>OZ026530.1:24706692-25149192 GCA_964019695.1 Loripinus fragilis | reverse complement strand
GATTGCATGGATCATAAGACATGCAAAGATACTAATGAGAGAGAGAGAGAGAGAGAGAGAGAGAGAGAGAGAGAGAGAGAGTCTGAATGAAAATCATTTCTTAATCAATTTAAAGTATTTTAAAAATTACTACAATTATGGCAGAAGATGAAATATTTTGTTTTGTCTGTAAGGGCTTTGATAACTTAGCCCTAGTTCCAATTTTTATGTCACAGATAGGGTAAATCATGGGTTTAAACAATGTTCTTTTTGTTAGTCTACATCTTTGGTGTAAGCTAGGTACTTATTATCCAATTTACAGGCCTGGTGATCTTGATCTTGATTTCACAACTAACTCATGTTGCGATAGTATGCCCAAATGCCTTTTACATTAGAAAATTATGTTTGATTGTTGATTTTCTTGGTAGCGTAGACTTATATTTAGCGTATTTTCTAAATTCTATCCAAGACTCCCAGATTTTATTGTTTGGTTTGTTTGCTTGGGAAGAGGGGGTTTCTATTTCTGGCTGGTTTGGAAGGCCAGTCAGGCATTGGTGGTAGAAAGAACTGGGTTTGTGGCATCATGGATATTATGTGGCAGTCTGCTTGCCTGGTACGCAACATCCCAGTTTATAACTATGGTTTCTTCTTTAGTTTGTAGTGTTCGTTATCTCTGACTGTCTGTGAACTATGAGGGTGCGGGCGTTATGTTGAAGGAGTAAAGCAGGAATGTCATTTTAGCCTTACTATTCCCCGGCTATTCAAGGTTGTGTACCTGAAGACTGGTGTCAATTAGTCAGTAAATGTCGAAGACGTAGCACTCTTAAGTAATCAAGACAAGTGACTTTTGAAAAATGGACATAAACGCTGAAAGAACAGTGTTTCAATATTTGCATTAGAAAGGGCTAGTACCTAATAATATTCTATTGGTGTGGTATTATGTCTCTTCATATGTTACAATGAAAAGGTAGGTGGTGGGTTTTAAGCATTACAGCCAGAGCCTTAAGCCCGTCCTGGAAGGCATACGACTGTTGCAACTCCAGAAATTGTCAATAAAGTATATGCCGACGTGTTACACAGAGATAAATAGCCAGTATAGTTTGGATTTCACAGAAAAGAGTACAATCCATTCTTAAGGACGATCTTGCATTGAGAAAAGCTCTCAGCCTGTTGGCTACATCACATTTGATCAGAAACGCACTAAGCAGACTTTGTCGCGTGCTAATTGGAACATTATAGAGTCAGATCTTGATAACTTTCTGCAGAGGTTTGTGACTATTGATGAATTGTGAGTCCACCATATGACCACAGATACCAAAATCAGTCTAAACAATGGAAGCAACATGGTTTACCCGGCCAAAACAGCAAAGACTGATAAATCAGCAAGAAAGGTTATGACCTCGATTTTATGGGAAGAATACTGATGGTATGGTGATGGTAGATTATCTGCAAATGGGACAAACAATAAATAACACATAAAATGCATCCTTTCTTAGGCAGATAAGAGAAAATATTAAACTAAAGCGCCACAGAAAATTCAGTAAAAGTACGTTGTCCCACCAGTACATTGCCCCTATTCACAAGTCTGTCATTGTTGCCCATTAACAATAATGAATTTGAATTGATTGAGCACCACCTAGTTTGCATAGTCTCGCTCCATCAGAATTTCAATTGTTTCCAAAATTAAAAAAAGTCACATACAAACCCACTTGCAGTAAGATGACGACGTTATACATGTAGTGGAGGACGTTCTGAATGGTCTGGAAAGGGAACTTGTCAAAAGTAGCATCAAGGCCCTCTAATATCACTGTCGAAAGTGCAATTATACGAAAGATTATGTTGAAAAAAAATCAATATGTCCGCCAAATGTAAACCCTTACATGTGATGTTAAAAACTTATCAACCATCCCTCGTATCTGTTGTTTTGTTTCATCACAGTCAATTGATTTGTTTTGGTTGTTTATCTGAGATGATATATTGAATACGTTTAGAAGCCTCCACGCGAGCTTAACACATGTGTGTTTAAAGAACAGTAGAATCTAGAGCAAAGATGTCCGTTTTAAGATGGTGATTCGTGTATATTCATTGTGTGTTATGTGGGAGTTGTGTGTTTGATCCTGAATGTGCCCAATTGTCCAATCTTCTCTCTATATACAAAAAACTAGAGCCAGATGTGCACTTCAAACTTGCATTATACTTAGATTGAAATTTCATTTATTAGTAGGTTGAATTCTAATTATTTTTCAAGTACAGAAACATTATGTTTTTGTCCACATGCAAGGGTACCCATGGCACGTAAAAAATCACAAACAATATGTGATGAGCATTTCTCGTAGCCTTTGATTTACAGACGTCCTATGTCATCTTACAATTGAAACGCTATTTTAGCAGTTTTGCAATGCTCCTCTGGGCCCGGAATTACAATGCCTCCTTAAAGTAAAGCAAGACTTAAGTTAAGTATTGATATTTCAACATGCTTTATTAAATGCTAAATAAATTCCCTGGATCGATGTGGTACTTGCTGCCAAAGATATCATTGTAATCTTCAGAAAAATTAAAACTATTTTGATTTTAATCAGTTTTAAACGTTATTTTTCGCATCCTGAAAAATCAATACTTAACTTAAGTCTTCCTTAACTCTAAGGAGGCATTGTAATTCCGGGCCCTGATATCATAGTAAAGTTTGCGAGTCGCTTAGACAAACACACACCATTTAATCATTTACCCAAACCAGTGTAAAGAAGATACCGAAAGAATGATCAGCCTTTAAAGACACAAATTTCGTCAGTATGCCAGGCTGACAATTCTTTGGTTATTCTTTGGTTATCTGGTTTTGCTTAAGGATATCTGTTTGATTTACATGTCTGTTTTAAAGTTTCTTTTCAGTAGACTCGTGGGTCGGTCTTCGATCTTTGATTGTGGCATCACCTGGTCACACTCACTCATTGCTAGAATAATATAAATTCTAGTAAAGAATCAAGAACTGTTAAACTGTGAGATTCTGCCATGATGGGGGCACAAATAAGCAATACTTCTAAGAGAAAAATAACCACGATCATCAGCTGTTTCACAACCGGAAGAAGGAAGAAATCCGGGAGTTTATTAGACTGGTTCAGTTACAATTATAAAGTACAATGTGGAATAGAATAGAACAAATAGATACAAAGAGAGATCACACCCCAACACCCCCACTTGATCTCTATTTTCTGGACAGTAGATTTTCTCAAGTGTTTGAGAGAATAAAATGTTAATATTTACACTGGCAAACACTGTGTACGACTAGTATCATGAATATGTATTGACTAGCTAGAATAATCTTGTAAATAGCAGTTACTAGATCATACTTACACAAAAGCTAATATCATTAGTCAGCTGGGGCTTATTTTCCAAAAATGTATTCTCCAAATTTATCTAACTGAAATTTGGTAGAAGGTTTTGTAAGAACATCAGCGACCATATCACTTGTTGGACAGTAATGTAAGGTTATGTACCCTTTGTTCAACACTTCACGAATAAAGTGGTATCGAATGTCAATATGTTTCGATCTTTGACGACTAACAGGGTTGTACGCTAATGCAATAGTTCCCTGATTGTCTTCAAAAATCAAAATTGGCCCTTGTACTACAATACCCTCAACGCTTTCGAACCATTGTTTTAGGTACAACCCCTCTTGCACAGCAGCAGCTAGTGCAAGGTATTCCGCCTCACAGGACGAAAGAGCCACAGTTGGCTGCTTTCTGGATTTCCATGAAATAAGTGGCCCCGTTTTTGTCAAACTGAAACAATAACCACTAGTACTACGTCTATCATCTTCAGATGATGCCCAATCAGCATCACTATACCCTACCAGAGCCAGACCATCCTTACACTTTTTGTAACAAAGCTCATAGTCAAGAGTCCCCCTTATATACCTTAATACATGTTTGACTGCCACCCAGTGTGATTGAAGGGGTTTTGACAAATACTGTGACAGTCTAGTGATTATCCAACATATATCTGGTCTGGTACAGGTCATGGCATAGATCAAGCTGCCTACAACCTCACGGTATTTTCTAGGGTCAACTGGATTTGAATCACTACAGTCAATTTTCTGTTCTGAGGGAGTTGACCTTGGTTTACAGTCTGCCATCTCAAATTTATCTAGTATTTTAAGTAAATACCTTTTTTGGTTTATTTTTACAAGCCCATTTTCTTGCTTAAAATCAATACCCAGGAAATATGAAAGTTTGCCCAAGTCTTTCATGTTGAATTTATCCTTCAGCATTTGTTTGGTATCATTAAGGAGAGACTCATCACTTGCGGCAATAATCAGATCATCTACCCACACAACTATTATCACTATGTCCTTATCAACCTGCCATATATATACACAATGATCAGTTGGACTTTGAGCAAATTTGTTTGCTTGCAAGTAGCTGTGCAACAGACTGTTCCAATTTCTACCAGACAGCTTTAGGCCATACAAAGATTTGTTCAATTTGTAAACTAGCCTACCCTTTTCCCTTTGAACCTCAAATCCTTCAGCTTGCTCCATGTAAATTTCACAGTCAATAGGGGCATTAAGATATGCAGTTTTCACATCCATTTGGTGCAGAATTAGGTCATGTTGCGCAGCTATCTGCATCAAACTACGGATTGAAGTTATGTTAGCCGTAGGAGCGAATGTTTCCTTATAATCTATACCTTCTACTTGGCTAAACCCTTTTGCTACATATCTTGCTTTGTATGACTCCGAACCATCAGAATTTTCCTTAACAGTGAACACCCAACGACCCCCCACTGACTTTCTACCTTCTGGTAAGGTTGTCAGAGTAAATGTTTCATTTTCTCTTAATGAATTCATTTCCTCTGACATGGCCTTTTTCCAGTTCTCAGATTCAGTCGAGCTAATGGCTTCTATATATGACTGAGGAAATGATGACACTCTATAAAAGTAATCAACATTTGACATACATTGGTCTTCATCAAGGTTAGTGACATAGTCATCTAGATGTTTTGGGGGTCTTCTCTCGCGCTCGGGATATCTGGTGGTTCGTGTCAACTGAGTATCATGTGTTGTGCTGGGAGCACTCTCTCTGGAGTCCTTAACATCAAGCATTAAATTACCTGCTCCAGAGTCTCTGACATCAGGCCTCTCTCCAGAGTCCTTGACATCAGGTCTCTCTCCAGAGTCCGTAATATCGGGCGCTGGATGAGCATTTGAATTTTCCAACAAATCATCAAACTGATCAAGTGAGACAGTATTTTCCCTTGCAGCACTTGGAAATTTAACAACTCTGCGTTTCATCACTTTGCCTGTATCTGGATAGTATACTAGATATGCAGGACGACAACCATCGTAACCTACAAAAATACCTTTGTTACTTCTGGGATCCAGCTTTTTCTTATCATCAGTGCAGTAAACATAGCATTCTGAACCAAAAACCCTCATGTTTGACAGGTTTGGTTTCTTTCCTGTCAAGGCATGAAATGGTGTTTGTTTCAAATGCTTGTTGTAACATCTATTCCTGATATATGTTGCGCACATGACAGCGTACGGCCATAACTCTTTCCCTAACCCAGACTGTATCAATAAGCACCTACCCATCTCAAATAATGTTCTCCAGTGTCGCTCAGCAGTCCCATTTTGGTGTGGGGAGTAAGGTGCAGAGGTTTCATGCCAAATAAGATTATCTCTAAGCAGGGTTTTAAATGCACTGCAGGTAAACTCTGTACCATTATCTGACCTTATACATTTCACATTACCAAAGGGGGCAGAATCTGCTAAAATTTCTCTGTTGCTTTGACAGTGTCACCTTTATTTTGCAAGAAATAAACAAAACTAGCACCAGAATAGTCATCAGTATAAGCTATGGCATACTTAAAGCCCTCACTGGAAACAGGGTCAATGGGTCCGGCCAAATCAGTATGGACAAGTTGGAGAGGGACGGTTGAGCGAGCACGTGGATCTCTATTTCTGTCATTGGTCATTTTCCCTAGCATGCATACACCACAATCTCTCCTCTTGCTACCCTCACTCACATTCATTCCCTCAACTACACTCTCCAAACTTAAAATGTCATCAAAATTACAGTGACCTAAAATTTCATGCCATTGCTGCATGTCACATGTATAATTTACATTGTCATGGTCACAGTAGGTTTTCAGAAAATACAAACGGCCGCGTTTTTCAATCTTGAACTTGGCATCACTGCTATGGATTAATTCTGCTGACTGCGGTCGAAAGTTCACTCTTGCCCCACAGTCTGTTGCAGCTTGTACAGAGAAAATGTCTTGTGGGTATGATGGGACCAATGAAGCATTAGTTAATGTGATGTCCACAAGCTGTCCTTTCTCATTCTTCAGGGTTATGCGAGCATCTCCTCTCTTCAAGGCGACATTGTTTGCTCTTGTACCATCGGCCAGTTCCATGAAATGTTTGTCGCCATTAAATGTTTCGTCGAACCGTAAAAACCTATCTTTCTCAGTAATTATATGAGCCGTAGCCCCACAATCAACCAATATAGAGTCATGCCAAAAAGCACCACTTTCTTCTGACGCGACCTTAAAGGTGAAAGAGTGTTCGTCATCTTCAGTGTAGTCAGAGGCTCTGTTCAACCGATCCTCGCGTCCTCTCCCTCTAAAATCCCTCTGCCTCCTGCACGTCTGATCAGTATGGGTTGTTCTCTGGCAATGGTTGCACCAGAGTCTCTTCTTATTCCTGTGACAGTCACGGGCGAAATGGTTTCCCCCACAGTTGTAACATTTAAGGTCCTTTGATAGTCTAGATGGACTATTAACTGAAACATTACTCATCCTTAACCGCATAACGGAGTCATCATTGACCGACCTCGCGTTTTCAGTATCTTCAAAACTTCTCAAGGTGGCTTTGAATTCAGTAAAAGTTTGTTTGCTGTCACTCTGAGTAACTACAACAACAAAAGGTTTGAATGATTCTGGGAGACCTTTCAACACCATTGCGATCAACAGGCTGTCAGTTATGTTTTCACCACAGTTTTTCAGGGCTGTTGCAGCAGTTTCAGCTCTAATCACATAATCAGTAACTGTTTCGGAGCTAAATTTAACCAGGGAAGTCAATTCAGTATATAAACTAATCACTCTGGGTTTACTAACACCAGCATAGTGGTCCCGTAGAATTGTCAAAGCTTTCCGTCCGTCATCTGCGGCATCTCTCATTATTAAGGAGAGGCTCTTTTCATCCAGACATTGGATTAAATCCGCATACGCTTCCTCATTTTTGTCCTCATCGATTTCTTCATTTTCGGGTGCCAAAATGGTAGCTTTCAGTTTTCGTAACTTCAGATAACCAAGGAATTTCACCTCCATTGTTCGTAACGTCTTTCATCCCCATCGAAAACAAGACGAGAGTATCGTCCCAGGTTGTGACTGGGCCCATAACCTGTTAAACTGTGAGATTTGCCATGATGGGGGCACAAATAAGCAATACTTCTAAGAGAAAAATAACCACGATCATCAGCTGTTTCACAACCGGAAGAAGGAAGAAATCCGGGAGTTTATTAGACTGGTTCAGTTACAATTATAAAGTACAATGTGGAATAGAATAGAACAAATAGATACAAAGAGAGATCACACCCCAACAAGAACAATAGTCATCAGCGAATATGACACACAAATATTTTTTAGAACAAATGTATGTTGATGCAAGATTATATCATAGGTAAAACAAGAATGGCATACCAGTTGTATAATAGAACTCAACCCGTCTTATTTGACAATATGAGCAATTTGTTAGCTTAGCATTTACATTAACACACAAATAAAACAATAAAACAGGCATTTATCGCCAAAATAATAATATGCTAGTTTGTTGTACAGACTCAACATTAGCTTTCACATCAATTCTTTGTCATCACTGAAACATTTCATAATAATATTAACCCCAAGTTTGAACATAAGACAGTGTAAAATATCGGAAACCTGGGATTGGTATTGATAAAAATGTCAGTGAGTATGATCAGGAAATACCACAATCACACACTGCAAATCAACCCACGAAACTTATAGAACCATATATTATCAATCTACAGCTGTTATTTCCCCAAGAAGCATTCATTAAGTGACCATTGGAAGCGTCCCATTATGCCTGCAATAATCATGTCTTCCTGTAGTAATCAAAAATTTATGTTTTGTGCTACGATAAATTTGCACAATTTATGTAATGACGAATTAAGTCCCAGAGAAGACACAATATCAAACTGTGTAGTCAAGCTTCACTTTTTCCCTTCTCTACGCCATCAACCATTTGGATATGGGAGGGTCTTCTGAAATAGGAAAAGTATTGTATCAGTGCAAACGACAAAATTAAAACAACAACAACAATAAATAAACCATGTATTTGCTTAACCTATATTAACATTTCCACTGCAAGTCTTTAAATGAGCCTTTACATTTGAGATGTCCTTCATACTTTCATGAACGGATCCATTTGAACCACGCCCACATACGCGTCATTTTGGTATGTTCATGAAATCGTGAACACATCAGATCCCTTGTAAAGAAAGTGAAGCCCGAAGAGGGTGTGTTTATGATTCCCTGAACAGACACAATTTATTTCTTAAATATTTAGGAATTTTGATCAGGGCTGTAGTAGATAGTTTAGCTAGAACCTCAGATTTAAGATTGAAACATGATAACATAAGTCCAGATAGGCAAACATTTTACTGTACAAGTGTGCATATTTTCTTACCCATCAGTTTTGACATCTGTTTTGGGTACTCAAAAGTATCGTCTCATTGAGACGGTTCTTTTGAGTACCCACAACACATCTTTTGATTCAGAAATAAGAACACTATATTTCAAATGCACATTCTTATCTGGAGGCCTGACTTGTGAAACTCTAATGTTTTACAGACTTGGAGCAACCAAGTTGCCGATTAGAGTGCACTGATTCACAGGCTGAGCTGATTATGCATTTTCGCATACAAAAAACAGGTTTTATTATGGGTTTGCACACTAACACACAGAACAGTTTAATTTAATCACTCTATTTGTATTTAAACTCTGTTGGCAGTTCTAAAGAGCCAGTTTCCCCATATTTTGACGAGACGTTTTACTGTCATGTAGTGGTACAGTAGTAGATACAATATCTAATTAATCTTCAACGCTTTGCATGCTGGCTAATTTTCCATTTATATTCGTAGTCAGCAGATATACTGCTTTTAAAATGTTTCATATCATCAGGGTGTCAAACATCTGGGTCCAAACATTCTACTAGTGATAAAATATACTGAATAACACTTCCAAAGCAAAATCAAACTGAACCTTGAATTTTACATATATATTAGTTCATCCATTGCAATGCATTTTTATCACAAATTAAAACGCTTATTTATGAAATGAAAGTAGAACTTCATCAGTCAATCACGCCCTTTTAATCATAACCTGATTAGATGAAAGTCTGCCATAACCCCTGAACGGTACAATGATTACGGCAAGGCTTTGTATATTAATTAAAGTTACCTTCTTTAAACAGATTACCTTTTAAGAAAATATTTGATGAAAGCTAACAACAAAGGCGTAGAGCAGCCTTGCACATATGCACAGTCCGATTAGCATCTTTACCTTTCGCTTTCTGGAAATTATTAAAGCTACACTAACTGCATATAAAGAGCCAATTTGTTGGCTAGACTTTGTAGCAGAGCAGACTTGTTTGAGTATCATATGTTGGAAACCCAGAAGACAGGATATCTCGCACCGTGGCTCAATTCTGATGAAATATGAGCCAGCTCATGAGATTTACAGCAATGTGGTATGTGCGACCAGCAAAGCCTCAGATCAGTCTGCGCATAGGCGCAGTCTGATCAGAGCCTTTGCTAGTCGCTTGAGTATTCTGTGAATGATAAGCTACTGACTGAACACAATTTGGAGTTTCTAAGCTTAAAAGGAGGCTGCAGAGGCTCGTCCGAGTCTTAACATATCAAAATGCCACATTGTTGGAAATTTCATGCACTGGCTCATATTTTTTTCTGTAATCGTCCAGTTCAAGCATACCTGTAATCTTTATCCAGTAACCGAGTGATTATCTGTCTAGGGCGGCTGGGTAAGTGGTTACTGTTAGTCTGGTGTGTTTTGTTGGTTGTATTTTCCAATGTTGTAAATGACTTTGCAGTAGAAATTCTGAAATTATTAAATTTGAAGTTAACTCTGTAACAGACTCAGATTTCAGATGCCTACAAGATAGCATTAACCTAACGTTTGAGAAATACATATCCGCGTGATGCGTTTATGTTTTTGGCATACATATGAAATCACTGTACAGCAGTTGATTTGAAGGTGCATTTGAGTTAGCACCTCACAGGGTTGAAAATGCCGGTTGTTAAATATTGCTGTTTACACTGTAGCTGTATTGTCTTGTTAGTGCAATCTGAATGTTCAATACTTAATCTGACAAACTAATCTTTGTTTGAGCAAAGTTATTTTACATGTAATTATTATCCCAAAATATCCAAAAAACAAAATGTGATATTGGGAAAGTATTAGACAAACTTGTTTTGACAAAGACAGAAGTGTTTTACCTGACAAATCAAATTTCCCCATTTAATGTGAATGAAATTTCCCACTCTTATAAATTAGACCATTACATTTCCGATTTATGTGTTGTTATTGGGTGGTATTTTTCACAACTTTTCATTTTTTATAATATATTCTGTAATCAAACAGTGGAGAACCTGATCAAACGCCGCGTTTTGCGGCGTCTGATCTTGGTCTGAACTGTTTGCATAGGTCCCATAAAAAGGTTGCTAGGTTTAAATGGGTTAATATGTTTATTACCTGGTTGTGTCTTGATTCTGATAGGCTCTTCTCTCATTGGGGTATCCAATCTGTCTCTGCTTATTTATAGTAACATCCACATCGTCATACTTGTTACCATGTCTGTCAACGATACATTCATACTTTAGCCGTGGCATGATTTTTCCAACAATTTGACATTTTGACAAGTCATGCCCGGATCCAGGAAGTTTCATCAGTGGGGCCAGGTCAATCGGACAAAAAAAAAATCTGACAACTTTTTTTTGTTCCTCGGCTTATTATACAGATTTCATAGAAAAGTATCATTTTTCAAGGTTCCGGATGGGGTCCAACATTTTTATTGCGTATTGGTTATTTCCTATAGTAACCCATATAACTTGTGATTTTCCAGAGGGGTCCGGACCCTCTGTCCCCCTTCTGGATCCGCACTTGCAAGTGTAGACTCAGACGAGCCTGTGCAGCCTCACTTTAAGCTTAGAACCTCCAAAAGATGTTCGGTCAGTAGCTTAACACTCATAGAATATTCAAGCGACGAGCAAAGGCTCTGACCAGACTGCGCCTATGAGGCTTTGCTGGTCGCACATACCACATTGTTGGAAATCTCATGCAAGGGCTCATTTCATCGTGATCTGTCTGTCCGAGCCCATCTTAGCAAGCCAATGTTACTAAGTATTGAACGAAGTCAGTACAGTCAATGTCCAATGTTGAAGCTATTTGAGCCGTGACATAAGATTTCCGACAATGTGACATTTTGAAAAGTGTAGACTCAGACGAGCCTGTGCAGCCTCCTTTTAAGCTTAGAACCTCCAAAAGATGTTCGGTCAGTAGTTTAACACTCATAGAATGTTCAAGCGACGAGCAAATGCTTTGATAAGAATGCGCGTATGCGCAGGCTGATCTCAGCCGTTGCTGGTCGCACATATCACATTGTTGGAAATCTCATGCAATTGCTCATTTAATAGTGGTCTTGCTGTCCGGGCCCGTCTTTGCAAGTCAATGATACTAGGTATGGAACGAAATCAGTACAGCAAATCTCCAATGTTGAAGCTATTTTTCTTTTGACTCTGTATTTCAGAGTGAGTTTACCGTCAGGGTACAATTTATGAAGCGATTCATTCTATTCTTATCAAACAAGATGAGGTATTGAGAGCATACAAGAGACCTGATGCAAACGCCAAATCAAAGTAAGTAAGGTTGCAAAGATCAGGAATCGATACAATCAAGTACCACATCTGACCCAGGATACCAATGGGAAAGTGACAAACTCACAGAAGACACCACAAACGAGAGCCAAGAGGCCAGCCCTTTCCCAGCAGGTGACCACGAAGCACATATAAACAGACGCGCACAAAAAAAGTAATGTTAACTTTGTAATATTTGCTATGATGTACGTTGTCGGCTCTAATTTTGATAAATATTGCTAAAAATGCGGACGACGCTCGAACATTTGATGTCGCATGTCCTTTTCTGATGTATTTAATACATGATATCATTAGCGTGGTTCCACTTCAACAAAGAACCTTAATAACGAAACTACAAAAACAGGAAAACAATTAGCCCTAGGATAGACATCGTTTTTGATTCCATATCACCATTCGTTTGATACGGAAATCAGACAGATGTTTGATTAGGAATCCTGTATTTGCTACCTGGAGAACGACGGGTTCAAGAGCTATATCAGTGATAGGTGTACATAATAAGATATTTTAAGAAGATATTTTAGCAATGTTCTGAAGAAAAATGTTTGTTGACGGATCACTTTGCTTGCCACAATTCGATAATTTCTTGAAAACAGATATGAAACACATGTTGGACGAATGCTGTCTAGTAGGTCTATACTGGGTACTCACTGTTTGCCAAAGTACTCATTCAGGCGTCACGAGTTTACAAAAAGGTAACAGTGATGACAGTATGTCTATAATATTAATTTCTTACGACGAGAAAACAAGGTCAATTTGAATACAGAATATAAGGCTGATATTTGACGACACTTTAAAGAACTATGGAAACTTACCTAGAATCGTCAGAGGACACTGATATACCAGAGCTATCTTGGCCAGGACACCTTAAAAGAAAGAAAAGGATGATTTATGAGATTTTGGTGCTTGTCCCCACCCACAAGAGAAGGCAATTGTGAGCATGCACAGTCGTCTCGCAAGTATGGCTGACCTTGAGAGTCTACATGACATCAAAGGAGTAGTATGTTAAAACAACACCAAACACTAGACAGCTAGCATTATTGTAAAACTAAAGAGATATTTTAAAGGCACGTTTACGCCTTTCATGATAATGATATCATGACATTGGCTGACCTATTTGAAATAAAATGACAGAGTGTGGCACATCTACCACCATAATTGAGCCGTGACATGTGATTTTCAACAATGTGGCATTTTGACAAGTGTAGACCCATGCGAGCCTGTGCAGCCTCCTTTTAGGCTTAGAAACTCCAAATATTGTTCAGTCATTAGCTTAATACTTATAGAATTTTCAAGCGACTTGCAAAGGCTCTGATCAGACTGCGCGTATGCGCAGACTGATCTGAGGCTTTGCTGGTCGCACGTACCACAGTGTTGGAAATCTCATGTCGTGATTCATATGTTCATTGTTTTCACAATAAGGAAACTCATGAACAAGGCCAAATGATAATCAATTGTCAGTGAGAATTCTGATGATTACAAATTTATGAAACTGTACATGTAAATAAACATTTTTGTAGTGCGTGAAAAAGAACTTTTCGAATAATCCAATATAAATGAAGTACAATTTCAGCCATCTTCAAGCTCAGATCTCTTAAAAATACAGTTCTACAAATGTAACTCGTACATGTAAGTGGCATTGACGAAAAGCAACATAATAAAGAAAATAATAATTGGAAAACAACCTTACCAGTTGCCTATAGCTTTGTGAATTGCCTTCCTGTAAGGTTTCCCACTAACTTCAAAATCTGATGGGTTTGTTATGTAAACAGATCCACTGAAAAGATAACGTACAGAAAATCGATAAACCACTAGTGGTTTACAGATTTTCGGGAAAAGTAATGACGTCAAAGATGGCAAAGTTTTGGTATTTCACCCGAAAAATGTGGTGTTCAAGTATTTTGTTCTGTCCTGTGATAAATACAATCTAATTCGTGTTCCTATATTATTAAGTTTATTTAACTCGTTGCAAAAAAGTGATAAAATGCTCGACTATCTTCGCATTTTATATATTTTCTCCAACTCGTTTAATAAATTCAATAAAACATTAGCACTCATGTAAGATTCTCTATTTTACAACAACAACAACCGAAAAGGATGAGGAAATACCATAATACCAGATCAGAGACTTATGAGATGGTGGGGGCCTGATGTTTTGGCTGTTGTCAGGCCCGCCGGATTTCAATTTTATGTACTGTTGAGTCCTTATCTTTGCTTAAACTTCTTTTTATATCTTGGTTTATATGTTCTAGGAGATAATTCATAGACAAATTAGCAATCTTTTATGCAAACCAAACATCTATGAGCCTTGATCCACGTCAGAACTAAGGATGAGGTTGGTACTGTGAGACTAGTTTAAGCCAACCAGTAAAAATATTCTTTTAATAACCGTTCCAAGGCGGTTCTTCTTTTGTGGATAATTTTTGTTGTTAATGTTTCGTGTTTGTCATGCTTTCTTGTCTGTTCATTACAGCCTTGTGGTTACTGCTGAGAAAGGGCTGGCCTCTTTGCTATCTTTTATGTTATGTTTTATTGTGTTTTTGTCACTTTCACAGTCTCTTGTAACGGCTTAGGTTTGATAAATTACAAAATAGATACGGTATTGGTCACAGACCTGTAATTGTAAAAAGGGCACTGATTGGCTCATAAGGTGGGTAGAAGCTCAGCACAATATTAAAATTGAAAAGTGCTTTGTGATTGGTCAATAATAAAAATATGGGAAATGAATCATATTTATTAGATGGATACATATTTGCTGAACTTTTTGAAACAGAATCTCTCTGTTTTTGTTGATCAGGTTTACTGGTGTGGCTTAGAAAAAGAACCTTGCAGTCTGGTATGTTGTTTCAATGAAATTTTTCACTTATGTAGGGTGCCCACCTTCAGGGATTAAAAAAGTGGTAAAACATTGCGGTCACCAGGGTAACTCATTCTTGTTTATTGATTGAACTAGGTCCAATCTGTAATTCTATGGCAGCCTCATTGTCCTGTAAGAGTTGTGAAGATCACAGCTTACTTAAAGGCTATTATGGAGGTCTATGGAAAACAGTTAGATGTCTTGGCCCTTAAGAAGAATAGCAGGTATATTTTGCTGGATACCTTGGCTGCTATGCATATGACCTGTTCTATGTTTTGATGCATGTGTTTGCTATGCCTTTGTGCGCGTCTGTTTATATGTGCCTTGTGGTCACCTGCTGGGAAAGGGCTGACCTCTTGGCTCTCGTTTGTGGTGTCCAACTGTGAGTTTGTCACTTCCCCATTGATATCCTGGGTCAGGTATGGTACTTGATTGTATCGATTCCTGATCTTTGCACCCTTACTTACTATGGTTTCACCAAATTTATAGCATGCCATTTATAAAATGAGTATTGTGGGCTAGTATTTTAATTACTTTTGTCAGTAATTTGATGATTTTCTCTGACTATTTACCTCAATTTTACAGCAAATAGGTCATAAATAGTAGAAATTGTACCTTTTCGACCAATAAAATTCTATAGTGACTTGACCTCCATGACCCTGATAATATTATTTTCACTTACCTTGAACTTGTGACATCTTTGCTGTAGAAGTGTTATTCTCAAGCTAGGCCTTCAGGAAAAACGTAGGCAGTCAAAATGCCATAGTCCCTCTGCATAGAATATAGTTTTGCTCTTCTCCACCTATGGCTGTTACATAATATTTGCTTTTTCACTTAAATTAGCAAACGTTGCTCTATGTTTGTACAATTAGAAGTTGATTTTAGGTGTAAAAAGGAATTTTATGCCTCAAATCTAGGTCTAAGGAGCAAATAAGTTGGCCTTGTCAATGGGGATTGGGGGGGGGGGGGGTAAAGCCATACTCGACTCATGATGGTAAAGATCATTAATCTTCTTGGTATAATATAGTGTAAAGTTGTGTTATAAGCTTATATGAGTGAGCGTTAGGTCATATCTGATGTATAATAAGAGAGATATAAGAAAAGTGACTTTTCCTATTTATTATTTTGCTTAACAATGATTTCACCAGTTATATATGTAGGGGGCTAGGGTTGTTTAAAGGGTTCCCTAGCATAACTTAAGGGTAAATAATGCAAACAAAAATATAAATGTGCCTCAAAATATTTAATGTTTAAATGAAATGAATTTTTGGGTCATTTATCAACAAAAGGTTAGGTCTTTAGGTCACAGACCTGTAATTGTAAAAATGGCATTGATTTGCTCAAAAGGTAGGTGGAAGTTTAGCACAATATTTAAGTTGGAAAGTGCTTCTTGATTGGTCAACAATAAAATTACGTGAAAGAAATCATATTTATTTATTGGTACGCAAGAGGTGTTTCATGTTTATTTGAACAAATTTGAAAATGCCGTTACTCATTTATTTCTCGTTATATTTGGTAATAATTGATTTCCATTGTTTAGTCTGATCTCCAGGAATACGCAGTCATAAAAAAACAGTTCTATTTTTATTTTCTGGTTTAAAACAGGCTCTTTAGATGAGTAGTCAAATTTTAAGCATTTAAAAATGCCGTCTGAAACGAAATGTACTAAATCTTTCTCGAACAATTTCTCTAAAAGATATAAGGTTTTTCTCTTGGAACATTTATATATTGTACATAAATAATTAATGTATGTTATGTTAGAAAATAAAGCATTCCAGTTGGATATTTGCTTTTTAGAAGCGACTTGAGCATCAAATTTTAGGGTTTACAGTTTCCATAGCAGCACTAAATTGTATGCAAAACACTCCATTGCAATATTTGGTTATCAGTTTTATCGGCGAAAGATACTTAAAATATCTAAGAAATTGAGTTTGTTGTGAGTTTTGAGTATTTGTTTTTCAAAATTTCTTCCAAGAAACATTTTATACATGAGATACCCATTTTGGCAATTGTATGAAAGATCTTATTAAGCCCAGTTTCCAAGCAAAAACAGGCACACATAGGCTGTTTCTCATTTGAAAAGTAGACTGAGTGTTCCTCTAAACTTAAAAGAAAATCTTACACTAAAATACACATTTTCTTAGAAGATACAACCGTTTTAGCTCTTAAAATCAGTTAAACGGGGGGAGGGGGTGGGGATGTATAAGGGCCGCCGTATTGTGGCTATGCTTTAAATTGCCATCTTATCTACTTTGCAATACCAAAGACACGTCCGTTATGCATGAAAAAGCAAAATTTGTTCGTTTTATCAATATGCAACCACAAAACGTGAAATTCAAATTTGTTCAAATAAACATGAAAATGGTCTCGTATATTTGCTGCTCTTTTTGCAGCATCATCTCTCTGTTTTTGTTCATTATGTTTACCGGTGTGGCTTAGAAAAAAGGACCTTGCAGTTTGGTATTTTTTCAATGACATTTTTTTCTCATGTAGGGTGCCCACCTTCAGGGGCCAAAAAGTGGTAAAATAGGAAAGACACTCTTGTTTATAGATTGAGAAAGGCCATTCTGTAAGTCTATGGCAGCCTCATAGTGCTTTAAGAGTTGTTAGGATCGCATCTTACTTAAAGGCTATTATGGAGGTCTATGGAAATCAGTTACAGGTCTGGGCCCTAAAGAATACTAACCTTCTCATCTTCTTGAACATCAATATACCACAAGCTACCACAAACAGGACGAGGCATACAGATAACACTGCTATTACAACATATTCTATCACATTTGTATCATTACTTGTATAATCATGAGGTACAGCAGTGACTGACTTCAGTGAAATGTTACATGATTCTCCAGTAAATCCTTTATAACAATCACATTTCTCAGCTTTCCCATAATACACACATTTACCATGTATACAACTCGTTTTATTGCACTTGATTACTATATCTGACTTCTCACCATCCTTTGCATCAGTATATGTCACGCCTTTACCAGGTACATGTTTATTTTGCACCAAATAAATGATTGTTTGATCAAACTTAATTTCCAGTTTAGTTTGGCATTGGTCTCCAGTATAGTTATTGTCGCATACACATGATGTTATATTATTGTGAGTAATACAATTACCATGTATACATGTTTTATTGGAACATGTAGTAGGCTCATTGTCATGTCTAGGCACTATGCTGGTCAAATCTGTTTGTATTACATTTTCACATGTCAATCCAGTATAAGGACCATAACAAACACAGACTGGCTTAGAATCAATAACATTGCAAGTACCATTGACACACGGAGAACTAAAACAAGGGTCTGACCGCCGAGAATTATTAGTGGTTAGACGTTCAGTTGTAATTGAGGTATTAGAAATATTTAGTTTGATAGGCAAATCACAATTTATTCCTGTATATTGACTGAAGCAATTACAAAATACTCCACTTTGAATAGAAATACACGTCCCATGGTTACAGTAAAATCTCATACATGGATCGTTATCAACTGTTGAATTTAACGTCACCACTGTGGGAATTGATCTCGATAATGTTGGGTTAGTAGTGGTTACAACTTCAATCTGACAGTTAACCCCAGTAAACGAGGCATCACAATTGCATAAATATGTGTCTGCATGCAAAACACATGAGCCATGGATACAGGGGGATGATTCACAAGCATTCACAATGTTTTCACATAATAAACCAGTTCTCCGTTCACTACAATGACACTTGAAAGAGTCTGCAACAGGAATACATGTTCCATGGTCCTCACAAAGTGATTTAGCACATGGATTTATTTCCTCTTCACAGTATTGTCCTGTATGTTTGGTATCACAATGACAAACAAACCCTTCTGATGTGTTGATGCATGTTCCGCTGTTACATCTAGCTATTGTACAAGGGGTTATTCGTACATCGCATGTATTTCCTGTCCAGCCTGGACTACATATACATACATGTATACTGTTATGGACTTCACATTTACCATTCACACATAGAACATCTTGACAATCGTTCATCTTCACATCACAGCGTTTACCTTTATAACCGTCACTACAATTACATATAAACTCAGCACCTCTGTTGTTACATGTACCATGTAGGCATGGTGTGGAGTCACATGGAGTAATGATGGTATCACAATGGATACCAGTGTAGTTGTTCTCACATATACAGCGATAGGAACCATCTGGTGATGTCACAGAGCAGTAACCATGGTTACAGTTGTTAGAGTGACACGAGTCTGCAAGAGAAATATCGCAATGCTCTCCAACATAACCTTGCAGACATTCACAGTGATAGCCATCACTATGGTCTATACACCTGCCACGTGACCCACACGGTGACTTTGAACACTCATTCAGATTAGTCTCACACTTTGTACCACTATATCCAGGAAAACACTGGCAAAAAGAGCCACTCTCATTGACTGCGCATGTACCATATTTACACTCATAATCCTGGCATGTTGTTGAGTTCGCCTGTAGCTCACAGTTCCGACCTATGAATCCATTTCCGCATACACATTTGTAGTTATTGACCAAATCCTCACAATGTCCCCTCATACATGGATTACTGAAACACTCATTGATATCGTACTCACAGTTTTTACCCGTATATCCGTCAGCACATGAACATTTGTAGCCAGAAACAAGAGGTGTACATGTTCCATTAACACATGGTTTGTTTACACACTCACCTATGTATAATTCACACCTTTTACCAAACGCATGAAGCATGCATTTACACGCATATCCATCAATCTTATCAACACATCGTCCAAGTAAACAAGGGTTACTGAGACAGTCATTCATGTTAGTCTCACAATGTTCACCAGAAAATCCTCTCACGCATGCGCATGTGTACGACTGAGTATGTGGTACACATGATCCACCATTTTGACAGCCATGGCCATCACATGCGTCATGATCAACTGAAAAACAAGATATATATAGAAGATCATAAAAAATAACACATCATAATTGAACTCATTGAACAAGTTGCAACGAAACGATAAGATGCCAAGCCCAGAATACCGTCTTTTTTCTGACGAGTTCAATTAATTTAATAATAATGACCACTTGCTCTAGAAAATATCATGTGACACAAAAATTGCTAAGAAGCCGTATTTTTGGCAAGATATCTATATACAATAATATAGGAATCACAACTGCTTTTACATGCATTAAAATTTCATGTGTCGCAAGGAGGGTAACATGCCGCTGGCCTGAGTATTCAAACTTCTCCCAAGGGACCCCGAAAGTGCTAGTACAGTACAGTACAGTACAGAAACAATGTGTAATCTTTTTTTGCAAATTTGAACCATGTTCGCACTGAAAACCGATTAGTTTGCTAAACCATGACAATGATGCAAAAACGCGTTTTACATGTATCTAATAAATGCAAAAAAGAAAGATCGAATACAAGGTTATAAATTGTAACCTTTGTGAACCATTAGTAACTAACTCTTCATTATCAGAGTTGAGAACAATGTAATCCTGATCACCTGGCTTCTTAGAACATTATATGCCCTGGTTAAGCACGGTACAGGTTAAATGTAAGACTTTGAGCCAAGGTATGAAACAGATCAGCAGTTTCAGCCAAATATTTGGCTGTGTTCACTGCCTAAAAGAACAATAACCCAAGTCACTAGGTCTATTATTTTAAGCTTATAGCAAGTCGTGGCAGAATCTTTCGAAATATTCATGTAGCACATCCTTGACAACTATTTTCTCACAAAGAAGCGTTTTTGTTTATAAATCCACATCCCAACTTTACAGTTAATGTATTAAAAAGATGTGTTTTGTATGATATGTAATGTCATTATACAAAAAGTAAAGAATGGATGACAATTAAAAATGTACGTTAGTTTCAAAGCCCTTGGGCTTCCATTTACAAATGTATTTTACTTTATTCTTATTGGGAAAGGAAACTAAATATAACCACTAAACTCTTTCCTAGCTAGTGGTGACTAATGTCGTCTGCTGATTACAGTAACCATGGTATCTTTTGACACAGATATGAACCGACAGACCGCCAACCCGATCTGGACCCAAAACGATTGATAGTGGCCTTGAACGATTTTAAATCTATTGAAAAAGTAAGCAGGCAACAACAACAGCATGAAACACTCCCAACCATGTAAAGTTTTAACACATATATGTCTAGCGCCCTTTTTGTGGGACATAGGCAAAAAGTGCAAACCCAGATCAGACGCCACAAGTAGATACGGCGTCTGATCAGGGTCTCGACTGTTTTCATACAGAACATTCTGTTAAAATTTGAATAAATGTGAAAATACCTCACTACAACCCATAAAACGGAAACGGACGGGTCCAATAATTAAGATTGGGAAATACCGTTCCGCTTAAATTGGTTGAAATGCTTGATTTTCAGAGGGAACAGTACTTACCGAAAGCATATGTTATTTTCGCTACAACTGGAACCAAAGTAGAAGATATTCGTACAAGCAGACTTCGACTGGATGATTTATAAGATGACGTCACAAGTTCTGGACGATGATGGCATACATTCAACAAGAGCTTGGCTTGTTCTGATTCACCATCATTTACAAATAGTCCATTTGATGTGTCTGAACAGTCTGCTGTGTCTATAATGAGTGTTCTTATTGTTATAACAACTGTTCTAGATTGTGGTGCTAGAATATGAAAGAAACATGTGCTGCTATTTCTGGGAATATATGGATAGTCAGGGGAGGCAATAACACGTGGTCTGTAGTTCCATGGTAAGGTTACATTACATGGCCAGTCTGAAATGAAGGAGGGAGCAAACTATGCAATAAACTAAGTCCACAATCCTGGTCATTAATGCCTCTTTAAAAGATCTGAACGTTCAATATTTAGCATTTCTGTATTGCAATGGACTCCCAAGACTACCACAGTAGTTACAAAGGTGAAAGGAAAGCATGGGTTTTATCGTTTTAAGAACTGTGTTAGACTTGGGACTACACCCATCCTAAATTATGCACTCGCATGTAAAAAAACCTTGATACCAAAATATACATATACGTTGTGCATTTTCTTATTAAGAAATCTTAAAGAAAAAACTAAATTGATAGCACTCGTGGTACAATCTATAGCCTTCTATTTGACAAGTCTTTACTTAAACTGTCTGCAATTTTCTTACATGCCATCCAAGTTCCGTTTTAAAACACAATATCTGGTCAAAACAGCAACTGACCTGATAAAAATAACAAATCGGTTGATAAAAATAACAGATGATGACCCAAAAAAACAAATGATCTGAGCCATTTAATATGGGTCCTCACGGTTTGCAAATGTACCCGTTTAGGGATTTCCAAACTACAAAGGGTTTACCTTGTTGCATAGGCCTACAATGTGGTGTTTATACGCTTGATAAATATCATTAAGTTGATACACAACCTCTTGGGAAGCGCATTTTATAAGTATAACATATAGACCACTGAATAAACAAGTACATTCTAAAAGTATTTCCATATTTATCTGAGAGAATGGATAAATCAATCAGTTTAAGAAAATCAACAATGATACCTACAATTTTTATGTTAATGTTATAATGACCAATTTTATAAAACGTAAGAAAGACAGCAAAGATCAGGAAAATATACAATCAAGTACCACACATGACCCAGGAAACTACATTGGAAAGTAACAAAAATACAATAAACATCACCAACAAGAGCCAAGAGGTCAGCCCTTTCCCAGCAGGTGTTACCAAAGAGAATATGTTGTGGTGTTCAGCGTTAATCGTTAAAGATAGAAGGATTCCACTTACCACCATAATACTGGAATGTGTCATAATTTTCAACCCTTTCTATATCATCTGAGTTCTCAACAACATCTCTGCTTAATGCGCAAACCTTGTTATCATGGTTATATGCAAATGAATTACATTCTAACTGTGACGTCATAGTGCATGTGTGAGCGCAACCGTCTGCATCTGTGTTGTTAACAAGTCTGGTATACTTGCTGTCGTTCCGGAATACAACCCCGGGTGCTCTTGAAAACAAAGATAAGTAGTCTGAAAACAAAAACAAATAATGATAATAATAAACACAAAGCAAGGAGGACCGCTTAAAGCGATGTTTGGATTAAAATATGCATGGAGACAAATATGCATGAAGAAATTCCTATATAATTGTCAATGTGAAATCATCCTGTTTGTCCTTAAGCGCTGACTTCATCACTAATGCGAGTATTGGACTGTGAATATTGCCAAACTTCAGCGGCTTGATCTGGGTCCACACTGTTTGCCATAGAGGCTTCTTAATCATTTCAGCAGACGAGAAAAGCAAACGACTTTTGTTGCGTTTGGCGCATTAAGGGTTAACATTTGCTTTGGCTGCTCAAAGAACTGTCTCATTGAGGTGGTTCTTTTGGGTCCCGGTGGGAGAGAGGGTGGGGTACTTTTGAGTATCCGGACAGCACATTTATTTTGGCTGCAAATGAGATTTTTATTATGCATTCTTATCGCAAGGTTTCATTCACTTCACATAATCAATGAAATTTGCTCTGGCCCGAGTAACAACTATGAGGAAGTTATATGAGCAAATAATCCAGTTGTATGACCTGTTCACTTGACCTTTTGACACGAGGAAACTGACCTGGATCAATCGATCAGATATCGATTTCAGATGGAGAGCAACTACCGTTTTCAAAATTTACCAATGTAATGAAATGTGTTTTAAGGTGAGTATCTTAGAATAGAATAATCCACCTTTCTCTTTTAGACGAGTTTTGTGTCTTGTGCGTAGTTATAAACAGCTACACTTTGTAAACAAGTGGGTCGCAATTAGCTAAATACAGTAACCTTTTTATACATTAAATTGTATTTTTAGTCAGAAATGCATTGGAATGGGGATAACCGAAATTTCCGACCGTATTTCCAACGATACACCCCCACTACACCCCTAAATGCAAAATTTGAATACCGTTTTCTCGCCCACTTATCGCTCAAGACAAGCTGTTGCATAGGCAAAACGCAGTGCGGAATTTCCTTATCCCATCCACGTGACCTGCTTATTCCGTCCACATGACCTGCTTATCCCATCCACGTGACTTCAAATTATAACAATTTTGGTTGTTTTCAGAGCAATTCACGCCTAAATACTATGTAGAAATATCAAAACGCCAATATTTAGTGCGTCCGCCTTTTTATCGTTGTTGAATGACGTCAAAAACATTTCTGACGTCACTAAAATGCAGCAACAATGTGACGCACGTTATTGACACAGTTTGGCGCCACGACGTCTTTGTCAATAGATATCAATACCAACGTTAGTTTCAAACCACATTAATAACCAAACCGACGCTTGAAATGCTATTTCGGTCCCGTTTTTAGGTGCTAAACTATGTTTACACCCATTTCTGCATCTGGAACATTCGTTGGTGAACTTACTTTTTAGATTGGAACAAACGCAAAAAATCTAAAAAAATATGCGGAACTGACAGAATTCATATAAAGCCTTAAAAGTCACAAACTGGGCGAGAAAAAGTATCCATCATGATGTATTGTTGTGGGACAAGGAAATCCCACCCTCGGACCTGAATAATATCGTCAGAAACTCGGCAGAGCCTCGTTTCTGACGAATTATTCTGGTCCTCGGGTGGGAATTCCTTGTCCCACAACAATACATATGAAGGATACTCTTAATCCCCTTAATGTATATTTCAGTCTACCATTAAATACAAGTTTGAGAAGTCGTTAGTCGCCTAAATGCGATTCAAATGATGACACACAGCATTTCTTTTGAAGATGAACTAAATCATTCTTAGCTTATTGATATCTAGAGCCATATGCGTATCCAGATGGGGGGACAGGGGGCCGGACCCCACCCCCTGAAAATCACAAAAATATAGGGTTTCTACGCAATACTGGTCTGAATCCCCTGAAAATCACAAAGCTACCAAGCCAGTATTCAATGTTGGGCCAACATCGACACGCCAGCGAAACGCCATTTAACTGGCGTTTCGCTTACGGACCGGTGGTGGCCCGCTTATAGTGGTATTTGGATTCTCTCTCCCATAATTAACTGGAAAAAAAACGTAATAAAAGTTGGACCCCCTTTGAAAAAACTTTCTTGATCCGCGCATGAGAGCTATGGAAATATTGTACTAAGGATTTCATCAATCATGGTTAACAAGGCATCGGTGTTCGAGCCAATGACGTTTCGTTGTATTTATTATTCAAATATAGATATATGCTATTTAACTGTGTTGTATGTGCTCTTGGCTAACATATTTGAATACAAACCTCGAGGTGCCTCGTAATAACTTGTTCCTGGCGATCGAACTAAGCTACTGTAGCCTCCGCTGATATTGGACCCAGCGGAAACGTTAGATAAGGCACATATCGGTCTCCCACCTGTTGTTATCATTTCAAATGATTGACATTTCGGATCCTGATTGTCTGTCGATTGTTTAGTGAGACCGTCTGTGAGTAAGGTGTTATAACAAAGTCTCGCACACTGATTAGTTGTCAACGTCTGGAATGTTTGAATATGATATTTCCTGCTAGGAATCATCCTGTCTTGGAAAATGGCAAAATATGACAGAGAGTTATCTGAAAAAGATTTGACAAATATACAAATATGATGAAGATAATGTATAACAAGAAAAACTATAACATGAAATATCATGTTATATTGGGGCGTTTTTTAGTGGCTCATTAACGTTTCACCCAGTTTAGAGGGCATTAGATATCCACGTAGTGTATATGTATTGTCTTTTGTTTGTTTTTTCTTGTTGTTGTTGTTGTTTTTGTGTTCATTTGAGAAGCAATTGGGATGGTTTCTAACACAAGTGCGGATCCAGAGGGGGGGGACAGGGGGTCCGGACCCCCTGGAAAATCACAAGTTATATGGGTTTCTCTAGGGAATAAGCAATTGGACCCCCCCCCCCCCCCCCCCCCCCTGGAAAATGTTGGACCCCTCTGGAACCTTGAAAAATGATATATTTTATTTAAATTGACCATTTGACTTCCGTAAAATTAGGACTAAAAAAACAAAAAACGTTGTCACCTTTTTTTTTTGTCAGACTGACCAGGACCCCCCCCCCCCCTGAAGAAAATTCCTGGATCCGCGCATGTAACACATATAAGTAGGCTACATATTTAGATTTTTTTCTTGATTTAAAAATAGATTGATCCTTGAAGTTGCTGCAAAAGCGCACAGACAACATATAATTTGCGTACAGAGGGGTTGAGGGTTGGTGCTCAAAAGAACGGTCTCAATGATGCGTTACTACTATTTTCGGTTAAAATGACGGCGTTTTGCCAGGCATATACATGACTTGGGGTGCTTGGTAGATGGATACCGACAGTCAATATATTACAACACTAATAGCACACTATAAGCAAGTGACTAAATTAGTCTTTATCGCTCCCATTGTTTAAGAAAAGATTTGTCTTTTTCTTCTGTTTAAAAAAGCAAATGTCCCGAGATAGTGATCATTCGTTTAGAAAACACTAAACTTTGCTGCATATTAAAAGTATTAGCTGTGGACAGAAGATTTAAAAAAAATCTCCATTATGCCATAAGGAAGCTCGGACCCAGTATCCGAGATGGAAGTGATCATCAGTATTTGGTAAATTTGAACCCAAGAGGCAGTGCTTGCAGTATTTATGTATGGGACTACAAACTGTGGGTATCATGGATTCAGAGGAGAAGATTTTTAAGTGTCTCCCCATTAATGGAAGCTAATGACTCCTGTGGCATGGCTAGTTTAGACACCAGTAGCATTGATGTAGGAATGACTGTTTTTTCCCATTATAATTCTATGGGAGGTGTATATGCCAGAGATCAAATCCAATTAGCCCAAAAACCACATTGAACCTTTCCCCTTCATTACCTGACGATACGTTATATTTAATTTGACTAAAAATGGTCTTTTGAAAACATGAACGGAAGATGAGATAACGAAAAGTTGACCATTGGTATATTTATTCCTCCCACTAATATTCGGCTCGGGTTAGCTAACATTATCGTTACATGTACTCAACTGCGTCTGCATTTAGAGTATTGCCCAGTTGATAGAAGGAGGCGAAGGTAGTGAGATCATTCCTAAATGCTCCAACTACCAATTGTTTGATTGTTAGATCTACAAAATGGCGTAGAGTGAGGTTTTGCCAGTAACGACAACTGCACTTGTTTGAATAAGAAGGAATGGGAATGACTGTAGAAAATATTTCATAACCAATTTCAACTTTGGAATGGTGCTGGGCTGGAAGAGCGATCCCCGTGACAGCCTGGTTGCCAGTCAGCCTCACACACACACACGCTCGCACGACTAGTATGCGAGACCCACATCGCTGATACGATAGTGTCAAAATCTTGTGTCAAATTAATTTTGTTTAAAAAAGTGGCTTATCGCACTCAAAATGTTGCACAGGAAAGGCTTTCGATCACATGTGAAACTTTGATGATCCAAATTAGAATGCCGCAGGGCTGATCTGATTCCAAATTGTTTGAAAGGGTTATCAGCAGATGACAATGTCATGTAAAGGTTTAACGCAAAGTTAAACTACATCATGTCATAACCTCTAAAGTGTCAAACAGTTTGGGCCCCTATCAGGTCGGGACAGAATGTCGGGCCTGATCTGGGTCAAAACTGTTTGCAAATGTTATCGGCAGATGACATGACAGGTATTTTAATGCAAAAGGTAAAATACAATGGATTTGACCCAGAGTTGTCAGAGCCTAAAGAGTTCTGACGTGAAAAACAATTTGGATCCTGGTCGGACCACTATGGTTGTTGTATACATATAGGGATACCCAGGTAGGTTCACAATTGACAACTTTTTCTCATATCTAACTTTTGTCACAGCATCCAGTCGATCCAAACATTGCATGCGCTGATCCAGAGGGGGGAGGGCAAATGTTGGAGCCCCTCTGAAACCTTGAAAAAATATAATTTTATTTGAAATAAATCATTGGCTTTCTGTAAAATAAGTTCTGGACTAAAGAAACGTTGTCAGAGATTTTTTATGTCAGATGGACCTGGACACCCAGTAAATGCAATCTTCAGGACATATAATTAGCAGAATAAGGTGTGTTCGATTTAAAATGAACTCATATATGAATTACAATAAAAGAGTTAGAAACTATCCCAATATTCTCATTTTCCGATGCATATCAATAGTAGGAGAATACTGCTAAAATAGCTTACATGGGATAAATGAAAAAAAAAAATAACGAAGCCTTGCGGATTCGAACCTGCGACCATTTAAATGCAAAAGTAACATTACTGATAACAGTTACCGTCGCGACCGAGTGCGCCATGGTATGGTCATCTGTAATTCACTGTATTCGTAAAGGTTAATATAATTTGTTATAGCTTATTCAGCATCTTTCTATTTATAGATCTATCTACGGTTACTAAATTTACCCAATATAACCCATATTCTATCAATCTGTTCGGTTACTGCATCACTATTTTTCACAAGTTATTTCTGTTATTTAATTACAATTTAGCTTCGAAACTTTATATATATGACGAATTGACGCTGAATGGTCAGTGTCCGATATTAGTCACGTTAATCTCTCGCTTCGATTTAGCTGGTTTCCAGCATGCATTGCATCTATACGGTAATAGGTACCAGCTAGGTCCCAGTTTTCTGAGTTGAGAAGAATTTTTTAACCACGCCCACCTTTGATTGGCAGAATAATAGAAACATGTGGGGACTATATGTACTAATTTGAGCATTGCGTAGTCTGTGAATACTGTCTTTGAATTCGCATTTATATCTTTGTATTTATCAATAAGTTCGCCCCAGAAAAAAAGTTGTGCCTAATCAAGCCAATAGAGTTTACCGTAAAGCTGCATACAACAAAGTCTGGATGGTCCATTTTATATATTGAGCCCCCCCCCCCCCTCCCCTAAATGAAAAAAAGTGTATTTTTTTCCTTTGAATTGTCGATTTTGTGGAAGCGAACAGCACAGACTCTGATAAAATGGCGCAATATGAATAAACTGAGTTCACCAATCAGATTACCTCTGTCATAAATAACACTTGATAACGAACAGACATAAGCGAGGTGATCCTCTGTCCCTGTGGTGATGAATACAGAGTAACGGACGGAATTGGTCACGCCTGGGTTACCGAGGAGTGTATTAAACAGAAAATATCAAACAGTTTTTTTTATTTCCATTGCAAAACTGAGGTTTAATTGGTGAATGGCTTCCATATTGTAGTAGTAGTAGTAGTAGTAGTAGTAGTAGTAGTAGTAGTAGTAGTAGTAGTAGTAGTAGTAGTAATAATAATAATAATAATAATAATAATAATAATAATAAATAATAATTGTTATTATAATTTTTATAATTATCATTAGTTTTAATATTATAATTACTTTTTATTATTATTTTTATTATTATTATTATTATTATTATTATTATTATTATTATTATTATTATTATTATTATTATTATTATTATTATTATTATTATTATTGCTGCTACTACTACTAGGTGAAAGAACAGGATTTAAGTGAGTTTTAAAGGGGCTGCGTCATTTATTAAAATGTTTAATTAACTTACCTACAGCAAAGTAACTGGCAGTTTTGTATATCAAAATTAAGAATTTAAATTACCAGCAGACAAATGATTTTTTTAAATCATGATCACTGTGCCCATTTAGGTGTTTCCAGTCTTCAAAATATTAAAAAGTAATTTTAAGATGAACATACCAACATCCTCTGCAGTTTGTCTCCGAGCTGTAGCAGTTGTAACCCCAGCTACAGAAAATAACATACATATCAAAGTTAACATTGTTATAAGAATGGGAGCACATTTACCTTTACAATATAGCACAATAATGGTTATATCATAAAACGGCAGGTGTACACACTTGTTGGAATTATCTTGCATGGTAGTAGATAGAAGATAGAACCGCATATTATCAATTGTGTAATGTTATTTTATCAATGGTGTACAATTCGATAAAAACACGATTTACTGGTCAAATCGTTTTGAAAATTATATAAATGATTTTTCAAAAGTAAAGCATTTCAATAGTAAGACGAATGTGTGTTGCTAGTTTGAAGGACATAACTATAGTAGAAAACGTACTTTGATGGCATTGGCAGTAACGGATTTTTTTTTCTATTACGCCATGCGAGGGAGAATCAGATCCTGCGCAAATGTGCCGACGTACCATCTCTACAGTGATTGTTGCTGACTTTTTGTTTATTGTTACTCCCATTGTAGGAGTCTGTAATTGTTCTATGTTTGATCGTACGTTACTTTATGTCAATTCTAGTATTGCAACCATCTTAATGGGGAAGAGAGAGCTGGTTGTCTTGCTTAATTTGTCTTCCTGGTGTCTCTTGATGGTTGAGTGGCTCTTCCTCGCGGTGCCATGGGGTTGTCTGCGGTTTGTGATTGTGGTATTTCCTGATAATACTCACTTACTATTTTTGCTGCTACACAATGTGTGGATTTAGATGAAGACTCATTCAAATCTTGATGCTCGGGTCGCCAGCATAGAGAATATACATAGAGTATCTTATAAGCGGGTGTTTAGGGTGTTTAAAATAACACCCATGCTGGAGAATGTAGTTTATGAGCGTTATCAGTGACCTATATAGATCACTGTGGTCATCTAGCTTAGTACTGGTTCAACCCAGGAAGACCAGTCCCTGTTTAACTGAAAGATTGTTGATGGGACGTAAAGAATCAAATCAAACAAAACAAACATCACTGTGGTCATGCAGAATGTTTAGATAGAGTTTCGTAGACTACAGTTACAAGTATAAGTTACGAGTGACTAATATAGAGTTCATTCTCTTTTGTGTATCTGGGTTGGACTTTCAAAGTAAGTACATGAACGCGCGACTTGCACAGCATCGAGCAATCAGCTGATGCTAAAACCATTATCATGCAAATGCATATTTTTCAATTCCTGAATGTATTATTTTTGGGGAAATGGAACGTGGCGTTTTACATCTTTATTTTCAGGGGCGTAGCTAGGCCCACATTTTTGATCATTTATGATGATTAAATTTTATTTACAGTTTTGCTGTTGCAAAATTGCCATTTCGATATTTTGTTTGTTTGATTCTCTGCGTCCCAGTCAACGATATTTCAGTTACGTCGGAACGGATCTTCCTATGATGAACCAGTAGGCCTACTAAGCTAGGATGACTGTGTCATGCTCAAGGGCATAGCGCGTGTCATGCTCAAGGGCATAACGCAGTGACGCCAGCGAGGCTCGACCTAGACTGTCAATCGTCCAAACAGTTGATGATTTTTTTTCTAAACCAACACATCACACTAAGAAGAAATTATCCTCTCTAATAGCACTTTTACTCTTTCAAACTGTTTGCATTTCAATTCTCTTCAGATTCTTTGAAAATTCAGTAAGATAGGTATCTGAGAGTTACTTGTTTCCAATAAAATATAAAATATAATTGAATGGACTGCACAAGTTTAGGCTCGACCCCGCGGCCCTTCGGTCTTGAGTCAAGCTTTCTATCACTGAGCCACTGCGCTTCCAACCATGGGTTCATTAAACCAAACCTGGTTACTTAAATATAAATATGATTTTATTTTGCTTTGTACGGTGAGTTTGTAGACTAAACGATTGTGTTTAGCCTACAAAGCAAAACAAAATCGTAAAAACAGTTCAAGGCGAAATAACACAAAAATAAAGGGAAAACACAAATCAAGGACCAAATTAATCTCCCCTTTCCCATAATAGAAATTAAACGGCAGCGTCTTAAGAGGCCAAAATTCAACACCCTGTGTACCATACCAAATACTTCATTTGCTGCTCATTAAATATCAGGATCTGTTTTTATCTTTTAACTATACTTACACTCTCGATCGCACAGTACAAACTTATCTCACCACACTTTTCTTCGCTTTCATTTCAATTTACCCCCTTCGGAGGTTTAAGGAAGATAGATAGTTAGCCAACGTTGGTGCTCACGTGCAAATATGTTCTTAAAACACGATCCATGTCTGCTTCACTGGCGATCCGAGTTACATTCCGTTTAACAATCCATCAAAAACGTTAATATGACTAGACCGTGTTTATTCTAAAGTATAAATGTATGATGGGGGAATATTATGCCACCCTTGCTAGTTTTGAAAGTTACCTCAAAACATTTCATTTTGCAAGCCTTAGGTCTGCGCTGACTGTTGTAGGGGATACCAAAGTAGCATTACGGGAAATCAGAGAAACCACGGAAATCATTTGTTTACAGCCGCACATCCAACCTTATTATCTCCCTTTGACTAGAATCTGGCGTGTTAAATGTTTTGACAACACTCCCAGAAATTTAAAGCAACAGTTAAGGTTCCTCAGCACACTTTGGCCAATTTTACAAGTTATTGCTCATCATATTCAAGACAAACCAACTGTCTCTTTTTATTCGCCCTCCATAGGGCTGATTAGTTATAAGTGGTTTCTAACTATTTATGCTAAATTCAGTTCCGTAAAAACTTACAACGAGGAGGATTCAATTTTTTTAGAGAAAAAAATACCTTTTCTAAATTTTCCAAATCCATCATCTGCATGTATATTTTTGACATTATCCCCCTTCATGATATTACAAACTAGAGCTTCGCACCTGAGTGCACATGATTTAAGACTTTTCAGTACCATGCATAGTGGCTTAGTAACAAAATGTCACTTGCGAATGTACAGTACAATTGAATGGTTTAATAGATTGTTTTGATTCTTTACGTCCCAGCCAACAATTTTAGCTCACGTGAGCCAAAGGCTCAAGGTAAGCTATTGTGATTTGTCTTTGCCTGGCGAGCGTCAGTCTGTCCATAAAACTTTTGCTTTAAATGACAACTCCTCCTGAACGACTGGTCCAAATTCAAACTAATGTCACAGAATTGTTCCTCAGGATACCTTCTACCAAAATTGCAAAAATGGTTTCCCTCCTCTGAACGGAGGGACTGCCAATGCTCTAGATAAGAATTGATTTAAACGACATCTCCTCCTGAACCACTGGTCCAAATACAAAATAAATTCACAGAATTGTTCCTCGCACTGCTCTTTACAAAAATTGCATAAATGGTTCTGCTCCACTGAACAGGATCACTGCTAGAGCTCCAGATAAGAAATCTTTCAAACGTTATCTCCTCCTTAACCACAGGTCCAAATTCAAAATATTTTTATAGAATTGTTCCTCAAGATACCCTCTACCAAAAATTGCACAAGCACAAATTATTCCGCTCAGCTGAACAAAAGGGCCACCAGAGCTCTAGATAAGAAATATCTTTAAACAACATCTGCTCCTGAACCACTAGGTCAAATTTAAAATAATTTCACAGAATTTTTACTTTTGATGTCTTCTACCAAAAATTGTACAAAGGGTTCCGCTTCGCAGAACAAAAGGGACTCCAGAGCTCTAGATAAGATATCTTTAAATACCAATATCTCCTGAACCACGGGTCCAAAATCAAAATAATTTCACAGAAATGAATCTTATGTTGCCCTCTCTTAAAATTGATCAGATGGTTCTCCTTTACTGAACAACATGGCTACCAGAGCTAAAAATATAAACATTTTTAAATCCAATCTCCTTCGCCATAGGCCAATGCATCATCTATTTATGTGCTAGGACTCAGGTGAGCAGCCCAGGGCCCTAGGGCCTTCTTGTTTGTTAAAGTTGTCAAAAAGAGCGTGTGAATAAACATAAAATGCATTCTAAACTTTTTTCCTAATTATATCTTATATCTGCTCCTTGAACATTTTGTAGCACATAACGAGAGTGCGGTACAATGGTGCATGCCATGCCACATTTCATCACAGGAAACATTAAGGAGTTTCCAGTTCATTATGGATTAAGCCATGTATTCTTGGAAACCCCTAACACCTAAATGGGTAATTTTACAAACAACATAGACCCAGACGAAATGCCGCATAATGCTGGTTTTCATCTAAGATAACACTGTTTGTAAAGGTAAAATAAAGATATTCAGACAAAAGAACACAATCTTTTTTTAAAGTATAACCTGACACCCCTATTGTACTATGGATTATTTAATACACTTAGCCAAAAGGAAGAATCCATAAATCACACTGGTCAATGTAAAAGCACCGGTGGTTGCTACAACGAGCTGGTGGTTGCATTTTACAGCACCGGTGGTGGCGTAAAAGGTAAAAAAATCCATACCTGTTGACTTTATTATTTATTTATAAACTTGCATTTATTTTATTTGTGATGACACCTGGCGCACAGACCACCGGTAACATTGCAGTTTATGGCTCTGTCAAGCAATTGGTGATTTAATTCATGGTTTGGACTGCAAATCCAACAAAGTTCTGGAGTTTTGTCGTGACAGGTGTTTTTTCTAGTGTAACTGCCTAAATTGAGTGAAATCTGCACGTCTAAGCGCAGCTGTTGTCATATTCCCATGAAATAACATCCAAAAAAACGATTACTACTTTGTTTTTTTTTCTTGGTAAATTAGCAAATGTTTTATTGAGGAATTCTTATTACAACGCACTGGGAGCATTTTTTGACGCATTGATACAACGCACTGATGGTTGCACATAATTACTGTGGTTGCTGGTGCAGCCTCACCACAGCATTCACTGTTCTTATAAACGGTACATAAATCGTTATTTGAGCCAGCACATGATATTTCAGTACCGGGATGAAGACTCAGGTGAGCCTATGCAAATGTACAGACTCGCCAGAGCATTCTCTGCATAGAAGAAATAGAGAGTAGTAATCGTTTTTGGATATTATTTCATGGGACTATGATAACATAGCTGCAGCTGTGCTTAGACATGCAGAATTTCCTGAAGTTAGGCAGTCACAATAGAAAAAGCACCTGTCACTGTCAAACTCCACAACTGTGTCGGATTTATTGGTCAAACCATGAATTAAAACGCCAATTGCATGGCAGAGCCATAAACTGCAATGTTTCTGACGGTTTGTGCGCATTGGGTCATCAAAAGTAAAATAAAAGCAAGCTTATAAAGATATCATACAGTCAATAGGCATAGATTTTGTGGTTTTTGTACACTGATGAAGGCTCAAGCGTGACTCTGCAAATGTGTAGCATCACCAGAGATGCTCCAGAGCTAGCCCTGTTCGCACTTTGAGAATGTTTCCGCCTATTTTTCAGATTGGCCCCAAAACTTTTGATTTAATGAGATTGTTTGTCCGTTATGAAACATTACAATAGTTAATAAACCGCCATGCGAGCTTAAAATTTTTGTGCTTCAACAACAGCAGATTCCAGGGCGAAGATTTGGTACCAGTAAAATGCAATTTTAGCACCCCAGAGGAATAGGCTGCTGTCTGTTCTAAGATGATTCTGTTGTTGTTGATTCGTTGTTGATTGTTACTCCCATTACAGGATTCTGTAATTGTTCTATATTTTGTTACTTTATGTCCATTCTTGTTTTACAATCATCTTGATGGCGAAGAGAGAGAGCTGGCTGCTTTGCTTAGTTTGTCTTCCTGGTGTCTCGTGATTGTTGTGTGGCTATTCCTCTCAGTGTCATGGGTTTGTTTGCAGTTTGTGACTGTGATACTCACTATTTTTGGGTGTCATTCATGCGAACAGCGATGGCTTTGGCCACATTTGCTTGGTCTAGTCTGAGCCTTCGTCACAGTTTAAAATTCTCATGTGGTGACTCAAATGGCGATTGAATGCCATTTTTGCGAGCAGCGAAGGATCTGGCGAGTCTGCACATTTGCGCAGGCAGTCACTGGACAATATAATAAATATCAAGATCTCTTGTGCTGGCAGCAAAGGCTCTTGGGAGTATGCACGTTTGCACAGGCTCGCCTGAGCCTTCTATACAGTATCAATATATCATGTGCTGGTTGAAATGGCATTTTTTGCAACGTTTATGGGAACAGTGAATGATGTGGTGAGTCTGCACTTACAACCACAGAAATTCTGTGCAACCATCAGTGCGTTGTATCAATGCGTCAAAAAATGCTCCCAGTGCGTTGTAATAAGAATTCCTCAATAAAACATTTGCGAGTTTACCAAGAAAAAAAACAAAGTAGTAATCGTTTTTTGGATGTTATTTCATGGGAATATGACAACAGCTGCGCTTAGACATGCAGATTTCACTCAATTTAGGCAGTTACACTAGAAAAAAGCACCTGTCACGGCAAAACTCCAGAACTGTGTTGGATTTGCAGTTCAAACCATGAATTAAATCACCTATTGCTTGGCAGCGCCATAAACTGTAATCTTACCGACGGTCTGTGCGCCTGGTGTCATCACAAATAGAATAAATGCAAGCTTATAAATAAATCATAAAGTCAACAGGTATAGATTTTGTTTACCTTTTCCGCCATTTTACGCCACCACCAGTGCCGAAATAAGCCACCACCAGTTCGTTGTAGCAACCACCGGTGCTTTTACATTGACCAGTGTGTAAATATACAATGGATGAAGAATTCAGTGATGTGCCTGTATACTAATTTGTGCCTGTATACTAATTTTATTACTTAGCCAATATGTATGTTACTGAAATAGTGTGCACTCAGGTGAGACCTTTAGAAATATATTAATACATATTACAAGGGGCGTTCAAAAATAATGCAAGTTAAATTACTTCTCAGTCACTTTTTGTATTAAATTTGTACTTGTTATTTGTGGTCTGCCCTTCAAAATATTCTCAATCTACCTGGAAGCGGGTCAAGTTGTCCCCGAGTCAACTCGTTCCCTAGGTCAACTCGTCCTTGGGTCAACTCGCCCGGGTCAACTCGTCCTGTCCCTATTTGCATGGGAGACTTTACATGCATTGACAAATATTTATTTATATTAAGCATGTAGACAGAGTTTGGGAATAAAAATGGTACATACTTTTGTTAGTGTACTATGTTCAGATTAGCCTACGCTTCCTACTACATACTGGTTCGCCTGAGCAAGGACAAAGACCCTCACTAGCACCTAGCCATTAATTCATTATAAGAGAATGGTCATTATTTATCAGCAAGGGGTGGGGGTTTGTGGTGGTGTAGTACCCCAGCTGATAAATAATGACCGTTCCCTAAATGAACATTTGGCCCTGTCATGTTAGCATGTTCTTAGTTTTCAGCTGAGCCAATCTTGTATAAGGAAGCGCAGGCTAATCTGAACGTTCGCTAGTCCCAATTGCGATAAGCAACGCATTTTACCAATCATTAAAAGGCTTTTATTACATGTTTACAAACATTACATATGTAGGTTAACACTACTATTAATTTTTCGGCAAACCGTAATGTACCACCATTGTTGATTAATTAAAACTTTGGAGATCACATAACAGACTATTAACCGACCGGACACCGACCAAGGAGGGTATTTCATATAGGGGAGGGTATTTTATAAAGGGGACTAGTTGACCCAGGCGAGTTGACTCAGGGACATCTTGACCCAGATTCATCTACCTGAATACACAGTTTCAGACAGCCGTTCCATTTTTGAAGCATTCTCGTACTCCTCAACAGTGGACATATTAGATACTGGTAAACAGCAGATCAGAAGGAGATTCTCGATTGACATCTTCCGAAAAGATACGTTACTCGTAGTGTTTGACCTAGGAAATAATCACAAGGGACAACGTCTTGGGCATGCGTGCGTTTGTGTGTGTTTGTCTGTGTGTGTTGAGGGGTTAAAACCTTCTCCGATTCCAAAAAACTCAGCCAAAGTGCATGCCTAATGCGCTGGTGCCTTATATGGGTATTTAAGTCCACTATGACTCAATTGAATCCTTAAAATTAAAAAGCTAGCTAAGTAATTGCTGATTTCTGGCTAGCAAATGCAAATGGAAATTCATGTGTCTGAAATGTGTTCACATACCAATGCATGTGCTATGTAAGTTATCATTTATGGGTTAAATACATCATATAATAAAGAATAAGAATGCATGAAGAAATAGAAAGTTTTGTTCTTTTATGTTTCATATTTGCGGAGCTCATGACACCAATTTGTCGCTGTACGCAAAATTTTAAGCAGTCATGGATAACTCTCAATTTTACTTGCTACGTAAGCCTAGACCAAGGATCTACAGGTTACCCCACCCCCCCCCCAAAAAAAAAAAAAACAAAAAAAAAAACAAACAAACAAAAAACACAACAACAACAACAAATAGGCAACCCACAAAAAATATCCCTGTTCTATACATTGAACTTAAAAAAGACCTGTAAATGCATAAAAATGAACCCCAAAAATAGACTAGTTTTTTGATGACCCCTCAAAAAGTATCTACAAAATCTGCATTCTCCATAATGATTCAATTTTCTGAACTCCTCCCCCCCCCCCCCCCCCAAAAAAAAAAAATAATAATAATAATAAATGAATATTGAAATTCAAAATTATAAATCTCCCAAAATGGGCATAGCCTTCATATACATATATATGAAAATATTAGAGTACCCCTCCCCACCCCTGGGTACCCATTGTGCATTGAGTTTCAGATGCTTCTTCAAAATTTCATGAACTTGTGATCACGACTTATTTGTGAACCGGGCTAAGTGTCACACGGTAAACCATGCATCTTTTAGAGCAATTCAAATCAAGGATTTTTGGATGTTACGTTTTGTGTGGTCATTATTGTTAATTTCTGGACTACCAGGACTAGCAGCATCCTGTTTAAGCGCTTAAATTTAGTCAATCACCTGTAAACCGTGGTTAAAGTCATTTGGTCCTCCCTATAAATATCCCACACCTCTTATGAATATCCCACGACCTACCGTATATTGGCCATTATTTTAAGCACATTTCAGCCTTTTCCCAGGAATATTGCAGCAGGCTTTTGAACAACGTACACTGTATGGAGGTCAGTGAAGCTATAAAGAGGAATTTGCTATTCCCTGTGTAACTGCTGGTTCTCAGTCTACTATTGGTCAGTAAGGTAAATACAGGTAATCAGAACCACCCCGTCACACACACGCACTTTAGCAGGTATTGGTGTGTGTTTGTGGGGGGGGGGGGGGGGGGGGGGTACTGGTTATCTGTTTTTTTTTCTATTTCTGACCACTTGTAAACCGCGAACCAGCAATTAATGTAGATATGATCAATGTTACGTTTATCGACAGATGGTGGCTCTCTTCCCCGGTTTGTGCACTTGGTGTGAGATAAAAATGAACTTGCAATATTTTTGAACGCCCCTCGTATATCAGGAGAGGGGATAATGTCAAAATATAAATGCAGATGATGGATTTGGAATTTTTTGAAAAGGTATTTTTTCTCTAAAAAAATTGAAATCTCCTCATTGTAAGTTTTTACGGAACTGCAACTAATCAGCCCTATGGAGGACGAATCAAAAGAGATAGATAGTTTGTCTTGAATATGATGGGCAATATCTTGTAAAATTGGCCAAAGTGTGCTGAGGAACCTTAAAAAATGACATTGGGGAAAATGAACCATAAGAAAACTTTTTGCATTTTTATGGAACAGGGATAGAGAATCATTCGAGTTGATAATCAGGAAAGCAAGTGGCCAGGGACCCTCTCCCCATGGGCTGGGGAGGCCGGAATCTAGGAGGTGGAGGGGCTCAAAGCTAGTACAATTCTTTTAGCGGCTATTTGATGAAACCAAGCGGTAAATGAGTTTATAATGAACAAGGGATTACCTTTATCAAAACAGTCCCCCGGTGATAATTTTTTGTTCATGCTTGATAAAAGACCAGTCACATTTTGTCATAGTTTTACCAGAGAATGACTTTACACTTGCACGTGTAAAGGCTAGACATGCAGTGTGTAACTATTGTAATTTTGTTGGTTTGGGTAGATCAATCAACTATCCTTAGACTAATATTAATAATATAATTGATAATTTAAATGTGTTTCTGACCTATTTGGAACTGTACATATTGGCTGTCCTTAGTTCTGGTGATATATTTAGGTGACTCCTTAGCCTTAAATCGTGAACAACCCATGTGCGGGGAGTTGACATTTTGCTCTGTGCATCGCCTTTTAACCCGTCGCATGCTACGAAAAATATGTATCTGAAAATATCATCTGCTGTATGCAACTGCTTACGGCAAGGACCGGCATACAAACAGTTGACACAGATCAGATTGCTCATTTGCTTCTTCAGCTGCAGTCTGGCACCGAGAACATAAAAAATTCGTGCTGACTTCAACTAAGCATGAAATTTCAACTGCTCGTAAAAAACTAAAATATCAAAAATTTAGAAGGTTCTTGCTTTAAGTCTCTTTAAAGGTTATGTTTATCATGCTAATAAATGTTTAAATGCCAACAACTGTTGGTATTTTAACATATATGAGCAGGATAAATTTCGTGCTCAGTTGAGTTGAGCATGATAGCTAGTTTATAAGCTCGGGCGCAGGTCTGGGTCTACACTGTTTGCTACAGGGACGTTTTAAAAGTACCAGCATACAACACACGCACAGCTGACGACATTGGCCCACTTCGAATCGAACTATAGTTCCTACTAAAGGTCTGACGTAATAGATGCGCACGCACGTTTACACCCGAACGGCTAGCCATGTATGTCCGTTTTTAATTATTCATGGTAGACGAAAAGGATGTTTATATACTGCACAGCCTACTCTAATCAATAATTACGAATAATAGGAACCACAAGTAGAGCACAGCGAGGATTTATTTTGTAAAACAAATCATTTTGAGGCTACTGACAGATCTTGAACCATATGCATCTTGCTAGCTAGGTCCAGAGGAGGGAACTAGACACGGTACTGGAGTAAAGGTGATCTCTAGTAGGTTCGTGATGTCAGTATAGTAGCGACTATCGGTGTTGGAATCGAACTATAGTGACTACGTGTATAATAGGAACTATAGTTCGTTTTGAAGTGGGCCAGTGTCACGATTAGTAGCCGAAGAGTTAATATAGTTGCTTTATATAGTTTCTTGTATATTCCTACCAGAAATGGAGCCTCGCCGAACATCACTCACGCTCAAATTGGCGGAACTCATAACAAGGACAAGATTCCAAGACATACCTAACACAACCATACACAGAAGTAAACGGATGATTCTGGATTGCTTGGGTAACGGAATCATTGGGGCACAGACGGATATTTCAAAAACATTGCGGACTTTGACGAAGATGGAATATCCACTTGGAGGAAACAGTAGAATTTGGGGCACGGCAGGAGAAACGACAACACTTACCAAAGCAGCCTTTCTAAATGGTGTCAGTGCTCATTCTATGGATTTTGATGACGTTTGGCATCCTGCAACACGCCCCACGGCGCCTCTCTTGCCATGTGTAATAGCACTGGTTGGCCAAGAAGATGGGAACCACGCCTATTCGTCACGTGATTTGTTGACATCCTTCAACGTTGGCATTCAGGTCCAAGGACTACTTCTGAGATGTTCCAAACTAGCGCAAAAATTTCCTACACGGTAAGAATCATAGGTGAAGGATAAATAAAATTCAAAGACCATTCAATAACTGATCAAGAACCTACCCAAAATGAGAAAAAAACGAGTAAAAAATAAAACGCTCAAATTTTCAGAAAATAGTCCGTCAGATGAATATTTGGTGCAGCATATACATGTATTTGAGCATCTTCTCAAGCCAAATGTACTAGATACATTTCGTTCCTTACGCATACCCATGCAAGATGGTATTTGAGATTTCAACTTCTTTCCACCTCTGGTGAGTCGTCTGCCTAGCTTGACCAAATTTTTCTCAGCACATAATAAAACTGACTACACAATGTAAACTGATCTGATTTATCGTTTTCTGGGTCATTATAAAGAAAATATATTATTTGACATGGTGGATCTATGTAAAAATGCAGGAACAGTGTAATTAGATAACAAAACCGTAGTTCAAAGCGATGTAAACCTCAAAACAATGACTTAAGAACGGGTCCGTGTATTCACCGGATCGGGCCTAATCACCGGATCTGACCAGATCGGACCGGATCGGGCCCAAAATTGGCCTATTCCTTTGCTTAACTGATTGTTTTTTCTTTACAAGAATGATGTGCATAAAAAATTATGTATTTAGTGCAATTTGTATGCACTTGAATATATTAATATTGATATAAACGGCAAAAAAAAAAACATACTCAACGAACCCTTTTTGCAATGGTCAGCTATCAATTCACACCTGTTGTGTTTTACATAAAATGACATGCGCAGGTCTATCCTTTGTTCAGTATAAAGATACCAATTTTCCTCAAATTAGAACAAGCCATTTTTGGTACAGACATCATTAATTTGATCCTATAAATACTTTACAACATAAGATAATTATATCATAGCGCTATTTGACCATTTTGGGGCCCGATCCGGTCAGATAGTAGCTATCGTCTCCGACCTTGATGATCCAGATATCATTATTATGATCATATACATACTTTATAAACATAATAATAATAAAAAAATGTTTTAAAAATGAGCTAAATAGCCAATTTCGGGCTCGATCCGGTCCGATCCGGTCAGATCCGGTGATTAGGTCCGATCCGGTGAATACACGGACCGCTTAAGAACACACTGCAACATAATTGCCGTCTAAGAACGTACAGCAGCAACAATCATCGAAGTCTTCTTGTGAATAGTGGAACAAAAAATTTACTGAGGATTATATCCAAACTAAATGCACATCTTCAGATCATGAAAAAATATCTGTAAAGTTTCAAAAGGAGGACACAAAGCACCCACTATCTATTCTTTTTTAATGTAATAACGCCCTGAACTGAGTATTATATCCAAACCACATGCACAACTTCAGACCATGAACAAAACACCCCTAAAGTTTCAAAAGAATCGACATAAAACTGTACAAAAGATACCTATACTACTTTAGATAGGGCGGAAGGATGGAATCACGGAATGCCGAATACTAGGTCCTCTCCATTTTCTTAGAAAAGGCGGGGTACAATAAAAGTGACATCATTACTGTACAAATACTGGCTCTAATATCTTTACATTTATCAGTCACCTCTCATATTACCTGCAGTAACTGCATTGCTATACGTTGTCAGATAAACATGGTCTATCTCACGGCATTGAACTTTATCAGGTCATGATGACGTTGTACTTTTTGAATGACGTCGCTAATGACGCTGAATCAACACAAAAAAAAAATTAAGTCATACATTTGTAATCGCTAGTTTGGTAAACTGATAAATAGAATACCAGGTAAGCGTCTTTTTATATCAAGTTTACCAGGCTCGGCTTTAATAACGCATGTTGGATCGCTCGGCATGCCTCGCGATGTCAACAAGCGTTCTCAAAGCCTTGCCTGGTAAACTTGATACCAAAAGACACTCACCTAGGCTAGTATTCTCTATGGGTTTTACAGGTTTCATCCACCTGGTGTGTACGGAGTAATGGGAAGTGTGGCGGCGGCCAGTAACTTGCTCAGACTTAGTGAATCACAGACTGTTCATGCCCTCGCCATTGCTGCAATGTTCGCTGGAGCTCCACTCGCAAACGCAGGAACGGCCACGAAGCCCTTGCATTGTGGGAATGCTGCACGCTTCGGTATTGAGGCTGCGTTAATGGCGAAAAATGGAGTTCAGGGTAGCAAAGAAATATTGGATAGTCCTTCAGGGTTTGCAGCTTTCTTCGATGATTATGATCCCAATCTTGTGCTGTCAAATATTGATGTTGGAGACTTCCTTCTAGAACACCAAGATGTAGGTATCAAAAGTTACCCCACCCATATTGGAATGCACTATGCTATTGACGCCGCTTTGAATGTTCGACAGAAATCTTCTGTGACGGTCGATAGTGAGTTTCTAGATGCGATCGTGAAAGTTGAGATAAGTGTACCAGAGTCTAAATATGTTGATCGTTCTATACCAGAAACCGAGCACGCGGCACGACATTCATTCCAATTTAATGCATGCACAGCTCTCTTAGACGGGCATGTTGGTGTGATCAGTTACCAGGATAACAAGCGTAACCGTCAGGAGTTATCTTCCCTGCTGGAGAAGACAACTCTTGTGTCAGAGAAACAGAATGTCGCATGTCTTGAGACTATGTATGTAGAAGTGTGTGTATATTTAAAAGATGGTGGGAAATTGAGTCATCGTTGTATCGCTCCTCTTGGACACTGGAATAAACCTCTAAGTGACGAACAAGTTGAACAGAAGTTTATAAAGAATGCAGAAACGATTGAAAAGTCTAAAAGAGATAGAATTGTTGAGCTTGTCTGGGATTTAGATAAAAACTTTGCAGCCAATGATTTAGTAAGTCTGTTGTAGGGATGCACTTTATATCTACACTGTGAAAGGTATGTGTAAGTTAACATCAGACGTGGTGGGCTGCCATCCCTTTCGGTGTTAACATACACTTAGTTTTCTTTTAAAATAATTTGAGCCCAGCATATCTCCAGTGATAAATGTTAAACATTTCTACCTGTTATTGTTGTAGTTAGTTTCCAGATTAGTGCAATAGACCAGACCATAGTTTTTAAAATAGTCGAAAAGTTACACCGAGATCGGTGGTACATGTAGTTCAGCTGCCATTAAATTTGGTGTAAGGTTACACTTGGGCCTCGTCGCGACAAAACCTGTCTTCGGGATTTCCGACAAAAATAGTTTCAAACCAGTCTCCTCAGCTACAGAGACTAGCTATAAAAGTGAAATTTCGCTCGTAGCAAGTCTAGACATGATACTTTTTAATAAGCGAGTAACAAAGGCGCTGACCAGACTGCGCATCTGCGCAGGCTGGTCTGCGCCTTTGTTGTTCGAAAAACACTAAAGACAGGTTTTCTCACACCTTGGCCCACTTATTTTTTACACTATGTTGAGAGCAGATACTGATGCACGCTTTGTATGCTGGTTTTTTTTTTTGTTATATGCGAATTTTTTTAATCAATTTTCTTTTCAAAACGTTTAGGAATAGCATTTAAGTAACCAAACTGTTTGGATTCACACCAAGATGAGTCTTCCAACTACTACGTTAGCGGTGATTAAGCATCTTAAAGACAAAATTAGCATGCCTAAAGTAAAATGCTTGTAAACAATGTAAATAAAATGAGTCAATGCATTTTCTTAGCTTGTAAAAATTTATCCTGCACAAATTGGTGATAGATATTCGGAAATTTGGCTATTGTGTGGAGCGCAGTGGCTCAGCTGGTAGTGTGGGCACTGTGCTGTGTCATTGAGCAGTGTGCTGTGTCCTTGAGCACTGTGTTGTGCTGTGTTCTGTAGCCTCTGCTTAGTACTGGGTCAACCACCGTCCCGACATGACTGAATTCTTTTTGACTGGGGCGTAAAGTATCGACACAAAAAACAAAAAGTGTACTCTCTTTTGGCCAGCACACGAGACATTGGCAGGAATCGCATATGCGCAAATGTCTTCAGTAAACGTCCATGCCAGAAAACTTCATCAACCCTCGGATGTATGTAAGGCGTAGAAATAGGTATGAAAAAGCCCGAACTTATTTCTGTAGCATGTGGGTTCAGCTCTGTTAAAATCCATTATTCTGTTAAAAGAACAAATGAGTTTATGCTTTTTCAATAAAATATCGCTATTGATATTTATTGAAAAAACCTTAACTTCATTTATAGCATCTTTTGGAATGTTGTAACCGTCTGTTTCACTGCAATCGAACTTGTTATTGTATTGGCATGGTTTCTGTGACGTCAGCATCATATCAAGAAAGTAGGTCCTCACTGTACATCCGAGGTCTGATCTCACGGAATTGGCCGAAGCAGTTCTGATTGGGCTAAACCTTGGTCGGAATCTTCGTCTACATTTCAAATTTGATTAGGATAGCAGTTAAAGCTTTGCGTTTTACCTGAGCCTTTTGTTGTTAGACAATGCAATTCAATTTCAATTCTTTATTACTCTAGGTTAACATGGTTAACAACAAGAGAATCAAATTTTACATAATATGTTCCTATACAAATAACGTGAGCATCAACACATCCGAGTATTACCTAGCCAGATGCGTAATCCTCGGAATGAGGGGTCACAACAGACCTAATTTATGATCGTTTTTTTCTGATATGGTCAGTTACTGTAGTAAATATTATTAACGTGATTGTGTCACGTGGGCATTAATCCGGTCTGATTGAGTTGACAGGTATAATGCCTTCAATGTTTACCGTCGTGAGTTGGCTCCCGGTACCGTTAGTTTAACAGGCGACAGGGCCCAGGGCGACGACAGTAAACATCGGGCTTACAGTACCGGTTTTAGGACGTTATGTCCTGTTGTATTTCATTCAACCAGAAAACCGCGTGTTATTCTTTGAAGTGATTCTGTTATTTTGGATATGTATTTAAAAAAAAATCAAAAGTTTTGGAATTACTAAAGACTATGGTTTTGTTTATGGATCAGCATCTGGACAGGTAATACTTTCCAACGATTGTTAGTTCATCGCCTCGCCAGGGCTGCAGGTTATCTTAGTACTCTTACAGGTAATATAGAATCAGGTCAGAATGTGAGTTGGCCAGTTATAACACAAGTTAATATTTGCGACGATGCAGCGCTTTTACGTCGCATCGACGTCAGCATTACGTCGTTTGATAACCCGATGATATGTGGTGAAATTTTTTTCGAAGGCTGGGGGAAGCAAACATAAGCCTTTTTAGCTCTAGTGACAAGTCGAGGCAATATTGACGCCGATCTAGCGCTTAACGTCGCATCGACGTCAATATTACGTCGTTTGATAACATGTGATGAAATTTTCCGAAGGCTCGGGGGAGACAAACATCGGCTCCTTAGCTCTAGTGACAAGACGAAGCAATATTGGCGCCGATACAGCGCTTTTGCGTCGCATCGACGTCAATATTGCGTCGTTTGATAACGTGACGAGAGATTTCGCAGGCTGGGGGAGCAAACATCCGCTCACTAGCTCTAGGGACAAGACGAAGCAGTATTGTCTCCGATGCAGCGCTTTGGCGCCGCACCGGCTTCAATATGACGTCGTCTAAGATATGGTATGAGGCCGTTCTCATTCACTCATTACGCAAGTCAAAATTCATATTTTACAATTGTACATGATTCCCAATGAGCGAAGGCTGCTAGCGAGCAAACTACACCATCAAAATGAAATGCCGATGTCTATGCAGCTGCTAGAGCCACATCGACTTCGAAATCGGGTCAGAATGCGAGTAGGCCAGTTATATCACGAGGCAATATTGACGACGATGCAGCGCTTTTACGTCGCATCGACGTCAGTATTACGTCGTTTGATAACCCGATGACATGAGGTATTTTTTTTTAAGGCTGGGGGAGCAAACATCAGCTCATTAGCTCTAGGGACAAGACGAAGCAATATTGACGCCGATGCAACGCTTTAACGTCACATCGACGTCAATATTGCGTCGTTTGATAACATTTGATGAAATTTTCGAAGACTGGGGGGAAACAGACATCGGCTCCTTAGCTCTATGGACAAGACGAAGCAATATTGACGCCGATGCAGCGCTTTGGCGTCGCATCGACGTCAATTTTACGTCGTTTGGTACGCTTTTCTTATCGTGTTAAAATCCAAATTCGTATTGTACTATTGTACATAAATCCCAATAAGCGAAGGCTGCTGGCGAGCAAACTACACCATCAAAATGTAATGCCGGTGTCTATGCGGCTTCTGGAGCCACGTCGGCTTCTAATTCACATCATGTTTGAAAGTTATTTGAATACATACATGCAATATCAACCATAATTCCTGATAAGGACATTTCCAACATAGAAATGCAATTAATGTCTAATTCATGATTTTAAGCCTGTGTTTTTGGTGCTCAAAATAACCGTCTCATTGAGACGGTCAGTTTGAGCACCCGCAACACCGGTCTTGATTGAGAAATGAGAAAGCTGAGTGACCTCGAATCAACGCTGCAGTGCTAAGCGCTGTGTCGGCGTCACAGTTAGCCATAAAATTATTTGTGAGCTTGTTAAATATTTGATCTTAAACAGTTCAACAACAGTCCATAGAGGAACCTGTCAGTATTGAGTTGATTAAAAAACCACTTTGACCAACAGCCATGAACTTGAATGCATCTTCAGGACGCAGTAATAACATCGATGACTTTGTATCGGCGTCAAAACCTGTGTCGTGAGAATGCGGATGTTGCTTGTCTGGCTATATACCCACATTTGGTCTGTTTTGATAAACCCTTAAAAACCATGATCAATAAATTGTTTACCCGCCGTGTGCTTACCGATTTCTAATGTTTTTATCATTTTTCATTACTTTTTGATCAATGCCAGTCGTTTTGAGTCCCGATCAGGCCCGTCATATTGTCGAACCCGATCTGGGCCAAAACCATTTGTGAGGATTGTCATTAATTGAAATCACCAGCAGGCAAGGGTCAGCATACAGTTAAATTAATGGTAAGAACAGTCATTAATTTATAATAGTCATATGTGCACAATCTGTATGTTTGAGGTTATCTTTCGTTTTCTGCAAACATAATACAGTGAGTGGTGGTAAATATACACGCCCGCGTGTACGGTGTGCACACGTGCGTGTATATAATAACACCTGAGACCGGTTTACTATAAATAACCCAGACTGGAAGTGTTAATAATCATGGTTCACTATTGTCGTGCTTTACAAGAATTTAATATTATTTGTATGAAACAACTAATTTTTTTTCAGGTCCGCTATATTTTCTGTGTTCATCAATTGCTTAAACTTCAATGTATTTGGATTATGATAGTAATATCTCTTAATATAGGGTTGTCTTTGTTGCTTAAAGTGATCACATACTAACATGAAATGAAATTCATCTCCTAATTCTTTTTGACAAAAGTTGCATATCCTTTCGTGCAGTGGTGTACCGTTCCATCTACCAGTTTCTACTGGTAGTGTATGGTTTCTAGTTCTAAATCTTAGGAAGGTTTTACTATTTTTAGCAGATAAAAGAGATAAGAATTTGCTATAGCCGAATGTGTCTTTGTAGAGTTTGAAATTTGTTGCTGAAGAGGTTTTATCAACCGTCGCCGACCATGTCTGCAGATATTGGTCTTTTAATCTTTGTGATATAGCTAATGAGAGCCATTTTGGGTTTTTGGTATCTTGCGAGTGCCATACTCCTGAAAAGCCACATGATTCTAGTATCGATTTAACATTTTTGATATATAATGAATTCACTAATTTATTTTTATGCATATTGTACAAAATTTTATATAAAAAATAAGAAAGTCGTGTCGGCTGATCCGACATAGAGATAGTTTTCGACCAGTATGATATAACTCTTGTTTTAATATCTATATAAATTGGCATTATGCCCAGTTCCCCATAAATCATGAATGAGGGTGTACTCTTTTTTAAATTAAATATGTACTTTAAGAACTTCAATTGGATTCTCTCTATTACGTCTATATTTCCAAAGCCCCATATTTCAGAACCATAAAGTAAAATTGGCTACACTGTTTTATTAAATAAATCAATTTGAAGATCGTATGGTAGATTTAAGTTACGGATTTTTCTCAATAAGGAAAATAGAGCTTTATTTGCCTGTTCAGCTATATGTTTCTTTGCTTGGTTGAAAGATCCACTCCTTGCTAAATATATCCCTAGATATTTGTAAGCATTGGCTATTTCTAATTCAGAATTATTATAATGAAATTTCATTGTTCTACTTATCCTACCTCTCGAAATGACCATGATTTTGGTTTTCGCAACATTAACTGTCAATTGCCATTCCTTACAATAATTTTCAAAGGTGTCAAGAGCTATTTGGAGGTCGTTCTGAGAGTGGCTGAAGATAACTGTGTCATCCGCATACATTAGGATAAATATTTTTATGAACATGTACAAATCCTCATCATTAAATTCACATGATAAACCAGATATATTGTTTTGTCTAAAATACCATTCCAAATCATTTAGAAAAATGGCAAACAAGAAGGGAGATAGGTTTTCGCCCTGACGTACACCTATTCTGCAGGGGAAGAATGCTGATACACCATCATGTGTTTTTATCCTTGATTTTATATTTTTATATAAGTTTTGTAATAATTTTAAGCATTTACCATTTATACAGTATGTATTCAATTTTTGCCATAAACCTTCACGCCAAACAGTATCGAAGGCCTGTTTAAAGTCGATAAAAGCGCAAAAAAGCTTTTTTGATTTTGCCTTTGCCATGTCTATCAAGCTGTTGATTACAAAAAGATTGTCTAAGGCAGAGAACCCATGACGGAAACCAGTTTGACTGTTTGTAATAATGTCATATTTATCAGCATAATTTGTAAGTCTGTTATTTATGATAGAGGTAAATAATTTACCAACGCAACTTAAGAGTGTAATTGGTCTATAATTTTCAGGATTCTGTGTGTCCCCTTTATTTTTGTATATTGGGAGGATATTTCCTTCAAGCCAGCTTTCACGTAGCATTGCTGTATCAAATACCAGGTTGAACAATTTCTCATAAATTGGCAGCATCAAGGGCAATGACATTTTGATGTGTTCGTTCAGAATATGATCATTTCCTGGTGATTTGTTGTTTTTAAGAGAGTGTGCTGCCTTAACTATTTCAGCTTCATTAATTGGTACATTTATCTCTTCATTAAGGGGCATATTAGCTTGCATATTCCACTCAGCACCCCTGTTTGAAGTAGTGGGAGGGTCATTAATTGTTTTGAAAAACTGGTAAAAATTATTTATTGGTACAGAACTAGTTTTATTTTGCTTTTCTTCATTCAATAACCGCCAATATTCTTTGGGGTCCCTTGTTTTGAGATTTCGTAATTTCTCGATTTTTTCTGCATTGAAACGTTTAGCATTTTTAGATAATACATTTTTATACGTTTTACTAACGATTTTTAGCATATTTTTATAGTGATCAGTTTTAAATCTATTGTAGAGTCTTCGTGTTTTGTGATATATATTTCTTGCACTTTTGCATTCATAGTTGAACCAGGGTTTAGTAGGTTTTGCCGTTGATTTTCGTGTGTACGGCTTCTTTATGCCAAATGTCTCTTTGCATGTGTCATTGAATATATTTTCTATGCCATCAGTGATCATGTCAATGTCATTTTTGGTCACATTTTCATTTTCTGAACATTCGTCAACAAGCTGTTTAATTCTAAGAACTTCAGATTGATCAATATTATTAACGAAAAGGTGAGCATTTTCTTTATCCCAGAGTTTGATTTTGGGCTCTGTGCTACAGGATTGATTCAGATCAGCAGAACCTGACGACTGATACGTTGCACCAAGTGTGATAGCTATGCCACAGTGTTGGTCAGAAAACAATGAGGAAAACTCGTTTATTACTAGATTCGAGATATATTCTAAGACATAGGCTGATGCTATAAAGTAATCGATGGTGCTTCGATCTTTACATGTTGTTTTTGGCTGGTCTCTATCTTGACCTAGCCTTCCATTTAAAATAAATAAAGCATTGCTTTTACAAAATTCAAGCATTTGAAGTCCATACGTATTAGTAGTTGGGTCAGCTGATCTTCTTTCAAGCGGTAATTTACATTGTTGAACTTTATAGAGAATATTCATATTTTCATTTGACAAAATACTGTCGTCTTGTATATTTGATATGAAGTTATCAGTGATCGTATAATCCGCACTCTGACCAGTCCTTGAATTAAAATCTCCAAATATAATTAAATAGTTTAAGTTTCTACAATTTTCAAACAGTTCATTTTGAAGTTCAAGGTATGGGTCATCCGAGGCATATTTCGTACCGATTGGGGGGATATATAAGTATGCACAAAATATATCATGATCCGAGTTAAAGACTCTTTTATCAATAATTAGCCATTGTATAAGTTTTGATTTGCTTTTGCCGAAAGTGATATGGTTAAGTAAATTATTTCGTATTATGAAGGCAGTGCCACCAGACCTATACCTTGAAATTTTCCGTCTGTTTTGACACACAATTTTATAGCCTGGTATCGATAAGCAGTCGACATCGTCGAGTTTGGTTTCCTGCTAACCTATGACATCGAATGTGTTCAAATGTTCAAGAAATTCTGGTACTCTTAACTTGCTTCGTAAGTCACATACGTTGAACGATAGAAATTTAATTTGTCCTGGACATTTACCGCTCAACTGTATCGGTGTGTATTTACTTATAGGTTGCGTATCACTATTTTCACACTGTCTGTTGTGCCCCGCGCATTCCTATGGCGATAATACATTCGTTTCTTTCTGTTTATCAAGCGTATGCTGGATCAGCGCGTTTGGTTGGTCTGGACTAAGTGTAGGGCCGGGTAAGAGTGTGGCTGTGATTATTTCTGGGCTTCTGCAAGTAGCGCGTTCACATGTAGCCATTTGTGCTTCCATTGGTTCTGTTAACGAAATAATGCTACTTTCAAATTGATGCCTCTCTGGGGGTAACTGTGTCGCGTGTCTTTTTGAAATTAGTTTCATTTTCAAGTGGGGATGATACTGATTGTCTCACTTTTTCCCTATCTTTAAACCTGTGAAACTTTGCTATTATAGGTCTTGGTTTTTCTTGGTCTGGTTTATATCTTCCCAGACGATGGACGCGTTCGAAGGGGATCTCGTCTTTAATGTTCATCTGTGTAGCTATGAATGTGCATAAGGTATCTTCAGTGTCCCTATTTGTTGAGTCATTCTCTTGGATGCCAGTGAACAGTAAATTATCTCTCATTGATCGACATTGTAGATCTGTAATTTTTGCGGCGGCTTCGCCGACGCTCTATTATCATTTTGAACCTAAATTTTATGTAAATTTTTGCCAATCAGAAGTATTCTTTAATTGTAATATTCATCACACCAGCTAGAAAACAATGCCCTCATTGGTTAATACTCAGACTGACCACGCGATCTTATTATAGATGCAATTTAACTTGAAAATTTCCACGTAAATGGCCGAGAACCAGTCTGTGCACTAGTCCTAACAATGAACATTGATCTTGAATATAGGTCAACTCCCGCTGTACAGCATTTCTAATTTGCTTTACTACCATTCTTTGCATGCCTTGCTTAATTGCACATAGTAAATAAGTGCAATATAAGATAACTCACTAAATCCTAAAGGACTTTAACAGCATTATATAAAGCAAATCTTTGTATTTTTTATTCAAGCCATTATGGTTTCCCGTATCAAATGCGTTACACGATTATAGTCTGTTTCATAAATTTCGACAATATGCAGTGATTTTTTTTACCTGCGCGTCCTGGCTCTCAGACGCATGCTTCTCACAAAGGACGCATGATTTTAAACCATGAGAGTCCCGCAGGATGCATTAAAATTGTGGCGAAAAGTCTGCATTTAGTTTTTGCAACTTTCGTTTTGAGTGTTGTTTTTTTTAACTTGCGCACCGTGTCTTGAATAATATTGGTAAAAACCGGTACTGAAAAAACTCCCCAACAGTATAGCGATCATTACTTCCCTTGGGAAACACGTGTTTTCAGATATGACCCGCTGCAGGGGAGTTTACCGGTAAAAGCCAATACCGAACTACTGGTAAAAACCAGTGCCGATAAACCAGTACTGATCCAATACTACCAAACCGAAATGAAACATTTGTATAATGCGTTTTACCCACAAGTTTAAACACCCTGCTTCGAGCAAATACCAATAGAATGGTTAAAGTATTACTGCAGGCTCATGAAGTACGGAGACTGTACTGTGCACAGATGATAAAAGAAAAATTAATATGGTATGTCCAAAGGCTCAAATGCAATAACTTCCAGCACTACACTTATAGGCATGCAGAGTTAGATGAACAAGGGCTAATGACCTGGGCTCTAAAAACTATATGAAAACTGCGAGACAAAAGTCTGACTCTTGGCAAAAGACGATAATATGATTAAATTAAGGAAATATACTGTCTGGAACTGAAATTTGTATTAATAAGAAAGTCAGGTAGGTTTTTATATCTTTATTATTTTACTTGACAAAGTAAATTAAGTTTGATCTTTATTATAGTATAAATAAGTATGCCAGTGTTTTGCTTCCCAAATTGGTTTCTATGAATGGCCGGATTCGTATGGATGCACAAAATTTATAATTTAAAGTGGACCCCGTATGGGATGCAGAACTTCGAGTTTGGGATGCAAAGAATTTTGGCCCAGTGAGTCCCGGGACTCATAGAAACAAATTTGTAAAAAAATCACTGATAGGTCTAGTCTATTTCTAAAACAAATATAACCAGTGTATTTAATGCATTACATTATATACAAGGGCGTAAAATTCATCGCGAATTAGAGAGTAACCTCGGGGTTCAGGCGAGTAAATACGTGCAAAGCTTGCTCTGACCGGCAAATGCATGTTCTTACAACGACAGTGTAGCTATTGGCAGAGTCTCTCTTTAATCAGACAACATGGTGCGTTATAAATAGACAGCAAAAAAACCCACGTTATAATGTCTATTGATAGCGCTTAACAAGATACATCTTTGTGAAAAAAGATGTATCTTGAAAAAAGAGGTTATAATGGGGATGGATATTTAATGTAAATAATGACACTCAATTTCCTACAATTTGAATGTGCCCGCAACCCACAATCCTACACTTGTTTCAGTTCATACATTTATCGTCAAAATCTCCCGTTTTCTTAAAAACATTAGGACTAATAACATTGTTCCCTAGCCTTTGCTGGTGAAGTGCCTAAAATTTGGAACGATTCAGATGTATATCGCTCAGCGAAAAGAGCACCAAGCAAAAGAGAGACCAGAAACATAGCACAACTTCCAAATTCGCTGGTTTTAGACGGAACATCCTTTTCCAGCATGCAAAGACAGGGAGTATAAGGGGATTTCTTCACTTAGTTAAGTATTTGAGAGCCGCCGAATATCTTTTTTAAAGATATTTCTTGTTTCCTCTACATTGGACTGCTTGGACAAAACTTCTGCTTGATGTTGTTCTAAAATACTGATGCGTTTTATTAAGTTATCACTGGCTGTTTTGTTTTCTGAATTCTCGAAAGTAATATCGTCACATATTTCACTGAAAAATGCGATTAATACCAAAATCTTGTATGCTTCCCCATATACAGTAGTACTGTAATGCTCTGGAAAACTGCATAATAAAAAAAAACATTTTACCTTTGGTAATTTTCGAAAAATTACAAAAAACAACAACACCAACTACAATTTATTGCTGATATAATCACTAAATTATGCGTATGCTGTTTATGTGTTTTTTTTCTTTATAGTAATACCCCATTTTCATCTTTTCTGATTTTTATTTGCTACAAAGTTTAAGTTTATGAAATCCTTAGCAAACGTTTAAATTCTTAAGTCAGTGATTTTATTGCCGAATGTCATATAACTTAGAGCAATTAAATATTAATGCGTAAATAAATCATAGGAGAAATGTTTCACTCAACAGTGACTGTAAACTACAGAAAAGGCGCCTGACATCGAACCAAATTGTGCTGAAGTCAAAGCGTCGTTACGCCGTCGTTGTTTTCGGCCTCTATGAATTAAATGGAACTGGTAAATTGATCTATCAGTTTGGTTAATCTGAGCTGTCAACTTGACATTCACCACCCAGGCTCTCTGGGAAATGAAGACATGTGGCCTAAACCATCTTAAAACAGTACGCTATTCCATTTGCGTTAGTTAGCCTACATCAATTTTATACTAGTTATAAAACTTTTTTCATGCTCAACTTAACTGAGCATGAAATTTATCAGGCTCTTAAATGTTAAAATGCCAACAATTGTTGGCATTTTAACATTTATTAGCATAATAAATTCAACAACTGATAGTTATAAAACTTTTTCAAGCTCAACTCAACTGAGCATGAAATTTATCAGGCTCTTAAATGTTAAAACGTCAACAATTGTTGGCATTTTAATATTTATTAGCATAATAAATTCAACAATTGATAGTTCGAAAGCAAGAAAGTTGCTGTTTAAGCAGTTTAGTTTAATAAGCAGATGGAATTTCATGCTCAGTTGAGTTGAGCATGAAAACACTGGGCGTGTGGTGTGTGTTGACAGGAAGACTCTGGCGAGACTGCGCGGAAGCCCATGCTTGTTTGAGCGTTCGATTGTCGCTTTTTCTATTTTGTATCTATTTCTTACATGTATGAGCTGGCTTGATTGTATAATTTACGATAATATTACCGATTGTTCCAGTTGACTTAGTTTCCAGAAGATTAAACAGCGGGTAGCAACACCCCACATAGATTGTCCTCGCCTCAGTGAATTGTAAAACTATTGAGGCATTTATCAAGAGCGTATTGTTTTGCATGCATTTAGCTACAATTGAGCCGTGACTTGAGATTTCCAACAATTTGGTATGTGCGACCAGCCAAGGCTCAGACCAGCCTGCGCATACGCGCAGTCTGATCTGAGCCATTGCTAGTCACATGAATATTCTATGGCTTTTAACCTACTGACTGAACATAATTTAATGTCTGTAAGCTTAAAAGGAGGCTGCACAGGCTCGTCTGAGTCTACACTTGTCAAAATGCCACATTATTAGAAATCACATGTCGTGGCTCAATTTTAGTATAGGAGGAAGACGACCAGTTTATGAAACGAAATCTCATGATAAGATGTCTGTTTTCTTCTTTCTTGGTTTAAACAATATTTTATTTCTTTATATACAAACAAATATTTAACAATTTACACAATCAGTAGACCAGGATCTGACAGTAAGCTAAAATTTCCTGTTAAGCAATCAGTCGCAGTAAATATGTTATGGGATCAGTGTAAAATGCAAGCATTTCCTAGAGAGAGAGAGAGAGAGAGAGAGAGAGAGAGAGAGAGAGAGAGAGGGGGGGGGGAAGAGAGAGATCCAGAGTACGAATTAATTTTCTTATTCTATTTCGATATATACTATTGCACAGCGGACCCTCTTGACAATAAATATAACTGTGGAGGAGCGTGTCCCAACATGCTACAACTGGCAATTGATATGACTTCATAAAGTCGTCTCATTTTCACCAGTGAAGCTTGGAATTTCATCCATATTAAAAGGGCACACTTTACCAACTGCACGTAACATAGAATACCATGACATGCAGATTTATTTCCCATTGATATGCTTGTAGGGCTTGCATTATATACCACCATTCTTCATTATAGTGATTTGTGTATAAATTGTATGCCCATGGTACCTCAAGAAGTCAAGGACCATCTCTACCATGGTAGCTCGCAATATCATTTGCCGAATGCTCTTCTGTACAAGCCAGTTCGTGTATACTAGTCAAATCGTTTTGAGTGTATAATATAATCTTGAACATTCAAGAAAAGAGCTTCATTTCCTAGGTCTGTTGCCGCTTCCTTACCATATAGTAATTCATGTGTGCAATGCGTTTGCAAGACATCAGACAAATAGGTGTTCCTTCTGTGCCTATATATTGGACATATAAAAAGAAATGATAAGCACTTTAAAGCCACCACAAGTACAGGACGGACTATTGATAATGTTCTAACTATATCGATGAGAGTTAAACGAGCTGTATTCCAGGCGTATTCTGGTGTATAGTATCTGTCCTTTTCTTGTGCTAGCATGAAAGTACATTGGTGGGACTTCCTACTCTTGTTTAGCTGATATTTAGTTGCGGATACAGCGCATGCTCCCTTTACTTAATCTGATAGCTCATTCCAGACACGAATGGTTGAGGAGAAGAAGGAGTTGAAAAGAGAGTTGTGCGTGCTCATAATGATTGCATGTTGTTGGCATTTCAAGGTTATATATGTATCTTGGATAATAGGTCGAATGAATGATGTATACATTCGTTCAAGGGCATGTCTGCATAGGTTAAGTCTCCGCCATGCTTTTTCTACTATGTTTTTAATGTTTTGAACATGTGCAGGAGCTATAAAAAGTGATATCCAGATGTTTATGTGTTGTTTTTTTGAGAGATCAGCTTTGTTCATTTTGAAAATAGAGTGCGCTTCAGGTACTCTTTTCCTAAATATCAGAAGAGAGGTAGTTTTAGTAGGATTAAAGTCTACTAACCAATCGTCAGCCCATTGGTGTATTGTCCCTAAGTCAGAGTTAAGAGTGAATGCTGCTGTGTTAGGATTTTCTACAATAATATAGACACTAGTGTCATCCGCAAGCAGACAGATATTTGACTGGATGTTATTGACTATATCATTGATAAAGATAAGAAAAAGTAGTGGTCCCAGAATTGAGCCTTGTGGGTCTCCAGTTAAAATTTAGGCCCAGTCTGATATCATTGCATTTATAACAACTCTTTGTCCACGCCCAGATAGATAACTAGTAAACCAACAAATAAGAGGTTTAGAGTAACCAATGCACAATAATCCCTTGTGCCAGACTCTGTCAAAAGCCTTACTGACGTCACGGAAGACGACACGGAACAGGTTTCTTCTTTCTTATACCATGTGTATGCTTGATTGTTTACAATTCAGTATAGAGATACTGTGTACATATCCCTCTTTTAATGTTCAGTTTTTTTTTTCATAACATCACTCTTTAACCATCTCCATATTAAAGGGGTGTACTATTCATTGCTAATATCGGGGTCTTTTGCAAAGGGTTTATAGGAAACACTGTATTAATTTTGCTGATAACCAAGTATAGTACCATATATATAGACAGTGTTGGAAGTAGTTACTTAACTAAGCTAAAAGTGCTTTTTCAGAATAAAAAATAATGATAAATCATTTAATGAACAGTCAGGTGCATAACCTCCAAAAGTTAAAAATATATCACTTAGAGCAGATAAGTTTTTTTTGCAACAAAAACAAAAGTAACCTGTTTGAGTGAACGTGTCTTTTTTCATCTTCACATTACCGAGTTACCGCAATTTTCACGGCCATGTGGGTAATTTTATCTGAAAGACCTATTACATAACTTTACGATTATGCAATAAAATTTTGTACGCATCGTCTATACATAAGTACGCGAGGTCATTGAAGTTCAGAAAATAAGCTACTTTTTAACCTGAATAAGTTATATTGTTGACGGCTTGCAATTTGACCTTGGCCTATATAATTTCAGATTTAACTTAAATAAGTTACTTTCTGTAGCATCACTTAGAAATTATTGTTGAAAAGGCACAATTTTAACTTCCTCAAGTGATATATATTTTAACTTATAGAAGTTATGTCCCTGACTGATGAAGTTAAGTATAATTAAGTACTTTTTGCAGCATTTCGACAAAATTCATTGAACAATTTTCCAAATAATTGTACCGACAGTTCGTGTGAGCAACAAGACTGCTAAAAGTTACACGGTGGTACATATTGCAATACAATAGATACACATTCCTAGTTACAATGATGTTAAAAGTTTAGACTGTGTTATCGGCATGTTGCGGTGAAGAAAAAGTAGTAATTTAATAGTGTTACGAGGGTCAGTCAAAAATAGAGACTTGATTCATATCTCTAACGTAGGCTAATGCACACTTGTGAAATTTGGCACATGCATGCAATGAACTGTCCTGCGTCAGATTATGCAATATACAAGGCCATGCAAAGTATAGTTTGTTGTTGCATAGCAACCGAAGAATGTTAAATAACATCATGCGTTCACGCTGGAATAAAGCGTTGCCATGGAAACACTATACAAAATTTAAGGTACATCAACTTGTGCACTTGTTGAAAATAAAGTATGTGAATGTATTTTGAGAAATGCAACAGCTGGGATTGAGGCATTGAATTTTATTACGTAAAAAATAGGAAAATTAACTAAATTTTCTGAAAATTTCACCCCAAAATATACCCAACCCACCAGTTATGGTTAATTTTTGAGCAATAATATCAACAAAGTATCATATCATATGACCATATCATTGTATTTAGTAATTGGTTTTTGAAATCTGAATGCATATCTTGAATATTCCCAAGAATAAACGGTTGTCATAGCAACAAAATCTGGTGTTTTTGTTAACAATGGAATTTCCGTCGATTTTGGTTGCTAGGCAACGAACATTGCATGTATTGTATTTACCATATATTACACTTCTTCAAAACATTGCTAACACATTGTTTGATAAAAAATGGAGAGATTAAAGGTCCGTTCTTATAGTGTTTTAGATTTGAAATGGTTTTAAAATCATGGCTGCTTAGTCAAAAGTGTCGTCAGCGCGAACGCACATCGCTGAGAGACGCTCTTCGGTTGCCTAGCAACAGCACAATGAAGATGATAAGACGTCAACTTCTATATGTAATGAAGCCCTAAGGTTCATTCTCAATGTGTATTAAGTTCCAGCCATAGCTGCCAACCCAGTAAAAAGATATTAACCAACTCTCAGTTATTTTTGACTGACCCTCGTATTAAGTAAAATTTGACATTAATGATAATTATTGCGTTTCTTTTTGTGTGTGAGTAAATACGACACTGGCCCACAAGAGTTGAATACATGGAAAAGATTCCTAACCCTTGACAGTAAGACCCTGCCAGTTACACAAAATAAAAACCATAATCAGATCGCGTATTTTAATGCAAAGTTGATTAAAATCGGATATAAAATAAGGAAGTTATAGCGTTTCAAAAATCTCAAATGTACAGTTCTAAAATGTCAATAGAGACCGCCATTTTTAATAGTTTAAATCATTTTCTGTAATGTTTTATAATCCAACTTAAATCCCCGTTTTTATTACAACCTGCACAGTTTCTTTATTTCAAAAGCGTATATTCATAAGATAACATATTCATATTATTATTCATAATAATTGTAAAAACCTTTGGAATGATAGCAGAAGTTCAAATAAAGTAAGCCCATAAAACACTCAATGTCAGCTTGTAAGAGATTGTTTACTATGTCAAAAACGGTAATTGAGAAACTTGGGAACAACTCAGATATGAATTGTCAGATTTCAAAACAATTTGGCATGAATGTTTACATAATGGCCCTTTACTAAAACAAGTAAAACCAAGTGATCCAGTGGAAAAATCATGCCAGTGGGCGTCGTTGTTTTAGTTTGGATTCTTTAATTAGATTCTTCTGTTTCGATTTCAAAACAATGAAGCATCTTGGTCCTCTTTATGCCACTTTCATTCAATCCTTATTGAGTTGATAACTTTTATACTATATCAACGTTCAGCCAAGAAATATATTATCTTTTGTTGTAGAATTATGTCTACGGATTGTTGTATGAGCTGGTTGCTTTACTTTAATTGTCTTCTTGATTTCTTGTTAATATTGTTGTTCTGTGGCTCTTCCCCACGGTGCCATGGGTTGGTCTGCAATGTGGGATTGTGGTTTGTCCTGAAATAGTTGCGTTTGTCTTTCGATTCGCTCATGACTATTATATCATTATTGCATAAATCACATTCGTGGAACCAATATGAAATGTGAATAGAAGTGAGGTTCGAGAGTGGCACAAAAAATTGAGGTTGCTATGGCAACAGAGATTGATAGAATACTATGCAAGTTCTGGATCTTAGAATAGATCAATACGTTTTGAACTGTGGAAAAATTAAGTGAGTATGATCAGGAAATACCACAGTCACAAACTGCATACACCCTGAGGAAGAGCCACGGAACAACAACAATCACAAGACACTCGGAAGACAAACAAACAAAATAAAGCAACCAGATTTTTCTTTCCATCAAGATGATTGCAACACTAGAAATGGCACAAAGCACTGCACAACCTAATAGGGAAGAAACACAGAACCCACAGAAAGGAAGCAACAATAACAAGGAATCAACAACAGAACCACCGACTTAGAACGGACAGCAGCCTAAGCCACAAGTAACTTAAATGCATTTTATTGGTACCAAATCTTCGCCCTAGATTCTGTTGTTGTTAAGACACATAAAAAGTGTTTAGCTCGCATGAATGCTTCCAAACTATTAAAATGTATAATCACAGAGAAACAACCAAATCAAATTAACACACTATGCAGGCTCACGACTCACAAATAGTCAAAGCGTAAGAAGAACTCAATAAGAGCCACGGACGGTCCAGCCATAGACAAGCATTAGGCACCAACCAGCTGATTAAATCTTTACATCAGGGTCGTCATTGAGTCTGATGCCTGACCCACCTTCGTGCAATTAAATAGTAAACCAAGCTATAAACCGTACTTGGGTTAAAAACCAGACATGTAGACTCTCGAATGATATCCATGTTATATTCAACTTATTTATAACGTTTGATTTTTTTTTTATTGAATTGATCACTAAAAATAGGTTTTCCAACAATTCTTTTGAATCATCATAAAATACTGGCTCCTATTTAATGCTGGTGGTGAGTAGACAGAAGCAGTCAATATATGGTCTATTAGTGTGAATTCTGTGGAAGCTGGAACTTTCAAAATACAGAGGGTAAGCTTTTTTTACCCTTTTCATACCGATGGCATTTTCCATAAAGCTATACTACAATAAAGTCAGGATGGTACCTTGTATATATTGAGGGGTCACAGGTTATAGTTTTAAAACAATATTATATCTATTTCTCTGATGACCGATTTTGTCTTAGCAAACAGTGAAATGCCGCATAATCACACCGGGTAGGCGGCAATCGGAAACGCTATCAACAATCGACGAACGCGGATCAAAAATCGATAGAAACAGTGCTTTCGATCGCCAGTGGCGACAAATGGCAATCGAAAACTCTTTTTCTAACGGCTTTTGATCTACGTTCATCGATAGTATTGGCGTTTTTGATTGCCGCCTACCCGGTGTGATAATGCTTCTTCAATGTTTGCCAAATAACCCTTTAGAGGTTTCCTCTCTAAAAGGAGACTAATTGTAATTCTCCAGATACAATTCCTGTCTTTCTGTGAAGTGAATGCGTTGATACTTATTATTCCACAGTTCAAAAGGTAGACGATGCAATGACTAGTCAAAAGTTACGTATCAAAGGAAGAAAGACGGCAAAGATCAGGAATCGATACAATCAAGCACCACACCTGACCCAGGATACCAATGGGAAATTAACAACGTCACAATTAGACATCACAGACGAGAGCCAAGAGATCAGCCCTTTCCCAGCAGGTGACCACAAGGCATCAACAAACAGACGTGCGTGAAAGCATAACAAAACAAGACAGAAATAACATAAATGATCCACAAAAGAAGCACCGCCTTGGAACGGTCAGTAAAAATATTTTACTGGAGTGCTTTAACCGGTTTAACGGTGCACCAACCTCACTCTTAGTTTAGATGTGGATCAAGACACATGCAAGTCCAAAAGTAAGTGAGTATGACCATAAATGCAATAATGACAGATCACATACATATACCAACCCATGGTACAATAAAGAAGAGAACAGAACATAGGCAAACAAAACACACACTTAAAAGGAAGAGCACAAATGGGCCGCGACAGAGTGTGGCATTTTGACAAGCGTAGACTCAGACCAGTCTGTGCAGCCTCCTTTTAAGTTTAGAAACTCCTAATAATGTTCAGTCAGTAGCTTAACACTCATAGAAGATTCAAGCGACTAGCAAAGGCTCTGATCAGACTGCGCGTATGCGCAGGCTGGTGTGAGCCTTTGCTGGTCGCACATACCACATTGTTTGGAAATCTCATGTCACGGCTCAAAAAAGTAAAGCATTCAGTTTTTTTCTCTTCCTCAATGAGATTATTACAAAACTAGAAAGGACAAAACCAGGATAAAAAAACAAAAACAACTTACAAAGGGAGCAAGAAGAAAAGACAACAACAGAACCACCGCCTTAGAACGGACGGCAAGCAAAGCCTCATCTTTGTCATAGATTCTGCTGTTGTTAATTCACACAAACTGTTTGGCCCGCGTGTTGACTTCTGCAATGTGTATCATCACAGAGAAACAATCAAATCAAATTAATATACTGTGATGAAGTAAAGAAAAAAATCTCTTTACCCACAGACTATCAGAGCTACAGAAAACCGCTAGTTGAGCCAATGTATGTCGCGGCAATGCCACGCATCAGGCACCAATCCATCCATAAAGGTCAGTGTCGTCTTTAAGTCTGGGTCTGAGTCATCGTCATACAATAAAATAGAACAAACCGCATAATATCAATGACATAACCCAATCTTTTATAATGTTTGAATATCTATTTGAATTTATCAGATACGAATCGTCTGAATATGAAAACTATACCACCATAAAACCTTCGTAAAATATGAAATCATGATTCAGGACCGCATTTCTAGTATGTCAGCTCGTATAGCGGATTGTCCCGTAGAAATAAAGAAACAACGAAGTTTCAAATATAATGAATGTTTTATTTTGGCGAATCACCGATCGTACAGGGATCCACGGTCCGGTCTTATCCAGAGTATATCAATACGCTCTCTTGGAAATGGTGTGTCCAATAACTAAAAATTCGCATTTATTTCTGAAATTTCCAAATAATTTCAAATTTAGGGATCACACGTGGTTGTTCGTGCATTAACATTTGTCGGTCCAGAGGAAGCTGTTAGAACACGACGTCGATAGAACGAGTGCTCAAAAATCTCCTGAGGGACTCGGCAATATGCAAGTGTTAATGCAATGAAATAAACATGTGTGATCGTTATTCTTGCGTATTTAACCTTATTTCGACCAGATTCGCTCTGTAATGCTGTTAAACCTTTAAATGTCCATTTTCTCATACTGGATTTCTTTAAACAAAATGGCGTCGGCTGTAAACTTTCGAACGTCATATAGTTGGCCATCCAGAGCCTAAAAATAAATTCTGTTGGCATTTTTTAGTACATTTTGGCATCCATGCTCAAAGTGTATCTTGATGTGTTTTAAGAAGGATAGGGGTGGTTGCCAAGTCTGGAAATGCCCCCAAAGTCCCAGAATTAGGTCAAAGGTCAACTGAGTGCAAATTATTGTATATACGTCAGATCTTAGCGTTTTTATCAATTAGCTATCCAAAATTAGGATTCAAAGTAATGCAAAATCTCTTTTGGATAATACAGCCATGCTATATAAACAAACAGCATCATCAAGCCATGATGTGTGTTTGGATCAAAGGTCATTTAAGTGCAAAATCGGTGAAAATTGTAGCAATATTTTTTTATATAGGGGCAAAATTCAAATTTTTAGTTCCCATCTATCATAATGGAAGAATTTTCTTATTGCTTTCCTGCTAGGTGTGTGTCTATCATGTTTGGAAAGCAATGATTTACCAAGCTTCCCACGGTCAAATATTCATAATAAGCATGTAAAGTACGTTACTGTATAAAATCAATTAAAATATAATACAACTAAGAATAACCATTTCATTTTAAAGAAATATGTTTTTTGCTTAATGCTTTGTATGAATACGTCATTTTATGCAATTATCTATCCTTTTATAGATAAGATGTGTTTAAGTTGTTACTTACGTTACATTTTACCATCTGAAATTGAGTCATTTTTCAAAGGTTTATGTTCCTGGCTACAGCTTTCATGAAGGACTTGGCCATGATCTCATGCTTATAGGACTAAAATATATTTCTTTTCTCATTTCACACATCTGTTGTGTTTGTTCCCATCTATGAGTAATTGTAAAACACTTTTTACACGGCCACTATCTGCTGATTGCATGAAAACACAAAGACCAAGCCTCCTTTTATAAAACTTCAGGCGTGTTGAAACTATGATAGAATATGGTAAATACCATATACTGGAAGGAATATATCCTAATATTGGTCTTCACATCGGCCTGTTAGCAGATGGTAACATACATAACATAAAGCTAATATACAGGTACATTCCAAATAATGACCATTCAGTGGAAACATTGTTAACTTTTTGTGGGGTATATTATGGAAATAGCCCTGACATTAAGAGTAATTCTCCATATATTTTAACATTTAATTGTAGGGGTGTCCTTTCATTTGCACATATAAATGAAATGATGTGGATTCAAAAGCAGCATTTCTTTGAAATCAAGCTGCTTGTGTAAACATATTATTCCATATATAGAAGCAGTATATATATGATATTAAAGGCAACCTCTGACTTTAAGATACCATAAAATATGTATCTATGTCTTTCACAGGGCAACTTTTTATACATTGTAATTGTTTCAGTGTCGATAAGTTCAATTCTAAGTATGATTATTAAACATATTTTGCTTATTATTTTTTGCAATGATGGTAGAGATCAAATGCTATGAGGTTATTGAATATTGGCATGCGTTTCTTTATGTTCTTCTTTTTAACTGTAAATGCCAATGCAAGTTTTATTTCAAATTAAATTTCCCCAAAACAGATGTTTGGTGACTTCTTGGGAACACAGGCATTCGCCATATTGGAGCACCTGATGATTTGATTGTGCTCATGTTTTACCATTAGTTTGGGGTCATTTCTTAGTACTTAGAGTAAATGTGTCCTGAAATGGTTATCTAATACGTACATTTACTAGCATAATCCATTGGTTTAACATCTCTGATTTGACTGATGTATATAAGATCCTAAGGTAGTTAACTCGCCTGTTATAGTGTAGAATGTATGTGTTAAACATGACAATTTGCTAAGACGGGATTGATTGCATATAGGGTAGGTGACTTACATAAATGTATACATCAACTGCTTGTAGATACAAGTGCAATATATCAGATTGGATAGCACTTGTAACTGGTAACATACTCAAAATGTGTAGTTTTAATATGGCATTACTCTTGAAATAAAACTGAACTACTTTCCTTTCACTATATACAAGACAGTCCTCAAACATTGTTAGTCTTCACAAATATCTACAAGGATATAGGTACAAGAGTGAGCAAGTTTATGCTTAAAATGCTTTCTGCAAGCTGTTGTTCACATTTTCGATGGTTTTGCATATATATATTTAAGACTATCACGATATGCCTAATTTAGTAAACCTTTTAAAACCAACAAATGGACCGTAACTCACTTTTCATAGGACATATATAAAACATGTACTAGGGTTACAAATAGCTCAACAAAATCAAATAGTGCATAAGCAAAACTAAAAACAAACTACCTTGTGAATAAGAAGGGCAAAGAAATCAGCTGCGTGTGACACTACTTTTTCAACATTCAGTTTAATCTGTGAGTTTCAGAGATGCAAACCATACTAGTGAATTTTGGGAGTCATGTTTTTGTTTAATGCTTAAAAATAAAACAGTTAACTGACCTTTAAAGTAAAGTATCACTAATGTTCGAATGATTTGTTGTTTATGTTACCATGAAATATGTTCAGATGTTTTACAAGACTGCTACATGGCTCAGGTAACCTTACCTCAACCAACAGTTACCTTAGTCTAAGATAATTAACAAGTAGAATAGTTTCTATCAGAATTGCTGCATAATATAATAAGATAATCATCATTACAATATGATATGAAATCTAGTTCAGCAAAACATGGAAGATTTTAATGGGAACAAGTGATAAATTAATTTTATAATGTAATTGTCAACAGTGAAAAGTGAAAATTAAAAGAATTCAGCATACAGGGAAAATCTTTAATACTAGATCTATGTAACATCCTATATTTGGACATAAACCATGCTGGTTCTGTACTACGATGTTTTATTTGCAATCTTCAAAAACCTATACCTGCTCTAGAAGACACTCAGCACTACCCCTGCCATAATTCCTGCCTTGCCACTAAATGTATGAAATATTGCTATGCTATTTTAAGTAAATTATTGATATTAAGTCAATATTTTATTCATAATGTAGATTGCATGTTTATCGTTATGTATCATTAGTAGAAATCTGAAAACTGCAATATGAATGTAAAAGAACCAAGCAAATTACAAAAAGTAATTGAGTAAGACCAGGAAATGCCACATTCACATATTGCAGACCAACCCAACGCACTCTTTTAAATTAAGTCTTATATAGAATAAAATGTGTGTAGTATATAAAAGCGAATTGTGGAGAGCAAACCCAAATGTTATATAAGCCTAACAACAATTTACTACCTTTCTTTATCCATTTATGTAAGGCACTCTTTGTTACCTACGTTACCTCATTAATATATGTGCAGCAATTTATGATCCATTATTGTTAATATAGTTATAATTTGATTTAATTATGAAAGATATTTGCCAATTCCAATGCAATGTAAATACATGTGATAGAAAAATGAATCTGTAAGCAGCTATGCGTTACATGCTGGAGCCAGTACAAATTGCATATTAATTAACATATTTAAATATTTACTTGATTTCACTTCATTGCAAGGTAAAAGTTATAAACAACTTCAAATATATGAAAATGAACTTTTTCAAATAGAATATAGATCAATATCATGTATATTTCAGGTCAGGTATCATGGTTTATTCTAATACATGTAATTTGTAAAGTCATTATCTTCAATTTAGTATAAAATGTAACATACGTATCACTGACGAGCAGAAATACATATCACAGATGTATGCAATTGATTTTTTTGTCGAGTTTAAACATATAATGCTAAACTGTTTATTTAATACTATTAAAATAAATCAACATTAGCCTTGTACTGTGTGTATTGTTATTTTCATGCCAGTAGGGTAACGTTGATTACAGGTGATTTATAGAAAAATGACAAAAGAAAAGTTATAAAATTATGGGTTTCTAAGGCCCCAAGACATGTCCCAAACTGAAAATAGTTTTACTTTCTGAGAGGTGCAACAAACTCTCAAAGTAGCCCATATATCTCAGTTTAGCCCATTTGAGGGAGAATTTCCGTCAGAATTGCACAAAACTTACGATGTTTGTCTTTGTAAAATCCATAAAAGGATGCTTCCAAAGGGGTTCCTTTAATAAAAAACATGTTGATTTAAACCTTCTGAAAGACTTCTACCCTTTTAAGAGTTTGAAAAGCATCTTTTTGTTGGACCAGAGAAAAAAAAAACACAGTTTGTAAAAAATGTTCCGATTATTACACTTGATGACCTTTGACCCCATTTTAAAATCGACATATGAACATTTAGTTATAAAAAACATTTTCTCAATTTTTTTCAGACTTATAACTATAAGCATACAAAACTTGGCTTGAAATGAAATATGTTTACATATAAAAAGATAAAATTGTTTCACAGTAGTACATATTTTCTCATTTTTGCACTCAATGACCTTTGACCTAATTTCTGGCCTTCATATGCAAATTCAGACTTGGCATCCACCCCTATAGCTTTGTACACACGCTAAATATCATGTTAACAGTGGTCTAACAAATGTACTCAAAAATGCCAACAAAACCAAAAATATGCATCTTTTTTCGATTCGGATTGCCAACTAATAGCCGTACGCAACGTTTTCGCGGACAAAAACATGGATTTTCGTTCATTTGACAATGGGTCAAAACAGCTATACGAATAGGTATCTATGCAAGAATTATTGTTCGAGCCACATAGAAGGACTGATTATAAGCAGTGAAATGAAACAGCCAAAACCGTTCCTGCATGCCAAGAAAAAAGATGTTGGACAACATTTTCTTCCAACTGAGTTGTTCAATGTCTTGTCCAAGGTCCAATGAGTCTTCGTAACGACAGCGAAGACTGATCAGAGGCTGTTTAGATGCGCATGCTGATCCTAGTCTTCGCCAGATGGACATACCAAGTTGTACATATTTTTCTCTGTCCCGGTTTGTAGGGTGTACCAGGTAGTAAACACCAAAGATGATTTAATAGTGGTCTTGCTATATATGTAAAACCGAACCACATCCATACAGGCATAAGTAAGCATTCAATGTCGTGTAAATTGGCCTCGTCTTGGTCCATGAGCTCCTATTGCCGATGGTAACGGTGCGTGAAGAAGAAAATTACTGGTATGCATGGATGACAGCTTAGTCGTACCAGCATCATTGGGGTAGAAAGCGGGTAAGATAGTAACTACATTATGTCAAATGTTTTTTAATCCGTTAAAATGCATTATTGAAGTGTTAATTTTCGTGAATCTTGTCTATAGTGTATAAATGCCTCTTAGAGTTGCTTAAGTGCGTTGTACTATTCGCACCACTTTTGTTATAATCGTTATACTCATTGTCTTATTTTTAGCGATTAGTTTTAGCTTTTTTTTCAACTTCATTTTTTTCATAGATTACAAACCCAGATGTATTTTTTGTCGTTGTCAACTTGAAAATCCTTTATATTGTAGTTACAATTAAAGCTGCATACTCTGTAACTATGAACATTTTTCGAAAAAAATTATTTTCTTTTTCAATCATTTGTAAAAGTAGAATTAAGCTATGTTTTCACTATAAAAATGCTCTGTACAGCTAAAAACTGCATGGAAAAGTGAATTATCTTATCAAATAGGTGTTTATTTCTCTTGTTGGTAATTATTTGCGTCCCTCCAATAATTCTAGACCGTTGAATTTTAACATAAATGCAGTTGTTTTGATAGTGATAACTTGTTAAGATTTACGAAATTGGTAAAATGTATACCTGAATTTGAGTATTTTTACTGTGTTCTTGAAAAAGAAAAACATTATTTTTAAAATTAGAAGATCTAAAGTTACAGACTATGCAGCTTTAAATATCAATACTGGAAGTAGTATTTAGCCTAAAAAACGTTTGCTTCTGTTTACATGCAAAAACTATTCAGATCTCCTAATAACCAGATAAAGTGGACATAGATCACTTTCGATAGGTGTATCAATCTGAGACCCCTTTTCACGATTGTCTTCCCGTCAAATTATTTTTAAATAATTATAAATAAAAGTAATAATAAAAATGCAGAAAACGAATGTGATAAAGAACAACGATGTGCTTTTACTACTTTTCATTCATTTCCAGTTTAATGCTTTTAGATATTTTATTCTTAGTTACATGTCTTAGACGTCGGAAATATGTTTTATAGCATCCTCACCTCTTAAGCTGTGCCATTTGCACATATACATAATATATATAGTTTTATATCTACCATTGTTTTGTGTGTTTGTATGTTTTATAGAGGGTCACTTGGTCGACTGGCTTTACTAGCTAAAAGTGCAACCCTTAAAAAATATTGTATAATAAATAAATTAAATAAACCGACGTTTCAAATACTCGTATTAATATATACTGGTGGTCTCACTGTGGTCCCAACTCATTTGAGGCTCAGGCATGCTATCCTTCAGATAATCAGTACAAATAGCAGTTTTGTTGACCTGAGGCACCACATCAAAAATGGCTATGAAGATTTGGAACCATGCTTTTTGTTATCTTAATGTATCATAATTAGTCTTCACCATGCATTCACATAGCTTTATTTGATCTAAATTATACGTTTTGCTAATACAATCGAGATAAGTATATCAGTACGGAAAAAATCAAACATAACATAACATAACATTCAGGCTTAAGCATAAACAGCTCATCACCAATCAAACAAATATACAATCAGCATGAAATAATAATTACATTCATTTTCTTCGAATATTACGGAGACGCTGCTTTCAAAAGCTCTTACTTGTATGATTTTTTCCTGTATTAACAAATATGGCTATTTTATCTAGTAGACGGATACCTTTGGCTATGTTGTTGTATGAACAATTTATACATTCTCACACATATCACTTTACGCCCCAACATACAGCTTTTGAGCAAGCGTCAGCATGATTCACCCCTTATTAGCATCGTTTTCTTTAAAACAAATCGTACGTTACACATATCAAACATGTCTTCTTTTACTCCGTCGTAAAGCTTTTTAAAGATATTTCTTGATAGTAAAAATGTCATTTTAGGTCGAACATGCATCTACTGCAAAAGCGGTACATACGGTGTGCATAAGAACTGAGTAAGTTCAGGGTATTGTCTATTTGTTCCATTGGTGTTTTTGCAGACAACAAACACATCTTGAGTCTTCATTGGGTGTAAATATCATTTAGTAGGAAGAACAAATCAAAAAAATAGTTATACGAAACAAAACAGTAATTGATTTCGATGAGGATATTAATTGTCAAACCTCAAAGTCAACTTGGACTTCGGCCTCGCTGAATATCACTTTTATAGGTTGATTTATAAGTCCTTATATTCTCAACTTTGAAGTAAAACATTGTATAATAGGGTCAATCCGGGTAAATAGGGACGAAATTTACACGCCCATGTTTTATAAGTTGGCTAGAGTTATACATTCAGATACTGGGTTTTATACTTGCGTAATGTCATCGCTGTACCCTGCAACAAGAGAACAGACGATATATGGTTCGAAAACCAGACAATCAAACATAAATGCATGTGACCCAAATACGGACATGGTAGGGAAACTACGGGTATAGACAGCAAAAAAAAACGGACATATACGATTCCATAAGGGTAAATACGGACAATGTATAGACAATGCATAGGTAATTTTGAGAGCCTGTTGAAGCGTTCCTTTTTCTGGCGCCTTGTCGTTTGATGCATCGGGGAACATGATTCGATCCTCGGGAAATATTTTGAGGCTCATGCATGCTATCCTTCAGATAATCTGTACAAATAGCAGTTTTGTTGACCTGAGGCACCACATCAAAAATGGCTATGAAGATTTGGAACCATGCTTTTTGTTATCTTAATGTATCATAATTAGTCTTCACCATGCATTCACATAGCTTTATTTGATCTAAATTATACGTTTTGCTAATACAATCGAGATAAGTATATCAGTACGAAGAGAAAATCAAACATAACATAACATAACATAACATAACATAAAGTTTATTCAGGCTTAAGCATAAACAGCTCATCACCAATCAAACAAATATACCATCAGCATGAAATAATAATTACATTCAAGTACATCATGGTTGTTTGTTATCGGAGAGTGTCTAATATTTATTAATACATGGTAATAACTAGTATTTCTATTCTGAAGCAAAGGAAAATGGATCAAGTATATGCTAGTTTGGATTAAAGTCAATCTCGATTCTCTTCATGTATGCTTGCTAGAAGCGTCTCTGTGGGACTTTTCTAGCAAGTATCCATGAGTACATGACCAGGTATTATCAGACTAAGTTTTAGCATGGGTATGTGCAGAAATCAAAGTTCAAACACCGAGACCGTATTTTCCCGACATACAAAAATCGACTATTAAAATACGGACACTTTATATTTCAAGTACATGTAACTGGGTCGATATGGTTTTCATTATTGAAGAAAAATATGAAGAAAATGAAACATGAATAATTCAATCTTTAGTTGAAGTCAATTTAATGCAATGAGACTGAATTCATGCACCGAAACTGTTTCTTCCGATAGAAGAAATTTTGTGATATTCTCAAAGAAAATCTGGATTATGCAGGGGTAGTCCCACTGGTGGAGGAAAAATCCTCATTGCAAAGTGTCATAATTAAGTGGTAAACGGGTGTAGAGGAGCCGAAGGGACACTTTTTAGACCTGAAATAAAACATTTATTTGTTTGTCACAGACCTGTGTTATTGATCATATGAATAATATTGTAAGCCATCTGTCCGTATTTACCCCCCCCCCCCCGTCCGTATTTACCCGGATTGACCCTACTTCGTCATCATCAAAGTTAACAATGTCATCGGTTCTCGCGTCATGCGCGTACTTTGCACATATATGTGCATGTCTAAATGTGGCTAACTGCCAGTTCGCATGTATACATGCATAGTCAACCGACCGAATGGTAGAGTCACATTTATGGTTTATCACTGTTTAGAGCGTTGTAAAGACACACCAAAGATTTCGTATATTGCATTAGCTTATAACAATTTATTTTGTCTAGCAGGGTGTCCCGAATGTCGATACAGTCGACTTGAAACAGTTTGATCCAAGTCGCGAGAAACCCGGGGTTTGCTATTCGCGACAAACAACGCGCAGTCTGGTTAACACCTGCATAGATGTTATACAATCGGTGTTTAATCAATGGCAAATTTAAACACCTCTGCGAGTTTATGTAGCTTGTAGGAGTGCTCGCAGACCTCGAAGTTATGTTATCTCCCGACAAGACTTATTTTATCATTCAATAATCTGACAAATATAAAAATGAAATCAGGTTAAAGCTAACATTCGTGTAATATAGATATATTGAAGTAATTCAAGTGAGAAATGAATGATTTAATGAAAAGAGGTTAAGAGGCTGATCTTTACTATGCACCAGTAGTCTGACCATTGATGTTAGGTCACCTGAAAACATCACTGTAATGTCATCATGCGCGGATCCAGAAAGTTTTTTTCAGATTGGGGCCATCATCGGCCCGCCAGCGAAACGCCATTTAAATGGCGTTTTGCTGGCGGGCGGATGGTGGCCCAACACTGAATGCTGGCTTGTAAGCTTTGTGGTTTAACAACGGATCCGGACCAATATTGCTAAGAAACCCTATATTTTTGTGATTTTTCAGGGGGGGGGGGTCCGGACCCCCTGTCCCATTCTGGATCCGCACAAGGACATGAGAAAAATGCAGTAACACGATGCGATCCTCAGGGGTGTACTCTGTCAGTTATATCTTGGTCGATTTTTTGGGGATCAACATTTTGAATTTCGATATTTGTGGGGAGTTTCAGAGATAGGATATTTTTTTCGGGGGCGGGGAGGGGGGTATGACTACTTTGGTTGATATTTCTATGTGGACACAACCAAATGTCACTAGTTTGGAGAGTAGATAATTTAAGGTATTTTAAGAAATTTATTTGGGGTAAACAGTGCCTACGTAGCAGTTGGATAGTAGATCATTTTAGGTCTTTTAAAGACATATGCGGCTATTTCCAATGCGCACATTTCCCGCGTCTGCAAACGGGGAAAGTTGTCTGGGTCCTGTCTTTCGACCCTTAACGGATTCGGATCAACACAGCTTCCGATATTCTTATGTCATATCGGTGTTCCGACATTTTCTTCACAAAATAACTAATTAAAGTGTTTTCGAAATATCTATTGACATCTTTTCAGAACTGATCGTCTCAGCACTAAAGACAGATAAATGTAGCTCAGTCGAAATCAAACGACGTACACAATAACCCTGGTTACGAATACGATAGTGGCCGAGTCTATACTATTTGTATGGTTATTTAGAGCGGCGCACGACCTGACCTCGTGTCCTAGTGGTTAGCGTGTCTGGCTACAAAACCAGAGGACCAGGATCGATTCCCGGATGCGCACATATTTTCAGTGTGTTTTTTCTTTCTTTTTTAACATTTTAATGCAAAATTACTTCATATACTAGTAAAATGGCATCATTAAAACGAACGAAATGGTCATCCCCGAACTTTTTATATTGAATTACGCATGAAACCTATGGGGGTGGGGTTAAATTTGGCCCTCTAGAAAGAGAGTTAGTTCGGTGACCCCAGATTTTTATTCTTTTTTCTGAAAGGTATTATAATAGTCCATGAATTAAAAATAAATTTTCAAGATTTTCAATATCAGATTTTTTAATACATGATTCATTCTAAAAACAAATTCCATTTTTTGACGAATTGCCAAAATATAATATGCAGTATCTTGTCACAGCATGGGATAACAAGTAAACATGCACATTTTCTTAAAAGTTTGAAGTCATGGGCAGTAATTAAAGTTAAAAGAAAGAAGCTGGCTGAAGATAACAACCGTTTGAGCTCGATACTTAGGACTAGTGTTATTATTTTATATTTCTAGAAAATTGGTCAAATGCTGTAAACTTCAATATGAGATTCTGAAAAAATAAGCACGGTGACATATCCTTTTTTATTTCATAAATGGATAGCCCATACTTAAAACAAACTGTATGCAAAGTATTGAAAATATTTCAATATAGGAAGTATTTAGTAGCATATGTCCTTAAAACCTGATATCCTAGATATTTATTGGGGTGAACTGTACCTACGTAGCAATTATACTTTCTAAAAAGACATTTTGCTGGGTCTGATCTGGGTCCAGATTGTTTGCAACGGCTATCAGTAGACGGCACCAGCAGGCATAGAGTTACATTGCATTTCCTTATAATTATCTGTATCTCACTGGGAGGAGACATAGAACCTTCGGTTAGGCTGTTAAACCTTAACTCAAGTGTAGCGATGCACCGTCTGGTCGAGGCAGCGCGAGAGAGATAGAGGATAATTACTTTTGTGGGGTGAATACCAAATATATTTCATCGAGTGCGGTGAAAAACTCAGTATTTTTCACGAGTGCGCAGCACGAGTGAAAATGCCGATATATTCACCGAACGAGATGAAATATATTTGGTATTCACCCCAAAAAAGTAAATTTTCTTTTCATTTTATACTCAATGAAAAATACAAAAAGCACAACCTAACTTTTTCCCTGGTAGTTTTTCGTTCGATTTGACTTTATCAGTGTGTTTAGTGACTATAACATTGGGTGTAAACAAAGTTTGCACGTAGAAAATGGCTTAGAATCACATTTTAACGAATGAAACGTAAGAAAACAGCATTTAAAGAAAGTCTATTGAGGGTGCCTTAGGATAGACGTCACGTGAAAACTGGCGTTATGCCAGGCCAAACAGTGACGTCATTATGTTTTGTATTGACGCCACAACATGCGTAGCGTTATTTCTCACAAGCATCTTTCTCGTAAAGCCTTTTGAAAAAGTATACCAGTTCCAAAATTGCCATAAACGCCTTGTTTTGCTACAGTGAAAATATAAATCGTATCAGTCACTAGTGAAAAAATACGATATTTTTCACTGCAGAAAAATACCAGTTTTATTCACATTTGATATGCATTGAATTCACTGCTTGTGATAAAATAAAAAGAAATATCAATTCTAACGTCAATGAGTAGATATCAAGCAGAACTAGATATCTCAATTTTGGACTGAGTCTTTATCTTTATTCATACTTTCTGTATGCGAGCAGCAAACTGAAAGGCTCGGCGAGTCTTCGTTTTTCACAGCTGACTTTCCATTGATTGTTTGCACATATATGTGCGTGTCTAAAAGTGGCTTCCATTGATTGAAACTGCAATAAGTACAGTACTAAACTCTCATGTGCTGGATAGAAATAGAAACACGTGACTTACTATGTGTTAAGTTCTCGTTTATTTTTTAGTAAGGAATATGTACAATCACAAAGCGCACGCCAACCAACGACACCGTTAGAAAGACACACAGCACAGACAACAACAACACAAAATAATGTAACCAGGCCTCGAGGTCATAAAACTTGAGTTCATTCTCAGACTCAAAATACAGCGCAATCATTGGCTGCTTGCGGACACGTGTCCGCAAAAAGCCAATCATTGCGCTTTATTTTGAGTCTGAGACTGTACTCAAGTATTATAACCTCGAGGCCAGCTCTCTCTTTACCAGAAAGATGATTGCTAAAATAGTAAGGACCACAAAACAACGATTCAACACCCCCTAACACAAATACAATATTGGAGCAAAAACAAACAATGAATAAACAGCAACAGAATCACTGCCGCGATAGATGTGTACAATGACGTCCCAATCAATCCCAGGGACAACAAACCCGCGTACAAGACCAAGGGCCAATAATGGAAACCCTCCCACAAAGCGGTATTTTGCAACACCTACATATTCTTGAAGCTTATGGTATATGTTGGACGTCAATTTTGTGTCCTGCTTTCTCTGTAATCTTGCAATTTGTCAATGTGACTGGCTGCTGTAGCAAGAGAATATTTACAAATCCAAGATTGGTAGTTGGAATGACCTAAGCGCTTTAATGATGATCAGCATGGTGGTAATAGGGTATGCTCTGTTCAATATGTGCTTCATAATACATTTAATGACTTGGGCTGGAATTTTCGACGAAAAATATAACACGAATCTTGTTGATGTCATAATAAAATAGGTTTGTCTGGATGTTACATTTTGCACACAAATTGCTAACCACAAAATATCCTGAGTATGACATCAAATTATTACAAATCACAAAAAACACACGAAATATTTAGAAATCAGGGGCTGATAACTGCATACTGTAGACCTGTATCCGGCATCCAGTGGCATTCAATGAAGGATATATAGTAAGCTTTATGGTGATATAGGTTTCATAAAATCCCATTATTGGGGACCTAGGGTTCAGTGGGTCTTTAGTCTTTACAGTTTGAAAACTTTTAAGGCTCAGTCCAATTTTGCGTTAGAAGTGTGGGCCAGTATACAACTGACAACAATCAGCAAATGATACTTTCTGAAGGGAATATATGCAAATCGGTATCAGTTTAAATGTCACTCGTCCCACGGCTACTCAGCTTTTTCGAATGGAGCGATCCTCTAGCTTGAAACTGTTTTTGGTCATTAATAATTACTTGTAAAATTTCGTTTGACCCATATAAGCCTAGCGTCCTTTTTATAAGCAGACAGTGCAGACCCAGATTAGACGCCATGGAACAAGTGGCGTCTGAGCAGGGTCTCCAATATGTTCTTACAGAATGTTCTATTTAACAAAATGAATAGAAATATAAAAAACAACCATTAAAATGGAAATTGACTGGTCCAATTAATGAATGTGAGAACCTCCATTCGGCTTAAATAGTTAAACGTATACGAAAATGTAACTCTTAGAACAACTATCTGGAACTAGAGAGCGTATTTTGTTAACCCTTAAAGCGCCAATCACGACTGCAGCAGACGACAAATTTTGCGACATTTTCCCTAATTTTCGAAAAAATAAGGTATGATATTTCATGAGATTTGTCTGCCAGCAGACAATTCTCTTGAAATATCATGCCTTATTTGTTTTTGTTTTGAAAAAAACCGCTAAATTTGAAATTGTCGTCAGCTGCAAATTCTAGGTGGCGCTTTATGGGTTAAGATCTTTAATGACGCTGATGTAGATCAAAGTTAATGAAACGTTTTATGATGTGCACTATGGGTAATATATCTTCTATATAGATGTGACTGCACCTGTTAGAATGGTAGATCAGACATGCAATCATATTTTCATAAATTGAGTTATTACATTTTCGTTTTTCTTCTAATTTATGCATTTATTATTATAATTTGAGACATTTAGGACTGTTACAACTATGTCTGAATGACTGAATGTATTCAGCGTAAACGTCGAGTCGTTTAGAAGTACTTTCAGTGACAAATGACTTTATTTTGACAATGACTTTATTTTGACAGATGGCTGTATTTCAGGTTATGAACAATCTGAAATTGTGGATGCTTTGAATAAAACAGAACATGAAAAGTTTGTTAAAACAGACTCGGGTTGGAACTAATTAGACATGCCACGCAACACATTTCTGGTGATGGCCTAAACGATGTTCTGCTTACATAGGGCTTTTTAGCGCACGGAACCAAATAGTAATTCTCATCAATTGCGTCCCTTTTCAATATTGAGACTTTCCCGCCCCACGCTCCCCCCCCCGGAGCAAATTATTTAAAATAGTATATCTATATTAATTGCTCTCCCTTTAATGACTGCAAATTTCATTACGTACATGTAGCCATGTACTGAGCTCCACTGTTGAGCGTGTGCGTATGCTAACATATTGGTCTCCATGAATCAGAAAATAAAAGTAATGCCAACATATTACATGTACTAAACTAAAATGCATCCCATGCTAGCACAAACGCACAATACTGCGTAACTGTATATACATCGGTGTCAAATCAAAATATTACGGTAAAGTTTAACCACTCGGGCAGCTCAATTGCCATCCTCATTAGATTATTTTAGGTAATGCATATTTAATGAGTGGTGTTTGAAGTCTCAAACGATATCGAAATCTTCATCACGGAGGCGCACATAATTTGATATTCACCCACCATTTATCCCAGAATAAAAAAACAAACAGATTTACATCTGCATGTTTGTTGTTAGATTATCAACATTTCAGATTCTAACACAGTGAGGTTTGGACAGGTTCAAAATAATTTTGTTTGTACTATTGTCACTACCAATGGCTTCAGATTTAACAAATAACATATTTTTTTACATCTTGGTGCGTTATAATCAAGATCTGATAAATAAACTGTCAACAACCATTTGAAGGCCATGTTTGTTTGTCTTATTTTAGAAACGCGATTTTGTAAAAAATATGTTTAATTTATAACTTTCCTTGTATTAAGGTATTCATAAGTGGTATGAAATCATAGTACATTTATTTCTGAGTAAATATGGCCAATGAACAACATCTTGAAAAGGATTTTTTATGAAATTATTTTGGTTTATTTATTGTATAAGGATACCTAAGCCTTAAATGATAAACAAAACATTAGAGTTTTCCAAAGCATTGACACCAGACAAAACATCAGAATGGCATAAATTAATATAATAGCTATACATAGAAAACTTAAGGTCAAGATACCGTTAAACGTTAGAACAGTCGCCGTTTCTGATGAAATATGAAGCCTAATATTTAGATTGCCAGCTGCCAGCTGTGTCTTGATGGTTAAGTGTGATTTTTAACTTTTTGAAACAGGCAGAGTTTACCAAATGTATGTGATTCTGTAGGGTAAAAATGTTTTCAAGTAGATCTCATGGTAAACGTAAAAATGGCAACATTAAGCGCAAAATTTGTACTGAAAAACGCTTAAATACTTCTCTAAAGGATCTTTCTTTGGCTTTAACTAATCATGGTCGACATGGCTTATTTTCATTTATAAGTTCCTTGCCTATCTCAGTTTTACGCAATTTAGAGTTAGAGGCTAATAAACTTTATGATAGAGCAAATAAATTATATAAAGCAGCACTCCTTACAAGGTGTTATGTTCAACATTTCCTTAGTCCTTATATCGATTCTGAGGTCAACCATAAACGACATTTTATCAAAATTCCATTCATTAACAAAGGTATTGAGTTTATTGATTTACATAGTATCTTCAAGGATAATTCAGTGATTTCATCTATTCCAAATTACTTTAATAATTCTGAAACTCCTATCATTTGTTATAAATATAACAAACCAATAAGGTCTACGATATTTAACTTTAATAAAATTGTAAATGATTTAGATATAGATTCCAATACTCCTGCCTCCTGAGATTGTAAAAATTCAAATTATTTATATCCCTCTGCAGGGCATGTTATTACAGGTAATCTTAATGTCATTCCTGACGCTAGAGTTCGCAATATCATTTCTAAAGGTCCTAAATATAGATTTCCCTCTAATATTGATTTCTCTAAATGTCGTAGAGAGATCGCTGCTTCTTTAAATGACTTCAGTAATCGATGGTACAAATGGGAAAATGTTGAACCTGATGCTTTGAAGGAATGGAAGATTAACATTTTTAAAATTATTGATACTCGTATTTCATTTTACTCTCGTAATACACATCTTTTGCCCCCTAAACCTAAATCTTCTTTTCGTCATCTTAAACGAGGTATCCAGGATTTTCATATGAACTATGTTTTGGTTCCAGCAGATAAAGCTGCTAACAATGTTGTAGTTGTATGACGATTGTATTATATTAATACTCTTAAACGTGAGCTTGTTGACACTAATGCCTATAAACTGCAGCCTTCTTTAAGTGAAAGGGTGATTGTTGATGGGCATGGTTGTCATACAGCCCTACATTTTGGTGTCAAAGCTAAAGAAAATCAATACAAAGTTCCTACGTTGTACTGGTTACCTAAACTCCATAAAAAACCCTATAAAGCAAGATTTATTGCAAATTCTAGTTCTTGTACGACAACAGAACTTTCTAAATTGTTAACCTCGTGTCTTACAGCTGTTAAAAAACATGTTATCAAATATTGTGAAAAAGTATATGAGAGATCCGGTAAAAACCTATTTTGGTCGATTAAAAATTCAGGTGAAATTTTAGATAAACTTAAAGCTAGAGATTTCAATGCGACCAGTTTGTCTACTTATGATTTTTCTACTCTTTACACTACTTTACCTCATAATTTGATTAAAGATAAACTTATTGATTTTATTGAAAGAACCTTCCAGAGAGAAGGCTCTCCTTACCTTGCATGTAGTGACAGAAATGCATTTTTTACTTCAGAAAAACCTAAAAAATATCATGCATGGTCGTGTCAAAATGTATGTGATGCGCTGACCTTTTTGTTGGACAACATTTTTATTCGATTTGGCACCAAGCTCTATAGACAAGTAGTTGGGATTCCTATTGGCACTAATTGTGCTCCCCTGGTTGCAGATTTATTCCTGTTTTGTTATGAAAGGGACTTTATGATGTCTCTTTCTGATGATAAGCAGGCTGATGTTATTGATGCGTTTAACACTACTTCCAGATATTTGGACGATATTTTAAATATTAATAATGTTGATTTTGAAAATATGGTTAGTCAAATATACCCTTCAGAGCTCCAACTTAATAAAGCCAATGCCTCTGATACCGAAGCCGCATTTTTAGACTTGCATTTGTCAATTTCTAATGGTATTGTTTCTACCAAAATTTATGATAAACGTGACGACTTTGATTTTGAAATTGTCAATTTCCCATTTTTAGATGGTGATGTTCCTCGTTCTACATCCTATGGAGTCTATATCTCTCAACTCATTCGTTTTGCTAGAGCATCTAGCTATGTTACTGACTTCAACACTCGCAATAAATTGTTAACTCAGAAACTTCTTAAACAGGGCTATCGGTATCATAAACTTCGTAAAACATTTTCAAAATTTTATAGACGATACTTTGATTTGATTTCTAAATTCCAAGTTGGACTTAAATCTCTCTTGCACCAAGGACTTTCGGAACCTGATTTCTATGGTGACTTGGTGTATAAGTTGAAGAAGATTGTTGGCTCTAATAATTTTTCAGCGCAGTTCATTAAAATAATTTCCCATTATAAAAAGATTGGCTATAACATTAATGTATTGCAACAGACTGCATGCTTGGTAGTCAACCCAATCACAGTTGGCAACCTTGCTTTCCTCTTTAATTGCACGCCGGTGGGTCGGACTTCAGACTCTATGATGGTTCCGACTTAAAGACTTATCTATTGATGAGATGGTAGGGGCCTGATGCTTTGGCTGTTTGTCGGGCCCACCGGGGTTTACCTGTTGGATTTCTTTTGCTCCGGTATTCAGTTTAATTTACTGTTGAGTCCTTATCCTTGCTTTATCTCCTTGTTATATCTTGATTTATATGTTTTAGGAGATGGTGCATTGATAAGTTAGGGGTCTTTCATGCAAACCAAATATCTATGTGTCTTGATCCACATCTGAATTAAGGGTGAGGTTGGCGCCGTTAAACCGGTTTAAGCCCTCCAGTAAAATATTTTACTGACCGTTCCAAGGCGGTACTTCTTTTGTGGATCTTTTATGTTTTTGTTCTGTCTTGTGTTTGCTATGTTTTGTGCGCGTCTGTTTATATGTGCTTCGTGGTCACCTGCTGGGAAAGGGCTGACCTCTTGGCTCTCGTTTGTGGTGTCTTCTGTGAGTTTGTCACTTTCCCATTGGTATCCTGGGTCAGGTGTGGTACTTGATTGTATCGATTCCTGATCTTTGCAACTTTACTTACTTTCTACAGGAAACTATACTGATGTAAGGGAAACAATGAATTTTCCCTACAAAATTATTTCAAGGTTTAGTTTATGGATAGTCTTCCCAAACCTACCATCAGAGAATCTAACAAATGTTATGTCTAATATAAATGACCATAATATGCGTTAGTGGTTCTATGAAAGCAACTGCACTGTATAGTTTGTAATCAAATACATATGTGAAAACGACATATGCTATTTCCAAAAGCATTAGAGCGTAGTTTAAATTTTCAAGCAAGAACTTGAACTTTAAATTTGAACAACAATAAAAGAACAGAAAAAGAGAAATGCAGATTTTATACTTTTACAATGTTACTAAACATGTTACGAATGTCTTATTGATGAAATAAACAAGATAGGCTTGTTGCTCTAAGCTAGCTTTATGAACCCATTTAAGCCGAATTAACGCGCCTATTAGTAGGAAGAACCCCTTTCCAATTTTAGAAGTGTTGCTTGGTATTTTTCATCTTATTTCCCAATTTTAAAAGCAAACGGTAAAGATCCTGATCAGACATCGCTTTATGTGGTGTCTGATCTCGGTCTGCACTGTTTGGCTATGTCACATAAATTGGATACTAGGCGTATCTGGCATCCATTCCTACAGGATAGTTTAGAGGCTTGAAGTCAAAACATAGCCGCAATTTTTCATAACAGTGTTCGAATATATTTTCAGGCGGCAAAGATGACCCCACTTTGGGTTTATGTGCTGACACTTATAATTACCTGCACCTTCACAGATGCGTATAGATTCACTAGATTAAAAGGTAACAATTGAACGACCCGAAATCTAAGAAACTTCGGGTGTGCTCTGTAAATATTATGTCCATCCATTCATCCATCCATCCATCCAAACCGAGGTAAACTGTGAAAAAAGGAACCCCATACATGTTTACGAATATCTCTTAAGGTATGTGTAATATATTCATGGAATTCCATATTTTTGTACGCTTAGATTTATCATAACTTTTGCTACTTTAAATTATGGAAGTATAATTTTGTTAGTTAATATCAAATGACGCCCCAAATAGCCTATTCAGTCATGAAAATTAATCTGCAGAGCAACTAGTCGCCATAAACCCTGAGAACTAAACATTTCTGCTAAAGGTGGCCAATTTCTTGGTTCTACTCTGACACCAGATATTAATCAACATTCATTCAACACCGGTCTTGCATATTACTGTCAGTTGATTCAGTATGCCAGTCAATCTCTTTGTCTGTTATTCAAAGGAGTGCAATAAGTACGATAGCTGCATTACTCATAGTCTTGTTCTCACTAGAATTGTAATTTTGGTACTTATCGGAAAAGCTTATTGTATTTTTTTAGGAATATTGAATACGAATGACGTCATTCCTTAGTCCAAGGGCCACATTAATCTAAAAAACCGTGATTGAATAATAGCTAGGTAATTATATGTTCTTCTGTCGAGTTTTAGAGATCCTGATTATACAGCCGATTCCTACATAGATGGAGATGATAACTTTAATACCGCTGGTGTAGTAGAGACAATCCACTTTCCTTTAAATTCATTTCTTTCAGATCTTCTACCGAGTTTTAGAGATCCTGATTATCCAGCAGATGACTATATTGATGAAGACGATAACTTTAATACCGCTGGTGTAGTAGAGACAATCAACTTCCCCTTCAGTATCTTTGGATATGGGCTTACTACAGTTAAGGTAAACTAGCTTTAGAGTTATACGACAATCTGCATGCCAAATTATAAACATTATCATGATTTATAGGAACATTTTTTCTTTAATTGTAAGATGGTTGGTCAGGTCTGGTATGTAATGATAACCTGGACCTAAAGTTTCCATCGGTGGGCTGGTAAGACTTTTATTGTTTAATCAAGGTAAGCTTAAGCGAATTGAATGGTTCAATGTGCTGACACATTGATTATGCAGGGTATGCGAGATAAAATATGTAGATTGGTATTGTATGTTAATATGTTTTGCATGTCAATTTGAATTAGAGAAATAAATTATGTTTAAACCAAAAAATGTATATGCTTCGACGATCACATTAAATATATGGCGAAACGTTGTCCAGTAAATATATGTTGAGGCCCCTCTCCCAGGCACCACAATGTGATATAGTCATTGTCCATGCTAATAAACTTATTAGAATGTTATGATATTTTTCCATTAATACCACCAAGATCTAGACATTAGGCTTGCAAAAATAGTTTTCTTTGTCTGGGGCTAAGCTGGGGCAGAAATGAAAATCAGGTTCCCCAATCATTGTAGTCATATCTTTCTCTATATAAACTATATTCACGAATTTCCATAGTTAGGTACATTTTGTCAAAGAAATTAAATGTGCCTCAAATAATCATGGCAGCAGTATATTGAAAGTTAATGCCAAGTAAATTAAGTCAGACCCAAAATTCAGTTCAATTACAATAGTCAAACTGAAGAGCACGTGATAACACAATCACTTTGCTGAAAGTGACCAATACAACATCATTCCTTCAAGCACTGAATACTAATGAACTCTACAATAATAATTATATTTTCTTTAGATAGTGGATACAGGTATAATCATCGATGCCTCCAAGTCCTACCAACCTCGAAATGGTAATGTGTTTGCCCTAACAGACTATCCACATATTGCTCCTAACTGGATGGAAGCTACGGGTAAAAATAATAAAATTGCAAACAAACATTCCTTGTTGTTATACAAGATAAGGCTCAACAGTGTGCATTAATCTAACCTATGTGTAATAATAATTAAAACCCATGTTTTTGTTTAAGTTTTATCTGGAATTTACTTTGAGATATTCATATAATATCAAGCATATTTTATATGCAGAAACAAAGTGCATTTGTTTAAGATCAAATATTTCATAGAAATTGTTAGTGCAAATCGTATGTTATTTACATGTCATTGAGTGCATAATAGTATCTGTTTATCACTTTTTATTTTTTAATCACATGGAATATGAGTTTAAACTAAAATCTATGTGTGTAATTTCATTTTTGTCACATTGCAGATTGAAATTATATGGAAAGAATATTGATGCTATATTTAGTAGTTAATAGCACGCTATTAATTCAAACATTTTCCAGAACATATAATCAAAAATAAATAACAAAAATCATGATACCAACGAACATGTTCATGCAAAAGTTGCACAAGAATAATAATTATTGAGTAATAATAGTTTCTGTTTGATCTATGTCCCATTCTAATGAGTGCGAGGCTAGCTACCTATGAAACTGCACATTTTTCTCCCTTCGCTGCTAAAATATGATATGCTTATTGAGCTAATAAATTATGCATTTCTGAGAAAATGTTGAAAACAAACATTCTCATCCTTCTGCATTAGCATTCGTTTTGAAATTAACAAGAAGGAGAAGATAAACATATCAAAATAATTGTGTTATATTAAGCGTCCAGTTTTATTTAATCATTTGCATTCTGGATACCGGTGAACAGGCCTCGAGGTTATAAAACTTGAGTACAGTCTCAAATTCAAAATAAAGCACAATGATTGGCTGCTTGCGGACACGTGTCCGCAAGCAGCTAATCATTGCGCTTTATTTTGAGTTTGGCAATCAGTGAAAGCCTCAATGAAATGTCAATAAAGCGGCATTTCATCATGGTCTGCACTGCTTACTAAGATAAAAAAAACAGCAAAACATCATTTTGTAGAAATTATGACTGGCAACCATTGGGGCCCTGGAAGGGGTTATAATAGAGATATTGGGATATAAGCCAAATATTTAATGGGATATGGGATACTTTTGTGAAAAGAAGCTTTCTGAATTTGGGTGAATTTTGGTGTAATTTGCCAATTTCATTTCAGGGATATGGGATACTTTCAAGATATTTAAAGGTATATGGGATAATAGAGAACCCCCTTCCAGGGCCTCACCATTTAATATACTAAAATTTAAAACTTGATACTAATCATATCAATATGTATGGGAAATCTATCATAATGAAAAATGCTAATCCATTTCAGCGGGACTTAAGTACCATATGGCGTACAGGATGGTAGATGATACAATGACATATCGTATTCATGATCTTGATAGAATCAACAAGGAGGTGAATCAGTTTCTCGAGAGATATCACGAGACTTGGATGTCAACAGCTGCTCTCATTGTCACCTGGAAGATAAGCAATTCTGCAGGGGTGAGAAAACTCAATGATTGCATTAGGGTAAAGTCGGATAATTTCGGACAACTCGCTAAATTCGGACAGCGACCTTGTTTCCTTCATTAACGAATTATTGGAATTCAAATTAAACTAACTAAGCAAACAGTGAAAATCCTGATGAGACGGCTCATAAGGAGCGTGTCCGAATTAACCTGATCTCCGAATTAACCTGACTTTACCCTAATCTTAACCCTTGTTTTGCTGAATATTTTATTTATAGGGATAAGTCAGGTAAATTTGGACGGTCAGCTAAATTCGGACAGCTCCCTTTTTTGTTTCATATGATTATTAGGATAAAAAATTAACTAATTAAGCAAACAGTAAAATCCTGATGACATGGCTCATTATGAGCCGTCTCATCTGGATTTTCGCCGTTTGTAAATGTATGTCATAATTTACCTGATGTCCGAAGTTACCTGACTTTACCCTTCTTATCTTCTTTTCTCCTGTTTATATGCAGGATTCAAGTTGTATTTGTATATTTTCATTGAGATTATTAACTAAAACTTAATAATGTTTCCCAAATATCCAGCAAACGATTCACGAGTCGAAGCTCCATAAATTTGTCAATTTTGATGTCGTCTGAGTTTTGTTCGTTTTTGTGCTTTTAAGCTTGATTCACTGAATTTCACAATTGAGCATACGCAAAAAAGATTGTTTGGTCATTCTTGTATTGCATTAAAACAGAAGAAAACTGACCTATCACTAGAAACAAGTTCAGAAATCAGTTTCGAATTTATCAAAATTTTAAATTGTCTCCCTTCGTCAAAAACAAATAGGGATTTTTAAATGTTTGGTTATGTTTGATTTATCACGATTTTCGATAACTTTCTTTTGCCAAATCAGTAAGACCTATCAGCACATTATTCCAACCAATTCTCTCAGACTAAGATACAATAACACATTGATTAACCCATGGAGATTTCAGTGATTAAATTTCAAGCTTTGCAATTTGATTTCCTATACGATTAAATCACACTTGTGATAAGTCCTTGAAATTTCTGATTGTCGCATGTCCAGACTACCATTTTGTGCAGTTTGAGAAGCGGCCATGGTGTAGGGGATAAACCTATGTCTTGTTAACCAGGGGTCGCAGGTTCGATTCCCGGCTTCTCCATAAAACCACTTTTGGTTGAGCCTTCGGGAGTTCCCGTCATAAAATAAATATACAAATCATAAACTTTCCCAACTCAGTTCTGGTTACTACCCATGGAATGCCACAAAAAGTTTTTTTTTGCAGTCGGACTTGGTTGGTAGTGAATTTCTGAAGACCTAAAGAGAGGGAGATTTCCATTCGAATTTGTAACCTTAAAAACTGGACTCCTTTCACATTCAAATGGTTTTCATGTATTTCTTTGTTACAACATCAGTAAAACAATTACTGTTATGCATAACGCAGTCTTTTAACGTTCAGATTCACTTTCATAATATTTTGCAAATGGAACAACGTAACCACATGCAACGCAAAGTTGTACCAGTGCTAAGCCATAACATCAGGGAACTGATCTCTGGCGTAAAACTTCTGTCAGAACTGTCATTAAATAAAAAGCCTAAATCAATGCTTTTCAAAGTCTGCTGCGTCTAGTATAGTAAATTCAGCATTCTCTTTCTTCTTTTTCAAGGAGTTTAACAAGTTTCAAGCAGTACTGACAACTGGTATGAACAAAGATACAAATGTCGCGGAGAATTATATACTATTTCTGTATGGAAGTAACGAAGTTGCAAGTGCACAAGGATATGTATCGGTAAGTTGACACAATTGTATATTCATAGATAATTATATACTATTTCTGTATGGTAGTAACAAAGTTGCCAGTGCACAAGGGTATATTTAGGTAAGTTGACACTATTTTTTATTCATAGAGAATTATATACTATTCATGTATGGAAGTAATAGAGTTGCCAGTGCACAAGGATGTATATCGGTAAGTTGACACAATTGTATATTCATAGAGAATTATACTCTTTCATGTATGGAAGTAACAGAGTTGCAAGTGCACAAGGATATGTATTGGTAAGTTGACACAATTGCATATTCATAGAGAATTATATACTTTTCATGTATTGAAGTAACAGAGTTGCAAGTGCACAAGGATATGCATTGGTAAATTGACACAATTGTATATTCATAGAGAATTATATACTATTCCTGTATGGAAGTAACAAAGTTGCAAGTGCACAAGGATATGTATCGGTAAGTTGACACAATTGTATATTCATAGAGAATTATATACTTTTCATGTATGGAAGTAACAAAGTTGCCAGTGCACAAGGATATGTATTGGTAAGGTGACACACTTGTATATTCATTGAGAATTATATACTATTCATGTATGGAAGTAACAAAGTTGCCAGTGCACAAGGATATGTATCGGTAAGTTGACACAATTGTATATTCATAGAGAATTATATACTTTTCATGTATGGAAGTAACAAAGTTGCAAGTGCACAAGGATATGTATCGGTAAGTTGACGCAATTGTAAATTCATAGAGAATTATATACTATTAGTATGGAAGTAACAGAGTTGCAAGTGCACAAGGATATGTATTGGTAAGTTGACACAATTGTATATTCATAGAGAATTATATACTTTTCATGTATGGAAGTAACAAAGTTGCCAGTGCACAAGGATATGTATTGGTAAGGTGACACACTTGTATATTCATTGAGAATTATATACTATTCATGTATGGAAGTAACAAAGTTGCCAGTGCACAAGGATATGTATCGGTAAGTTGACACAATTGTATATTCATAGAGAATTATATACTTTTCATGTATGGAAGTAACAAAGTTGCAAGTGCACAAGGATATGTATCGGTAAGTTGACGCAATTGTATATTCATAGAGAATTATATACTATTCATGTATGGAAGTAACAGAGTTGCAAGTGCACAAGGATATGTATTGGTAAGTTGACACACTTGTATATTCATTGAGAATTATATACTATTCATGTATGGAAGTAACAGAGTTGCAAGTGCACAAGGATATGTATCGGTAAGTTGACACAATTGTATATTCATAGAGAATTATATACTATTCCTGTATGAAAGTAACAAAGTTGTAAGTGCACAAGGATATGTATCGGTAAGTTGACAAAGTTGTATATTCATAGAGAATTATATACTATTCATGTATGGAAGTAATAGAGTTGCCAGTGCACAAGGATGTATATCGGTAAGTTGACACAATTGTATATTCATAGAGAATTATATACTATTCATGTATGGAAGTAATAGAGTTGCCAGTGCACAAGGATATGTATTGGTAAGTTGACACAATTGTATATTCATAGAGAATTATACTCTTTCATGTATGGAAGTAACAGTGTTGCAAGTGCACAAGGATATGTATTGGTAAGTTGACACAATTGTATATTCATAGAGAATTATATACTTTTCATGAATGGAAGTAACAGAGTTGCAAGTGCACAATGATATGTATTGGTAAGGTGACACACTTGTATATTCATTGAGAATTATATACTATTCATGTATGGAAGTAACAAAGCGGCCAGTGCACAAGGATATGTATCGGTAAGTTGACACAATTGTATATTCATAGAGAATTATATACTTTTCATGTATGGAAGTAACAGAGTTGCAAGCGCACAAGGATATGTATCGGTAAGTTGACACAGTTGTATATTCCTAGAGAATTATATACTATTCCTGTATGGAAGTAATAGAGTTGCAAGTGCACAAGGATATGTATCGGTAAGTTGACAAAGTTGTATATTCCTAGAGAATTATAAACTCTTTTTTTTGTATGGAAGTAACAAAGTTGTAAGTGCACAAGGATATGTATCGGTAAGTTGACACAGTTGTATATTCCTAGAGAATTATATACTCTTTTTTTTGTATTGAAGTAACAAAGTTGCAAGTGCACAAGGATATGTATCGGTAAGTTGACACAGTTGTATATTCCTAGAGAATTATATACTCTTTTTTTTTGTATGGAAGTAACAAAGTTGTAAGTGCACAAGGATATGTATCGGTAAGTTGACAAAGTTGTATATTTATAGAGAATTATATACTATTCCTGTATGGAAGTAACAAAGTTGCAAGTGCACAAGGATATGTATCGGTAAGTTGACACAGTTGCATATTCATAGAGAATTATATACTATTCCTGTATGGAAGTAACAAAGTTGCAAGTGCACAAGGATATGTATCGGTAAGTTGACACAGTTGTATATTCCTAGAGAATTATATACTCTTTTTATATGGAAGTAACAAAGTTGTAAGTGCACAAGGATATGTATCGGTAAGTTGACAAAGTTGTATATTCATAGAGAATTATATACTTTTCATGCATGGAAGTAACAGAGTTGCAAGTGCACAAGGATATATATCTGTAAGTTGAAAAAGTTGTATATTCATAGTGAATTATATACTATTCCTGTATGGAAGTAACAAAGTTGCAAGTACACAAGGATATGTATCGGTAAGTTGACACTATTGTATATTCATAGAGAATTATATACTATTCATGTATGGAAGTAACAGAGTTGCAAGTGCACAAGGATATGTATCAGTAAGTTGACACAATTGTATATTCATAGAGAATTATATACTATTTTGTATGGAAGTAACAAAGTTGTAAGTGCACAAGGATATGTATCGGTAAGTTGACAAAGTTGTATATTCAAAGAGAATTATATACTATTCATGTATGGAAGTAATAGAGTTGCCAGTGCACAAGGATGTATATCGGTAAGTTGACACAATTGTATATTCATAGAGAATTTTACTCTTTCATGTATGGAAGTAACAGAGTTGCAAGTGCACAAGAATATGTATTGGTAAAGTGACACAATTGTATATTCATAGAGAATTATATACTTTTCATGTATGGAAGTAACTGAGTTGCAAGTGCACAATGATATGCATTGGTAAGTTGACACAATTGTATATACATAGAGAATTATATACTATTCATGTATGGAAGTAACAGAGTTGCAAGTGCACAAGGATATGTATTGGTAAGTTGACGCAATTGTATATTCATAGAGAATTATATACTATTCATGTATGGAAGTAACAGAGTTGCAAGTGCACAAGGATATGTATTGGTAAGTTGACGCAATTGTATATTCATAGAGAATTATATACTATTCATGTATGGAAGTAATAGAGTTGCCAGTGCACAAGGATATGTATCGGTAAGTTGACGCAATTGTATATTCATAGAGAATTATATACTATTCATGTATGGAAGTAACAGAGTTGCAAGTGCACAAGGATATGTATTGGTAAGTTGACACACTTGTATATTCATTGAGAATTATATACTATTCATGTATGGAAGTAACAAAGTTGCCAGTGCACAAGGATATGTATCGGTAAGTTGACACAATTGTATATTCATAGAGAATTATATACTATTCCTGTATGGAAGTAACAAAGTTGCCAGTGCACAAGGATATGTATCGGTAAGTTGACAAAGTTGTATATTCATAGAGAATTATATACTATTTCTGTATGGAAGTAACACAGTTGCAAGTGCACAAGGATATGTATCGGTAAGTTGACACAATTGTATATTCATAGAGAATTTTATACTATTTCTGTATGGAAGTAACACAGTTGCAAGCGCACAAGGATATGTATCGGTAAGTTGACACAGTTGTTTATTCCTAGAGAATTATATACTATTCCTGTATGGAAGTAATAGAGTTGCAAGTGCACAAGGATATGTATCGGTAAGTTGACAAAGTTGTATATTCATAGAGAATTATATACTATTCCTGTATGGAAGTAACAAAGTTGCAAGTGCACAAGGATATGTATCGGTAAGTTGACACAGTTGTATATTCCTAGAGAATTATAGACTCTTTTTTTTGTATGGAAGTAACAAAGTTGTAAGTGCACAAGGATATGTATCGGTAAGTTGACAAAGTTGTATATTCATAGAGAATTATATACTATTCCTGTATGGAAGTAAAAAAAGTTGCAAGTGCACAAGGATATGTATCGGTAAGTTGACACAGTTGTATATTCATAGAGAATAATATACTATTCCTGTATGGAAGTAACAAAGTTGCAAGTGCACAAGGATATGTATCGGTAAGTTGACACAGTTGTATATTCCTAGAGAATTATATACTCTTTTTATATGGAAGTAACAAAGTTGCAAGTACACAAGGATATGTATCGGTAAGTTGACACAGTTGTATATTCCTAGAGAATTATATACTATTCATGTATGGAAGTAACAAAGTTGCAAGTGCACAAGGATATGTATCGGTAAGTTGACACAGTTGTATATTCCTAGAGAATTATATACTATTCCTGTATGGAAGTAACAAAGTTGTAAGTGCACAAGGATATGTATCGGTAAGTTGACACAGTTGTATATTCCTAGAGAATTATATACTATTCCTGTATGGAAGTAACAAAGTTGTAAGTGCACAAGGATATGTATCGGTAAGTTGACACAATTGTATATTCATAGAGAATTATATACTATTCCTGTATGAGGGTAACAGAGTTGCAAGCGCACAAGGATATGTATTAGTAAGTTGACACAGTTGTATATTCATAGAGAATTATATACTCTTTTCAACATGGACAAACCCCCTTTCAGATGATATATCCTACACATAGCCATGCATTCTGACCAGGGTCTTAACTGATCACGTGTTGGATTCTTAGTATACACATCCTATGGCGTCCATCTATAGGCTATTTTGCAATAATCCATTAATACGCCAGTGAATACAAATACTATTTGCTGGGTGTTTGCAATTTAGCAAATGACCCTTACATGTAACTGAAATCAAAAGGCAAATGATGTTCCATAATAAATAAATATTATTCAAATTGTCCAGTAAACTTTTGAGTGAACATAAATAGATTGTCATTTTAAAGGAGCATCATGACGTCAAACAATGTAATGGCGTTAGCCTAGATTTGACTTACCAGTTGTGCTATTCGAAGGCCTATAATTAGGGTTCATACAGTTGTTCATATTACACTAAACGTTTTGGCAGGTACCACGGTATTAGAAAATGCTAAAAGTCGACCACGTACCTCAATAAGACCTAAAATCCCAGAGAATGTCACATATTTCGCACACATGCACACCCTCGCCCGGGGGTGGGGGGTGGAGGGGTCAAAATGTCAAACAATTTATTATGAACGTAGTGATGTTGCATATCAAATCAAAGGGAAATGAGCATAGAGCACCATGAAAGCAAATATATGTCCTTACATACTCCCTCGTCTTCTGGGGTTGGGACAAAATGTCATTTTTTTCTTTTCTGAAAGTGGTAATGTTGCGTATCAAATTAAAGTAAAAAAGTGTAGGCCAACACCCAAGCTAAAACATTGAATGTATACACAACCTGACCTCTGGGGTTGGGTTGAAAGGTCATATGTAGAAATTGTGCAGATAAGTATATTTTTAATCAATCTAAGAACTAAAACACACTTGGCAGGCTTTTGTTATGATCCGAATGATATCCAATGTGAACAAAGGGTCTAGATAAATGGGATTTATGTTTTGTGATTTACACGTTTCTCTAAAGTTACCCTTCATTGGGGGATATAAATTCGACGAATTTGTCTTTTTCATAGAGAATTATATACTCTTTCTATATGGAAGTAACAGAGTTGCAAGTGCACAAAGCGTAAGAGTGAAATGGTAACATCTGCCTTGTTTAGCAGAATTTCTCATTTATTTTTATTTCCATTTCAGGCGTTTGTAAACGGAAAGTATCAGGGTGCAGCTACAAAGACAGCTAAACTCTGCAGCTTTAGTCATAGTGCTATAACAGAATATAGTAACTACAGATGTGGAACTCCTGGTATATATGTCTTTAGAATGGCAGGTATGTTCATACAGCTTTAGTCATAGTACTATAACAAAATATAGTAACTACAGATGTGGAACTCCTGGTATATATGTCTTTAGAATGGCAGGTATGTTCATACAGCTTTAGTCATAGTACTATAACAAAATATAGTAACTACAGATGTGGAACTCCTGGTATATATGTCTTTAGAATGGCAGGTATGTTCATACAGCTTTAGTCATAGTGCTATAACAGAATATAGTAACTACAGATGTGGAACTCCTGGTATATATGTCTTTAGAATGGCAGGTATGTACATAATTGAGCCGCGACATGTGATTTCCAACAATTTGGCATTTTGATAAATGTAGACTCAGACGAGCCTGCGCAGCCTCTTTTTAAGCTTAGAAACTCCTAATGGTGTTTATAAAGTTGCTTAATATTCATAGAATATTCAAGCGACTAGCAAAGGCTCTAGTCAGACTGCGCGTATGCGCAGGCTGATCTGAGGCTTTACAGGTCGCACATACCACATTGTTGAAAATCTCATGTCGCGGCTCATATTGCTTCTCTTAACTTATTTAAGCCGAATAGATCTGCCTACCATTACTAATAGGACAAGCCTATTTCCAATCTAAGGTGTGTTAGGTGGTATTTCTCTCTTACATGTATTTTAAAATTTTAATAGAAAATTCCGTAAGCAAATAGTGGATATTCTAATTAGACACCGCATTACACAGCGTCTGATCTTGTTTGTTTGTTTGTTTTATTTGACTCTACGATCTTTCAGTTAAACAGGTAGGGGCCTTCCTGGGTTGAACCAGTTCTAAGCTAGGATAAATGTATCTTGCTCAAGGACCACAATGCAGTGACACCAACGCGGCTCGAACCCGCAGCCCCTCGGTCTCGAGTCAAGCACTCTACCACTGAGCCACTGCGCTCCCGCAGTGTCTGATCTGGGTCTGCAAATGTTTGCCCATGTCCCATAAAAAGGCCGCTTGACTTTTATGGGTCAATGTTTTGAAATCGTCAACACATTTTACTATCAACACATGTCTAGACGAGCAGTGAAGGGTTAAATCAAAACTCTATTCCAGACATTCATGGCTGATATCCTGCTAGATGCATAAAGAAAACAGGAATGTTTAGAAAGCAACGTAACAATGAATTTATACTTAGTAAATTGTCCCTATTTCAACGCCTGTATAAGTATTAACATCACTGCAAATCAGAAATCAAGTGAGTTTGTGTATACATTAAAACCTATGTAAAACTGTCACTCAAAATTAGACAAAACAAATATCCTGCATTAAGGGATGATTGGTCTTGAAAAACAATTGTTGGTCTTTTTGACATTGACCGTTTACACAGGTTTACAGTAGTGATTCTACTTTATTTGCATTTACAATTCAAGGTAGTAAGTAAGGGTGCAAAGATCAGGTATTGATACAATCCAGTACCACACTTGACCCAGGATACCGATGGGAAAGTGACAAACTTACAGTTAGACACCAAAAACGACAGCCAAGAGGTCAGCCCTTTCCCAGCAGGTGACCAATAAGCACATATAAACATACGCGCACAAATACATAGCAAACACAAGGCAGAAAAAAACATAAACGATCCACAAAAGAAGCAACGCCTTGGAATGGTCAGTAAAATATTTTACTGGAAGGCTTAAACCGGGTTAACGGCGCCAACCTCACCCTCAACTAAGACATTTGGCTTGCATGAAAGACCCCTAACTTGAACATCTTTTAATTACCAAAAACAGAAACGGAACGTCGAGTGAATATGAGTAATAAATGCTACAATCACATGCCAACTCATGGTATCCGGAGGAAAAGATACATGTACTCAGTTAAGCCAACAAAATGTTGACACTAGCAATAACACAACAAGTAAAGCACCCGCTTATCCCTGCCCCCACTGGATCTGCACATGTTAAGGTCACTACTGACACCAATAACCATAACTATTGCATGACTAAACACATTTTTCGAAATAACTTCAATATGTGTTACTGTATTTACCTAAAACTTAGTGGGTTACACTAATTACATATATCAGTAAGAGTTACTGCCCCTAATTTATGATTGTTTTGTATGAGAAAACTGCAGGAAAGTGAGTAAAAGCTCAATAACTTGAAAAAGTTATTAGCTAAATTGGGTGAAAGCTGTTATGAATCATAACTATGTCAACATGTAGGTCAAAAGTTGTTTCTGACACATTTTTATTTTTTTTAAACATGAGTTATTGCCCCTGAATGCTAAAATTTACATTGAAATGGGTCGAAAATCAAATGTTCTCGTAAAGCTTGCTATAAGGTATCAGATTTCAATAAAACTATATACAAGATACTTGGTTTGATATATCTTTTCATATGTTTACTAAAGTGATATGAAATTTTGCATCAAGATCAAGTTAATGCCCTAGATTTTGCATTTTGAGGTGAAAAAATCATTAAATAGACCTTATGAATGTGTCAATGACCCAAAAATATTGGACAAACATTAAAGTACTCTTCTTTTTTTATATGTTTTGATGACTTCTGCAATTGTCTTTATATATCAACAACAGAATTGCATGTTTGCAAATTTTCGAGCCATTTTTATCTCTTCCATTCCGTCAAAGTGGAGAATCGTTGAAAAAGTGGGTGTGGTAACAATATACATTTATTTCTTAAGATAAACTTTCTTTTATGAGTCAATCTTCTAAAAACTAATTTCTACACATACAGAGAGCATCAAAACATTATAAAAAGCTTTTGGTCTGTTGAAAGTAAGTTTATACCTTGTTATGCAGTTAAAAGTTACAAAATTGAAATTGTGCATTATAGGTGGTAGGGGTACTCATCAAGTAATATCTCTTTTTTAGACGGTGAAAATTGCCCAAATTCCACACTGATTTACCTTACGTAATGATGGTTATGATATACAAGTTTCCCAAAAATCTATTTTGTTACTGTCTAAAATATTTGAATATTTAGTTGTCGCACATAAAAAAAATGCAATAACTTTGACTATACTTTTTAATGAAAAAGTTTGTCGGTAAATATACAATTGCTAGATTCACATCAATTAAAGATCCAAGTTTTTCAAGTAAACTTATTCTGTTCTGAAGCAATAATTCACATATGCCTTAATCATTAACTACCATATCATATACCTGTTTATCTCTTACATCGGCTTTGAACATTTTTTGGGGAAAACAGCATTTTATGCATGTCTTTGAAGAGTCATAGCTCAGATACTAAATGGTGACATTGAGTTTTCATTGTTTTATATAATTATGAATGAAATGAAGGTTATAAAGAGGGCAAAGATCAGGAATCGATACAATCAAGCACCACACCTGACCCAGGATACCAATGGAAAGTGACAACGTCACAATTAGACATCACAAACGAGATCCAATAGGTCAGCCTATTCCCAGCAGGTGACCACAAGGCATAAACAAACAGACGTGCATGAAAGCATAACAAAACAAGACAGAAATAACATAAATTATCCATAAAAGAAGTACAGCCTTGGAACGGTCAGTAAAATATTTTACTGGAGGGCTTAAACTCAAATTACAGAAAATGAAGAAAAAAAATCTGAAAAAATGCCCATGTGCCATGTGACCTTAAGTTCAGCTTATATAACTGTACCTTATGTACCCACCGAACCGAATCAGTTTCGATGGCTTACAGAACCCAAATGTAGTTACACATACCTTATCAAAAGTTATTTTTCTTTCAACCACCATTTAATTTTGCATCACGTTCTTTCTACCTATATTCACTTGAATTAATAACTGTTTTATTGTTATGTTTGTAAATTCATGTATGCTATTTTTGTGTTTTACCAACTGAGCCACCCTTATATATTAAAATAGTATTTACTTACTTACTTATCTGGTCCTCCTCAGAGAGATGATTGCCAAATAATGTCCTTTTGTTTTATACAATATAATTTCCTCAAATGTGATTTTCTTTGTCTTTTCCATCTGAAATATTCATAGGGAATGCACATGATGCAATCTGAGCTTAGTTAGCAAAATATGTAAAGAAAACAAAACTCAGCAAAGCCTCCAAAGTTCAAACTCTGTTTGTTCGAAATACTCGCTAATTCGAATAAAATTTGGTACACAATGGATTCAGAGAATAGGGCATACTTATGCACGATTTAAGTTTTGTTTGTTTGTTTGATTTGATTCTTTACGCACCATCAACAATCTTTCAGTTAAACAGGGACGGGTGTTCCTGGGTTGAACCAGTACTAAGCTGGGATAAATGTATCTTGCTCAAGGACCACAACGCAGTGACGCTGGTGAGGCTCGAACCCGCGGCCACTCAGTCTCGAGTCAACCACTCTACCACTGAGCCACTGCGCTCCCTACTATACTCTAGTCATAAAGGTCTATAAAATCATATGGTTTGGGTGCGTCAAAGAAACGCCTCAGTAAGACATTTCTTTTATGTGCATAAAACATATGTTTGATAGGGCAAAACTATAAATAATCATTTTTGGGGTTAAATACTTCCTGTAATTCGAACATCTGAAAATTCGAATTAAAATATCAAATCCCGAGGACTTTGAATTTACGAGATTTGATATTGTGCTTCCTCTAATTTTAATAAGATTCTAGCAGAAAAGGAGAGAGCTGCTGACTATGTTACATTTGAACTCTTGCAATGAATAGTAGGACATTATTTCACTCTATCATATTGTCTATTGCAGCTGGAACAGAGTGCTCAATAACTACCGCCGACCAATGTGGTAAGACCTTATAAATATACCTTGTCACGAGAAAACATGTCTTTTGAAATAGTCTGCACCTATCTGGCCAGCTACAGAGAGACAATTTTGAATATAGAATGCATAGCTTTCAAACCTACACAGTAGGTTGTTTAAGTAGGATAGTAAGACTAAGTGTAAAATGTTCTTAAAAGGGTATCATCTGGAAACAAAGACTGCACCAAAGATCTGAAACTAGAGTGTGCATATTTTCTGGGCAACACTAGCTAGTTTCTGCCATTTAGGCTTCATCTTTGACCCTCTAATAGTTTCAAAGTTCCACAATGAAACCCATGATCCCAAAGGACAAGAAAATAAAATCTACACTAAAGTGAATGGCAGGGAGACGATTTACCGCCGCCACACAGTCCCAGTCACCAGCTGTAGTGAAGTCAAATATGTTTTTAAAAGGGTATCCTTTGGAAGCAAAGACTGCACCAAAGAACTGAAACTAGAGTTTACACCAGAAGAGGTGTCAGATAAGCTGCCACCTAATTTAGTCTTACAATTATACAATTCAAGCTCCAAAGGAATCTCCACATTGTACACAAAATTATCTATAACAGCATATACGCAAACAAAACTAACTAGACCAATTTACTCCAAATGGACTAATTCTTTCTATAAGGATTTAGCTTTCATTTGCATAAACTAATGAATTACTGGGTTTTTGGAACCTATTTTAAGATTAATTATTTTCATTGAAGTGTTGTTGTTTTTCGCAGTGTCAAATAGTTAAGAGCTGGATGAGATGATACAGATTGCTGCATCTGATCAGGGTCTAAATTGTTGCACATTTCTGACAACTGGGCGCCAATGAGTTAAACACGATCAAAGTTGTGCAGGTTACCCTTACCCTGTAACTTGATGTTATTTTTCAGCTGAAAGCTATGATAATCCAAACTGTATGACGCCATGGGTTCAACCGTGGGACACATGCAGAGGTAAAATGTTATATCAATATATCAAATATCTAGATAAGTTATCATTGAATAGCTAATCATGTTGTGTATTCTAACAAACTTAAATAAATGCTAATAGTAGTAGTATACACTGAACCTAAAAATGTTAAAGTAGTAATAGCTGTTCTTCAGTTGTGTGATATAATAGACAAATCAAGATATGGTATGATTTGATATAGCGTAAGCTGTTATAATATGTCAACTTACAAATGTACAACAAAAAGAGTTGAACTGTTTTGTTCCCCTGTCCAACTATATATAACATATATTTGAGCTGGGACAAATGAAAAGGTAGACAGTGTGGATACGTGGACAGATTTGAGTCTTTGCTGTACGCAACACGCCAATTTGTACCTTATAGTGAATGATGGGTCATTTATTAAAGACTATGCCACCATTCCTATTTACACAACTGATTCAAACTTTATTTCTTAGCACAAATACATAAATTTAGCAGCAAATAACAAGCACTTAAATAATTTGTTATTAATTTATACAAAAGGAATTAAAAGGAAAATCTATATACTTTTGTGAACTGTATCATATTTGCACAATTGGTTTTACATTTATTTCTTTGTACATATAACAATAAATTACATAAATCGTTACTTATATATAAAAGGGATTCAAAAGAAAGTTTATAAACTTTTGTGAATTGTATCCCTATGTGCACAATCAGTTTAAACGTTATTTCTTTGTACAAGTAGATACACATAACAGCAAATTACTAGCACTTGAATTAATTGTTACTACAAATAGTATACAAAATGGGTTTGGAAGAAAGTCTATAGCTTTTTTTGTATTTTTATTACTGAAAATGGCAATTTTGGCTGAAAATGGGGCCCGGAATTCAAATATTTTCAACATTATTGTTCAGCTTTTCTGGGAATTAAGTCTCCATATTGTCACACTCTTTTGTTTTCATTATCCCACCTTTTTAACAAATATACTAGCCAAAAGTTCTGACCGGCCACCTGAATTTTATTAATTTTCTTCAAAACGTAAAATGACATGACTGCTCTTTTTGCATTTCGAAATTGACAGACGTGTCAGTACCCTTGGCAGTGAAGATATTGACAAAATGTTCAACAGTACATGCAGGATACTAACTTAAATAGTGGTACCCCCTTTTTCAAAATTCGCATTTTGGCACAATTTGCGAGTCATGACTTTTTTAAAATAACCACATTTCACACGCAAAACGTTTTAATTTCAAAAGCCAAACACATATTGAACACTAAAGTGCTAAAATAAACACTCTATCTGTATGAAACTCGTTGCTATTGGCTAAAATGTCCAAAATTACCCCACCATCCAATGCAAATTCTTGTGAATTTTAAAATTGAGAGTAAGTGTATTCGGCAAAGCTTCCCGGATACAACTTAAGAAGTTTTTCTAGCCGTTTTCTGTTATCGATGACTGATAGACTGGCTTATTCGGGAATGCAAATTAAATTAATATAGTCCTTATAGCTTTTACGAAAATCGTTAAAATTAATCGTGGCGGGTTAGAACTTTTGACTAGTATATATTGGCTATTCTGTTTAATTACCAGTGTTATGGGTTTTCCAGTCAGGAAAGGGGTAGGGTATGGAAAGGATTTTCTTGTCAGCTTCCTACTGATTGAATATATGCGCTCATCCAGAAGGGGGGAGTGAGCAGGGGATTCAGATCCCACCCCCTGAAAAATCACTTAACTAAAGGGTTTCTAAGCAATACTGGCCAGGATCCCTACGAAAATAAAAAAAAATCTACCAAGCCAACACCCATGTTGGGACATCATCAGACCGCCAGCGATATGCCATTTAAATAGCGTATTGCTAGTGTCCCGATGATGGCTCACTTTAAAGGGGACGGCAACCCTGATGATTACTATGTTTCATATGAAAGATCTTAATAAATCATGAACTTTAACAAAAGTTTCATCTAAATCAGTTGAAAACGTAGAAGTTTTGGCTGTTTGAATATTTGCAAATGGACTATAATGGAAGCCGCCATATTGTAGGCTTAGTGACATCACACAGCCTAATTAAATACATGTATGCGTAATCAAAATAAAAGACAAACCAATGAGTTACTTACATTTATCTTTCCGAAAACATTTTCCTTATGTATAAAGCTTCTGATCTGCTGAAACACAAATGCTGTGATAGTATTGATAATTGAAATTTAAGCAGTTGAAAATATTCTGAAAACTAATTAAAGATTCAAAATGGCGGCAAAATTTTGGCCATATTGAAATATTTAAATGCCCATAACTTCCCAATTTTTCAACCGATTTTGATATTTCATGGTTTATAGAGCTCTTTCTGATAAAACATACTTATTATTAGGGTTGCTGTCCCCTTAAAGTGTTATTTGGACCTTCTCTGCTCTCCTCATCAACTTAAAAAGCAAATGTGAATTATTACAATTACAGATAGTTGTATATTTTTTCAGAGACGTTTTATTGTACATTGAGCGAAGACGAGACTACAGCAACGATGAATTTCCATTTCATTCAGTACCCATTCAGTGGTCTAAGTGCCCTTGATTTCACTAAGTTTATTGGTGTTGGGACACTTGAACAACCTACAGGATTACAAGACTTTATCACAGATTGTCAGACAGATCTCATCAATGCTGGTTGTGAAGATGCAGATGATACATTTTCTTTTAACGTCACTGTGAATCCAGTAGCTGCTGAACCTGTGTGTGGAGTTCACGTTGTAGGTACCATATTCGTTTATCAAGATAAGCACAATTTTTTAGCATACAATTGTAAATATTTTCTTACCCATCAGTTGTATCATATGTTTCTGGTTCTCAAAAAATCTGTCTCGTTGAGACTGTTATATTGAGTACAGACAACACATATTTTGGTTGAGAATAAGACAGATGATTTTTTGGTACGCACTGACAAGGCTTGCAGAACATTTTATGACCTTTTGCAGTCGTTTTAATTTGATAATTTCAATACAAAATTACGGGAACAGGAAAGTTAGATTTTTTATGACATACAACGTTCTTTGAAATAACGTTTTAGCGTTCCTATGAGTGTCATAAAATCTGTAATTCAATAGTGGTTTATGGGTTTAATACATGGCGTTATAACAGGCGTTACAACTCTCCAAGATGTAAGGTCATGTGATAAAATATCTTCTATGTTTCATACATATAAGTAGCATACAGAGACAGACATATAAAGTAATTTTAAAACTCTTACCTATGACCGCTGAAATATTGACCTTGTTTTGAGAAAATAGTAAGTGAGTATGATCAGAAAATACCACAATCACAAAATCGCAGACAACCCCATGGCACCGCGAGGAAGAGCCACTCAGCCATCACGAGACACCAGGAAGACAAATTAAGCAAGCAACCCAAAAAATGGTCCAAGCCATATGTATGTATAGAGATATCGGAGTATTGGAGTGGTTCGACCAGTTTGAATATTAATACAAAGCACGTTACACTATTCACCACATTATAGGTTAATGATAAAGTAAAGCGAATAATCCACAATTTAATATTTGAGTAATCTCATGTTGTTTATCGCATATGTGTGATGTAATCATATAAACATAGATGGACAGCCATCTAGTGTGACAAGACGCAGATACTTTGGTCCATATGTTATGCCAAGTCCCTACGTTGTGTGTGCAGGCAGCAATGGCTCTGAAAATATTGTATGTGTGTGCAGGCTCAACTAAGCCTTTGCTGCTCATTTATACGCATGCAGTACGACATGTACAAGTACCATAAGGCTTATAAACATTATATCATCTGCGCCATGGTAAGTTATCCTTTAACCATGAATGTGAAGCCATCCAATGGGGTCATGGTAGACCCCTAAAGTTTACCTACTGTTGTACTTAAAAGCAGCAAAGGGTTTGGATATGTATCAACATCTTTTTTCAAATGTGTAGGATTCTTTGAGGCTGCAGCGCTACGCAGGCTAGTATGAGCTCGAAGCAATATACACGTACATTGCTTCCAGGTATGAGAAGTCAAAAAAAGATATTTTTTCATTATGAACTGTCTCATTTTAATGTAAAATATGGGGGCTGGGTGGGGTAGGGGTATATCAGGCCGAAAAGACCCACCAAAATAGTCCGAAACGACCCACCCTAAAATCAGACCGAAAAAACCCAGGCCAAAATGACAGAGCAGATATGACCAACGGCCGAAACCACTCATGTCCAAAACGACCCATGACCAAAACGACCCAAAACAAAAGAGACTAGCTAACGAATTAGAATTTCGCTTACAGCATGTTCAGATATGATTCTTTACAAAAAGCGAATAACAAAGGCGCTGATTAGACTGTGCCGATGCACAGGTTGGTCTGTGCCTTTGCTTTTCGAAAATCCGGAAGACAGGTTTTCTCGCGTCGAGCACCATTATTATAAACAAAACCGTCATAAGGGTCTTTATTAATCTTTATTCTACAGAATACAACTGAACACAATATATACTTTGCCCTCACCATGTATGACCCTATGAGACCGGAAGTTGATCTAGATGGGAAATTTATCATCTATGGCAAGTGTAACTATAAGGAAGTAGCCAATAGTGTCAGTACCATTGTAGAACTCAAGTAAGTAAATGAAGCACCTAGTACACATCTAAAAGTAGGCCACCATCCGCCGCCAGCAAAACGTCATTTTGAATGGCGTTCGCTGGCAGGCCAATGGTGGCCCTCCCTGTATGCTGGCTGCGACAACACATGTCATTTTATAGAATTATTGACTTGTGATGAGGTGGACATGTAGTGCTATTGTACAGTAACCACTACTGTATGTGTGTACAAGCAGTAAACGCTCTGTAGCATATAGTACAATTCCTGGTTATAGGACAGATCATAGCGGTGTCACTTTAAAACTTACATTAAATGAAAACGAGCATGGGAGGGGTACTGGAAATTTAACAGACACAATATCTGATTTTATTCAAACTTATGCTGCACACAATAATGATGATAACTTAGATAACCAACAATCAGAGTACAGTATAAGCAATCAACTTTTTTATAAACCCTTTTACTTATGATACGCGGTGCTATAAAATATAGTTCGTTTAAAACGAAACAACAACAACAACATGAAATACAACTTGAGCAAGAAATCAAAATAATTGAAGATGAAGTAAACAAAATATTTATAAATATGTCAGATGAAATTTTAGACAATTAAGAAACAAAGAAAACAATGTTATACGACATACAAAAAGATAATATTGAAGGTATGATGTTGTGTTCAAGAAGTAGATATGATGATTTAGGAGAAAACCCAACTCACTTCTTTTTTAATCTAGAAAAAAGAAAACACACAAGTAAAGTAATTCATAAGTTGGTGAATGAATATGGAGGATAATTTACTAAGACACTTGATATATTAAATTGTCAAATTAGTTTTTATAAAAGATTTATATAAGGAAGTAAATTTAGAAAATGCCGGTTCAATCAATTCAATTCTGGGGAGAATGAAATTACATTGTCAGATAAAGATTCAAAAGAATTGGAGGGCGAAATTTTATATTCTGAATTGGATCTTGCATTAAAGATATGAAAAACAATAAAAGCCCAGGTTTGGATGACTTCATTGTGGAGTTTTTCAAATTTTTCGGTGCTGACATGGGTTATTTTATCTTGAAGTCTTTAAATTACGAATAATCGAAATGGCTCATTCATGGTTTTACACAAAAAACAGGGTAAAATCACTTGTATATCAAAGCAAAACAAATCTTGGATTAACTTTAAAAATTGGAGACCTATTTCACTATTGAATGTAATATACAAACTTGCATCAGCAGTTATATCAAACAGATTAAAGAAGGTTTTAGATAATGTTATAAATGAAAATCAAAACGGTTTCATTGCAGGTAGATTATTACTGGTATATTGCACCTCAAACAGAACACAGTTTTTCGTTTTTAAAATTTTACATGAAGGTTTCTTCACCTGAAAAATTGCATGCGCATAGATATAGCAAAACCCTTACTAGATTTAAATTTTGGTGGAGATTGATATCAATGTTACTGCTCTGATATCTTGTAAAAATAAAAAAAACTTAGTTTTTGTTGGAATAAAAATACCCATCTAGTACCCATTTTTGCACTGTCTGTGCAATACACCTTGGATAGATATCGTAGTATTTGCTCAGTTATAAATGTCCATTAGAGATTACAGCAGACGATTATTTTGTTACATCAAAATGGTACGGCTTACGATGCAATCCAAGCTGCTGATAATGGGTTATTAATGCGTTTCATGTCTACCAAGTACCATCATTTTGCCTGCTTCCGTCTGGCTACCTAACTGTATGTTTGTTCATGTGTCTGTATGTGCGAGCGTACAACTAGAAATGCAAAGGCCTGAAAATACGAATACGATCACAGATGAATGGGCACTTACATGTACTACATTTCATTTAATATTTAACTTTTACTGCTTCATTATATGATGGAAAATATGCATGTAATCATATGTGAGTGGTGAGATCAATATGCCGACTTATTCATGGAATAGCTGGGCAAATGGGCGCTTCCAACTAAGAGGGCATTTTGGGTAGTATACATCTAAAGATCTTTCGTTTGTGTCACCGTCTTTGTGACATAATTAGATAACTGAAATATTATTAACTATGCTGATAAACAGCAACGCAAGCCAATATACAGCTACATTTAAAAGCCACTGATGCATTGTAAATTGTCTTATATTAGTATATACATGGTTTTATATTCAACTGATAGTCATTGATCCATATCGCTCAAGGTACAAGAAGGGGATGATATTTGGCATAAAACATTAAGAATGTAAAAATTCCATCCTATTCTAGCATTTATGAAAACGTATACAAACTTCAAAAAAATATTTTTGGTTAGCGTTTTTCCGTTAAAATATATTTTTTTAATTAAATTTAAAACTCCCATTTTAGATTTAATGTTATTGCCAAAAACAGTGTTCCATTTGAAGGGTTATACTCCAGTAGGAGAAAATGTAAGGCTAATTTACGATGTACTATTTGAGTCTAAGAAACAAAATTTAACTGGTTTATTATTATCTATAGATTTTTAAAAGGCATTTGATACCATTTCATGGAAATTCATTATGAAGGTCTTAGATTATTTTAATTTTGGGAACTATTATCGTGGGTGTTTTTATTTCAAAAAGGTACTGAAACATGTATTTTACAAAATGGCTTTATGTTTGAGTTTTTTACGTTTAAGACAAGGATGCAGACAAAGGGATCCAATATCCCAATATTTAATTGATTTATGTGGGGGATTTTAGGAAAAATGGTTAGAAAAGATAAAGAAATTAATGGTATATCAATCAATGGAAAAGTATATAAGCTATCACAATACGATGATGTTACTAAATTGATTCTGTATGGTACAGAAAAATCTTTGAATGCAGCTTTGAATTTGCTTAAACAATTTTACACAATGTCAGGATTGAAAATAAATGTTAACAAAACAAGGGCATTATGAATTGGCTCGTCGTGTGGCTCTCTTGAAACTCTATGGGGAGCATTCTGCAATACTTTTGACCTTCATTAAGCTACCATTTGTCATTGAGATCGTTGTTTTGTCTACTTTTGAGTGGCCGTTTTACACATATTTTACTACAGTTATAACTACACGACATTTGTGTCTGCAAATCTGATTTAGCTCCTTGTTTCAGTGATTATCCTATAGTGGAGGTTATTCATCGCAACAGAAGTCACTTGATGGCTTGGATAGATCGACCTCACCCCGGTAACGGTTTGGTTCTCCACAAAGTCAGACCTGGACGTCATTTATATGTTAAACTCTGTTTCAACCCAAGGACTCCTTTTGTTCGTAAGTACTGACTTCCTCAGGAAATATTTTGAGCCAGACAAAATATATATTCTCAAAATAAATTTGAAAAACGTGACTTTAAACAGAAATCAAGAGAACCTAAACAAATTGAAAACAACAGACTCAGAGTTATCTAATTTGTTCATGAAAGTTAATTGCAAGCGCAACACCTCTAATGCTCCTAGGTCCCCCAAAGTGGTATTTTGCTTTCAGCCAGAACCAAGGACCAGTATATGATAATATATCAATACCATATCGATGTTTTACCACTACATGTGGCACAATGACAGATTATGAGTAAGAGGAGGCCGGTCTGTGCTTGTGTAGTTTGTGAGCTTCAAAATCAGGTTTCTCGTGACGTGACCAAAATAAAAAGACTGGATAGTTGCGCATAGATACTGTTCACAAAAATTAAGGGGTATTCGAATATTAAAAATTTTACCACTTACCTAACCAATTTCATGTACCTAAAATGGCTATTATTAATTAGCTAAGTCATCTCGCAGACAATATGAATAAAAAAATTCTAGGATTAATCTGGTCAGTTTTCACACGTGGATGTCACGGCAAAGGATTATGCAATGGCTATGGTTTTAAAAAAGAAAATACCTGTTATTATTTATTTTTCATGTTTCGACTTTGTTTTGATCATTTAAACCCGAATTTCAGAAATACACGGCTAAAATCTATCAATTTTCAGTGAATCATGGCACTTTTTAGATAGTTTGTCACCACCCTATCTCATAAAATACCTGAAGATTTCCAAAATGCATCTTTAGCATGCTTTATCGAAAGCATTTCATTTGGGGGAGGGGGGTAGGGCTTTGGTTTGTTGCTTAACGTCCAAATCAACAGCTATGTTCATGCTGGAACGGCCAGTCACATAACCACAGTTTTTTCCTGGATAAGCTTGACTAAGCGGTTAACCAGTACATCGTGCACATACTTTCGCTTGCAATTGACAGCAACCCTTCTCGCATGTATCAGCAGAAGGGAGGAGAATGACCGTAGAAATTATTTCAATATCAATCTCCATTAAAGTATGAGAGCGGATGGTGATCAAACTCTGGACCCCTGGATCTACAGTTAGACACGCATCTGTAGTCAGACACATCACCCACTGCGCTATTCCGCCTGCTTTATTCATTTCTTTTGTGAAAATTGGGTCTTGACCCCTAGTTTTTTTGGCACGTACTTAACGTTACATTAGTCAATTTTTAGTTCTGAAATAATGCAGGAAAACTGGCTTACATATTGCTCTGTGAAAAGGCAAAAATATTCCGCAAATCAGGAGTTTACTTTTTTAAATTTTTGCATCCTAATATCCCCTCCTTTTTTACAGTAAAGCGACTTATGTTCTAAAATTTCAAACATTTGTTTTTTTTCTGTTCACTAATATAATATTGAATCAGGGCTGGAAGTCACAAAATGCTCGTCTAAAAGCAATCAAGGAAGACCCTGATCATACTGCTTCTTCAGAAGTCATCTGATCTGGGTCTGGTATTTTTGCCTATTCTTTTTCGGTAGGCAACAAGTGTTTGAAATTTTAGAACATTTATGGCATATGATAAGTACCATTTATCTAGTTTGTCATATTTGTGCTTTGATTTCAGTTGGCGGTGATCCCTTTGGTGTGAAAGTGAAGAATTGTTATATATCTAATAATATACTGTTCAATGACTACCCTACCACTGGTAACACTGGAGACATGACAGTACAAGTCATGGAAAACGGGTGAGATATGAGACACGACATGAGAACATGTTTTTGTTAAGCAAAGAATAATCAATGCACAGATCAGTCGGTACATCTACGCTGTAAAATCAGCATTGCTGTTGTTCGATGCTTTGATAAATACATCTTATAGTAAACAACTGGCATTTTTAAAGGACCATGTTTATGACACCATGTCTATCCAAACGAAATTGCAGGCAAATAAAGTTAACCATGAAGGGTTTCGTGTAAAATGAGCTAGAGACCATTTGCTGTTACACTTTGATAAAATTCGGTCAATAGAGTACATCAAAAATAAATGTATTTATATTTGTTATGTATCTATATTTAAAATACATAAAACTACTTTTCTTGAGACAGATATCTATATCACTACCAGTCAACTAGATTTACCGCGAATTGAGATGTCATTAAAAATAGTAAGTGAGAATGATCAGGAAATACCACAATCACAAACTGCAGACAACCCAGTGGCACCGCGAGGAAAAGAGCCGCTCAACCATCACGAGACACAAGGAAGACAAATTAAGTAAAGCAATCAGCTCTCTCTTCCCCATCAAGATGATTGCAATACTAGAATGGACATAAAGAAACGTACAACAAAACATAGAACAATTACAGACTCCCACAATGGGAGTTACAATAAACAAAAAGTCAACAACAACAGAACCACCGCCTTAGAACGGACAGCAGCCTAAGCCACCGGGGGGCTTAAATGCATTTTACTGGTACCAAATCTTTGCCCTAGATTCTGCTGTTGTTGAAGTACAAGAAATGTTCAGCTCGCATGGAGGCCATCTAACAAATGCAATGTATCATCACGCAAAACGCTCTAATCAAAAATTATTAACACTCCATGATGAAACAAAGAAAAGGGCTCATGACTCACAGATAGTCAGAGCTAAAGAAATCCTCAAGTTGAGCCACGGTGGGTCCAGCTACAAATAAGCATCAGGCACCAACCCACCGATTAAAGCTTTACGTCAGAGCCGCCATAGAGTCTGAGGCCTGACCCACCGTTGTGCAATTAAAGAGGAAACCATAGCTATAAACCGTGATTGGGTTTAAAACTAAGTTGCTCACTGAAGCTTTTATCAACAAACACCTAATAATCTTAAGAAATGTTGTCGATTTTCCAAAATTTCATGGAATCATGAATACTTCAGCTCTCTTGCAAAGTAAGTGAAGCACAAAGGGCTTTACGTTAACTTTGCAAGAGACCCGAAGTATTCAAGATTCCATTAACCTTCCAAAAACTAAACTTATTGCTTATATTTACATTTTTAATTAAAAACTTATATATAGAAATTATTTATAATTGAGGAGATAAAACACTCAATTTTGTATTTAATATTTAATTGTATTAACGGATTTGTTGGAGTGCAAAACGGAAAAGCGAAACAGCCAGTGTGAACATGGACAGCCAATGGAGCAAACAAGAAGCTTGTTTTACACGTGCAACTCAGGTTTGGCTCGCTGTCAATCACAACACCAGTGTCACATCTGGCGAATAAATTCAATGTTCGAAGCGAATTGCATGGGCAAGTGAGCTTGGCAGCTGTCAATCAAATTTTGTGTCTTTCATGAGGCTATGAACGGTTGCAAAACTCTAAAGATGCATTAAAGGCTTGTTTTGAAAAAGTAAATATTTTGAAAAAACCCTATCTGGTGATATTACATAAAATGGATGTAACAGTTGTAACTGAACTGGCGTGTGAAACATTATTGCTCAATACATTTCTTTTAGGGTTTACATTTGTTTATAAAAGCTAGATAGAATGTTTAAATTGAGTGGCAAGCAATGATAATAAACTTTACAAGGCAGGTTGATAAATACTTTCTTTATTTTTTGATAGGTGTGTTAGCCAACCAAAAAACAAATCATTCCATTTCACTAAACCGTTTGCCGTTCACAGCCAGTTCGATACAAAAGGTAAGTAAAAGGATGCACCCAAAAAAAAGCAGTTGGATCCTTTTGAAGCTGCCCTTATACAAATCTCCAGGTCAGCTTATGCTTTTGTTGTTGTCTGCCATCCATCACTTGTCCATCTATTGTTAGCGTATCTCCTACTGAACCATACGTCAGATTGTGTTGCAACTTTAACATCAGGGAAACATTCCATTTCAAATCCGAGATGACAGATATATTGAAAAATTCAAACAACTCATCCTTCAAAACCATATTTCAGAGTATACTAAGGCACTGGGATAACATTGAGACTTTTAATTAGAGTAGAATGTGTGTAAAATGGCCACTCAAAAATAGACTAAACAAAGATCTTACTGACAAATGGTAGCTTATTGAAGGCCGAAAGGAGCATTCTGTAATACTTTTGACCTGCATTAAGCAAAAATTGGTCTTCAAAACCAATCCTGGTCTTTTTGAGAGTGGCTGTTTTACATAGGTTTCATTCTGTTCTAATTTTAAACAGCATTAAAATAGTGTATATACTCATAATTGCATCAATGTTTTTGCTATGATATCATATCAACCACCTTGAAACTCTAGAAATGAGATGACAACATATTTTCCTGAACCATTAGTCCAAATGAGCTAAAAATTGAAGGAAGCCTTCATGACAACATGAAGATTCAGATGTGCTTAAATTATTTCTTTCTTGTACTAAGGATTGCTGTCATGGTAGCCATGATATAGACATTCTTCAAATTACATCTCCTCAAAAAGCAAAACTCAGTGGGAGACACTGCATTTATCCTAGCTTAGTACTGGTTCAAACCAGGAAGACCCGTCCCTATATAACTAAAATTTTGTTGATGGGACATAAAGAATCAAATCAAACAAACAAACAAGAGCAGCAATGCATGAGCAGTCATGTCAGATCTTCTATATAATTGTTTTTTTTATAGACGTACGTGTTTTTGTCGGTTTGATTATGTCCCAAACACATTTTCAACCATGTTTGACGGTTCTTTTTGGGTTTAACCATTACTAAGCAGACGATGAAGTATCTTGCTCAAGTATACAACACAGTGACTCTGTCTGCAGTGAGGCTTTAATCAGCAACCCTTAGAGTCCCAGTCTAACACTTTACCAACTGAGCCACTGCACTCCCTTGTAGATGTGTGATACACATATTAATACTCTAGTAGCGGATCACATCTAGAATGTGTGCCCATAATGACCAGACATCGTGAAAACCAAGCGAGTATGACTAGGTAAAACAAGATTCACAAAGCACAGACCTACACCATGTTTTTAGTAATCTGTAGGTTCTAAGTATTTTAGTATACATCACCAGATCAAAATGCAAGAGTGATCTGTACACGTCAGCTTATATTATGAATATACATTTGAGCCGTGACATGTGATATCCAAAAATGTGACATTTTGACAAGTGTAGACTCGGACGAGCATGTGCAACCTCCTTTATAGCTTAGACACTCAAAATGGTATTCCGTCAGTAGCTTAACAATAATAGAATACTCAAGCAACTAGCAAAGGCCCTGGTCAGACTGCGCGTATGCGCAGGCTGATCTGAGCCTTTGCTGGTCGCACATACCGCATTTGTTGGAAATCTCCAGTTACGGCTCATATTATGAATATATGTTTATTTAATATATAACATTAATATATGAGTTTGTTTGAATATTACAAGCTTTATGTTACACGTTAATCATTATTTTCAGGTGGGGAATGGTGCCTTGTGTCAGGAAAGATGGATGCAGCTTTGTTGAACTCTGCAGATAAAAAGATATACTTACAATGTTTAACTGAGCAATGCACTGAGACCACAGATACAACTTGTCACTTGGTTTGTTTACATGTTTACATATACCCAACAAAAAAAGAAACGCACCACCACGATGTTCCCATTAAGTTCTCTTTTTAATACGAAAATGTTCATTGTCATGAAATACTTATTTCTGACCAAATCTTACTCAAACTTGAGTGTGGCGTTGATGAGTATCTGCACCTAACCTGTGTAGGAGCAAACACATCAAGGCAAATGGTAAACGCGTTTTGGAAGCGCTTATTCAATACTAGTGTCTACACCAAATTCTGAGTATACTTTACAATTGCAAAGTATGAAGACGATATGCAGTCGTTTTGTGAGACAACCAATGTGTTTATTGATGCTTTTTTGTTATTCAAAAATCCATTCTCATCAGTAAGGACCGTTTAAATTGATAAAAAACATGTTATCATCTTTACATGTTTTGTTAGGGTTATCTCCAGTATGAATCTTTATCCAAAGGTAGTCATAAGACAGGGGCTACCTAGCTTTCAATAACCGCGTATGATGAAATTAAAGATAGAATTAACAAAGAATAAGTGTCTGAGTACAATTTGGTCAACTGAGAAGATTCCCATTGCTTGTATTCATCCAGCAAGAGAGCATTATAAAAACGCTTATATTCTGTGACTTTACAATTTCACCCCCACTTGGTTTATGACCAATTTTCGTTATCACATTATTGACGCCTGATTACAAAAGATGTGTAAGGCAGCAGTACCTGACATACCTTTACACCGGTATAAATGAAACTGGCCTTTCACTTGTGATCTTCCTGAGAGTTGAACAGTTCTAAGTGGTACATTTTTTTTGTCCGGTATATGAGACGTCTTGCTGGGAGGTTTCATTCTACAAAACTCTCTCCTTTCACTCGCTGAAATTGTCGCTACATGAATGACATTGAATTTTAATAATGTTCTCCTAATTAAGGAAAAACACAACAGCATTCATATCACTTTCATTATTGGAGTAACGTGGCCAGACTGATGCACTGTCGATAATACTGAACAAGTAGCATAATTACTTTACTACTTTCTTTTTCATTGTTGTAAGCCGTTATTGATCTTTTTGATCAACGCCACGTGAATTTTTTGCAACAAGACAATAACCATAGTATGTAAAACTAAAACAAACATCCTGTACCCATTCTTCCTAGCTCTCGCCTTATACATGATGAATTACAGCACTCGTGCGTAACCAGTTGTCGAAAATCGTGATGTGAGAGTTGTTGGTACAGCTCTAATTGCGAGGGCCCACCTATTAAAATTCATTTTTTCATAGATCTTAGTAACTGTTACAATAACAACCATGTAATCATGTATACATGTGATTGCCAATTCCACTAAAACCATGCAAACTGGCATTTAAGCTCGTTTTCGACACAGAACGGCTCTGATTGTGAGCAAGTCGTTTTTAACAAAGCAAAATGCAAAGGAGGAAACCGTTAAAATCATGGAATAAAACTGAATAAAATAGATAAAATGGCTTTGCTTACCTTGTTCCAATGCGTACTGTCTGTACCGCTAACAATATAAATCGAAACGTGTACATGTACCTAAATACACGCATTGTCCCGACTACTGGTTGCGCACGAGTGCTGTCATTCATGTTCATAAGGTGAGAGCTAGGAGGAACGGGTACAGGATGTTTATTTCAATTTACATACTGTGATTACTATTTGTATTTACCATCAATGTGTGCTAATCAATATTTTACATAAATCATAGGTACCAAATTATTCAAAACAATTTCTTTTCTTTTACACCTGGCAAACAACGACTTTAGCAAAAAAAATTATTAGCATTATTTTTGCAATTCATTGACCATTTGATGTCTTGGGCTTAAATGAATTTGTCCATCCATCTTCTTGTATTCTCAGTAAGAGAAGTGTTGACATGTGTATTAGCCTATTCTAAACATCGGTGCTGCTATAGTGACTGACAGGAGTTGTTACATTTCATGTTTACATCTGAACACTTTGTATTTTGGAAACCCCTAAATGAGTACTTTTGCAAACAGTGAAGACCCAGATGAAATGCAGCATAATGTTTGTAAAGGTAAAAATGATATTCAGACAAAAAAAAACAATATGTTTTTTTAAAATTACAACCTGACATCCCTAGATATGTACATTAAAATGGACTATCCCAAGTGTATTGTATATAGCCAGAAGGAAGAATCCATTATTATTCAAAGGGTTAAACTGGTTTCAGAACTGTGCCACTAGTGGAGGGCGATCTAAGAGAAGGGCTGAGACAAGAACTGAAGGAGCTGATACTGAGAGTCTTGTTATTGAGTTGGATATTGATAGTGACACACAAAATAGTGATACAGGTATATTGATTGTTTATTCTCTCTCCCTCTGTCTGTCTATCTCTCAGAGCTGATACTGAGAGTCTTGTTATTGAGTTGGATATTATTTATGACACAGGATATGATGACACAGGTATATTGATTGTTTATTCTCTCTCCCTCTGTCTGTCTGTCTGTCTGTCTGTCTCTCGGAGCTGATACTGAGAGTCTTGTTATTGAGTTAGATATTATTTGTGACACAAGCAATGATGACACAGGTATATTGATTGTTTATTCTCTCTCCCTCTGTCTGTCTGTCTGTCTGTCTGTCTGTCTGTCTGTCTCTCGGAGCTGATACTGAGAGTCTTGTTATTGAGTTAGATATTATTTGTGACACAAGCAATGATGACACAGGTATATTGATTGTTTATTCTCTCTCCCTCTGTCTGTCTGTCTGTCTGTCTGTCTGTCTGTCTGTCTGTCTGTCTCTCAGAGCTGATACTGAAAGTCTTGTTATTGAGTTAGATATTATTTGTGACACAAGCAATGATGACACAGGTATATTGATTGTTTATTCTCTCTCCCTCTGTCTGTCTATCTGTCTGTCTGTCTGTCTGTCTGTCTCTCGGAGCTGATACTGAGAGTCTTGTTATTGAGTTGGATATTGATAGTGACACAGGCAATGATGACACAGGTATATTGATTGTTTATTCTCTCTCCCTCTGTCTGTCTATCTGTCTGTCTGTCTGTCTCTCGGAGCTGATACTGAGAGTCTTGTTATTGAGTTGGATATTGATAGTGACACAGGCAATGATGACACAGTTGTTTTGATTGTTTATTCTCTCTCCCTCTGTCTCTCTGTCTGTCTGTCTATCTCTCTGTCTCTCTCTAGGAGCTGATACTGATACTCTTGTTATTCAGATGGATATTGATAGCGACACAGATAATAGTAACACAGGTATACAGATTGTTTATTGCATGGTATATATCTTTCTTTCTCATTCTCTCCTTGTATGATTCCTTTCTGTCACAAAGTTATAGGTATTAATGTTATTTCATTTAGTGAGGCGATTTGAAAATAAATTGATGTTAGTAAACGCGATTTTCACTCATATAATCTGAGGATCTTTTTCATCAAATTATTATTTCGAATATAATTATCTCAATTCAATTGCACTTCTTAGATTTTTTTGATAAAAAGATCGTTTTAAAACATACGTTTACTAAGGTGCGCCTACAGCCATATTTAAAGATTTTCATAATTCCTTCTCACAAAATTTATATATGTGTATAACTTTTCTACAAGCAATCATATTACAGTTAAGTATATTGATAAAGAGTTCAATAGTTATCTTAATAAAATAGTAAACAACATGTTCCTTCCAGGTACTGTTGCTATGGGAAGTGATAATGTCGACGAATGCATCAGTATGACACTGGGTATCATAGTCATTGCAATACTACTTACAATTACGATGATCGCGTGTGGAATAGCTATAGCTATATTTGTGAGAATTCAGCGGAAGACACGGATGGTGACGTAGAAAACTCAATGTTACTGGAAAACAAACGTTTTAGAGTCAGTTATGTGCGAGAAATCATAACAGTTCACTTTATAGTGTTTGCTTATTCATGATAATTTATTATATTTTAATAAAATATGCTTAATTAGAGTAATTCAGTTTAAATATGATTTGGATAAGAGATTCTATCAGTTTTTCAGAAAGCCTTCAGATAATATATTTGCCCAAGATCAATGGAGTTTGGTGCTTAGCACATATGCGAACAGCGAAATGACATACAAGTCTGCATATCTGAAATTACACTGTTCCATTGTTGCTAAACAGAATTAAAGTAAATTGAGACTCAGAATAAATACAGCATAATACTGTAAAATTTTTAATATGGAAATTTTTGTGAGAGTTTTATTTTCACAAAACTAACCCTCGCGAAATGGCAATATTACTCTGTTGTTTACAGATGTAGGTAAATTATACACTAATCTCTAATTTTTAACGTCGCAAATATGTATTTTAACACCATTCCCGAAAACAAAATTATCTAAAAAAATTTCCGATTTCACAGTATAACCCTACTAGATACCTGCATATCATTGATTAAAGCATGATAATGTAATGCATTTTTTTTCTTGAATATGCTTGTATATATTTTAAAAGAATTTATACATGTTGTGAAATGATCTGACCACACCACCAATGATAGCAGTGGTTCAGTGGTAGAGTGCTACTCTTGAGATTTTGCTAGTTTAAGGCCTTGAGTGAGGCACTATTGTTATGGGCCAGGCACTCTCACCTATATATAGTCATGGCTTTCAGACGCCCCAAAAGCCTTCGTGATTTCCTGGTACGAGCACGACTCAAACCAAACTCTGATGATGACAACCAAACTGGTGAATGTCGACCCTGTGGCAGAAAAAGATGTCAATGCTGCAAAATGATAACCTCTGCTGGCACTGTGAAGTCATCTTCTGGGGCCACTGTATGATTGAGACAGAACACAGACTGCACAACAGAGAATGTTGTGTATCTGATCTCTTGCAGCAGATGCAACAAACAGTACGTAGGAGAAACCAAAGGCCCATTGAACAAACGTATGAATGGCCGTCGTGACGACTGGAGACATCGTAGGTTTGAAAGATCACCAACAGCAGAACATTTTCATTCTGCAGATCATGACTTCTTGAGTAATGCCTCTGTCTGCTGCCTTGAACACAACAAGGAGTGGTCAGATTCGACCAGGAAACTCCGTGAGAGCTACTTGATTCGGCGTCTGAACACCCTGTGTCCATTTGGCATCAACAAGGGTGACTGACTCTATCTTGTCATATAGTAGAACACTTGGTGTGCTGTGTTGTTGTAGACGATCTTTTAGACTTCTGTTCTACACAAATTTTCGTACAAGACATTTCTTGCCAGAACGCCAATTTGGTACGCTGTATTTAATTCATTAATATTGTGCAGTCATATTTGCGAAAATACACGTACAATAGCTGGGCCCTTTTTAGGGCTTAAATAATCACATAATTCATGTATATAGTTATATTTTGTTAACTATTCACCTAATCGATTGTGTCTTGAAACTCTGATGAAGGCGAAAGCCGAAAGTGCTTAGTTTCAAAAATTTTTAGCACTGTTTTTTCATTTATATCCGATTATATTTATTTCTCAAATCAATTTAGCATCCTTTACTGGATCCAGTGCCACAGGAAAGATATCTCGTTTGGTGCATTAGCCTATTTCTCACTCTATATATATATATATATATATATATATATATATATATATATATATATATATATATATATATATATATATATATATATATATATATATATATATATATATATATATATATATATATATATATATATATATATATATATATATAAAAAAAGGTAGATTTCGCATATCTTCTAGTATATATTCAATCTCTGACAACTGCATCAGAGTCGACTCTTTGGCTAAGTGGTTAGAACATTGGTCCTGCACCATGGTGACCCGGGTTTTATTCCCAGCAAAGGCATGGAAAATTTTTCAGCTATGCTTAACTTTGTTACAGCTATCATGTCTTAAGATGGGGAATCACTTCCGTGTTTGGACCTAAGTTTTGCCTAAAAGGCTTTCTGTCATCATAAATGATGACTCCTTTGAAGATGGGGAGTGTTAAGGGCCAGGCACTCTCACCTATATATCTACATAAGGTAGGAGTTCGCATAGCTTCTAGTATATAATCAATATTTTGACAACTGCGTCAGAGAGTCGACTCTTTGACTCAGTGGTTAGAGCATTGGTCTTGTACCGGGGAGACCCGGGTTCGATTCCCAGCAAAGGCATAGGAAATTTTCAGCTATGCTTAACTTTGTAACGGCTATCATGTCGTAAGACTATGCTATGTCCTTGAGCAAGTCACTTTATCTTCTGCTTAATACTGATTCAACCCTGGGAAGCATCCAAACATGACTGAAAACATGTTGATGTGGATGTAAAATATCAACTCGAATAACTTTATTGCATGTTGCTAAGAAAAAGACCATGGTGATAGTCAGGATGGGAAGAGAAGTGCAAAAACGTATGACTCTGTTTTGGTGGATTTTTAACAAATAAAACAGATAAAAATAGCAAGTGAGAATGATCAGGGAATACTACAATCACACACTGCAGACTAACCCATAGAAACCGTGAGGAAGAGTTACAGAACAATAACAATACAAACAAAGTAAAGCAACCAGCTCTCTCTCCCCTATCAAGACGATTGCCAAACACTGTTAGAATGAATATTAATAATAAATAATTTATAACCCTTAACGTCATAAACTCTGTTTTATCTAGGTCATTCTAGTACCAAGGCAAGCCTTTTAAATATCTAAGCTGCATTTTTACAGGCGTCCTAAACAAGATTTCTGAAGAGCACAGTGAAACATTTTCAAATCGGTTTAAAACCACAAGTTGTGGAACAGCTCATTTAAATGATAAAGTGCTTGGCTCAAGATCAAGGGGTTGCTGGTTCGAGCCTCATTTGAGGCACTGTGTTGTGTCCTTTAGCAAGACACTTTCTCCTCTGCTTAGTAAAAGTTCAACCAAGGTAGACCCATCCTGACATGACTGGAAAATTGTTTACTGGACGTAAAGAATCTAATCAAACAAACAGCTCATTTATAAATGAATATACTAGAGAAAGTAAGAAAGATGGCACAGATCAGTAAACAATATAATCAAGTACCAAACCTGACCCATTATAACACATGGGGAAGTAACAAAAATACGATAAACATCATCAACAAGAGTCAAGAGGTCAGTCGTTTCCCAGCAGCAATGAACAGACGCGAAAGCATAAGAAACACAAGACACAGAAACACAAATGATTCACAAAAGAAGGACCGCCTTTGAATGGCCAGTAAAAATATTTAACTGGAAGGGATAAACCAGTTTCATGGCGCCAACCTCAACCTCAGTTCAGATGTGGATCAACACATAGATGTTTGGTTTGTATGAAAGACCCATAGCTTAGCTTATCGATGCATCATCTCCAAAAACATATGAATCAAGTTATAAAAGGAGGTAAAGCAAAGATAAGGACTCAACCGTACATAAAACTGAATACAGGAGCAAAAGATATACAACAGGTAAACCGCGGTGGGCCTGACAACAGCCAATGCATCAGGCCCCTACGTAATTATTTTTTTGAAAGGAGAAAATTTGTTTTACTAAAGTTTATTAGTCTGTTTTGCTTTTTAACAGTTTCTTGAGGTAGGTTTTTTATGTTGGCATCATCTCCGGAAAGTGCCTGTTTTTTTTTTTTCTTGCTACGGTTCAATGAATGTGCAAGGATATCATTTTAAAATATTATAAATCAAAGAAGTTATATGCTTTTGCTTCTAAAATCAAAAATAAAACTGATTGGAGTGTTGTTTTTAATTTAGTAATATAATCTGTGAAATAGAGTACATGCCAACCTCTATCATTTTTAAATCTTAGTTATTTATTTTAAAAATGCTATAAAAGAAATTGCCAATGAAAAGGTTCTGGCAATTAAGTTTAAATTGTGATTGCAGTAATTCTAAATACAACTCAACATTGACATTTCATATGGCTCTTCTATCCTAACTCCATACATATTTAGCGAATATCACATATACGAGGGTTAGTCGAAAATAACTGAGCCCTACCTCATCATATCTTAGCCTCACATTGTAGACAAGAAATGTGATTATCTTTTATAAGTATAACATGTCATAGACGTTTTGACCCAAAATAATTACCCTGGTGAAGCTTCTGTTATGCTTGCTAGGCAACTAAAGATCGTCAGTCAGAGCGATGCGTTCATGATCTCCGCCAGCAGGAATATACAGAATGTCTTAAAAAAGCTTGTTGGCTTGATAGTTTTTGAAAAAGACATATTCGACGTTTACTTGAATAACAAATGTCATATTATCTTCTCATTTTACTTGGTTTGTAAATGTTTAGGTGAACACTGATTGCATGCGTTGCCTAGCAACAAAATAAGTCAAAATTCTACTAATTTTCAAATACATGAGGATTGTGTTGCCATGGAAACAGAATAATTTATTCCAAACAAGGAATTTAATATTTCTGAGGGTTTGTTTGTGTATGCAGTACTGCAAAAGCATTATAAGGCTATTATTTACGTTTTCTATTAAAATTGTATTAATATGAATGTGGGTGTGGTAAATTATAGGACTTGAGGCATGTAAAAAAATGCTAAAATCTGAAATCAAACTACCGAAGCATCTATAATTTGGGGTCAGTTGTTTTCTTTTCTGTGGCACTGAGTAGGTACATGTAATAGGTATCAAACGACAGTGAATATAACATTACATTGGCATTATCGTTTCCATGGCAACGCTTAGATATTGATACATTACAACGTGAACGCACCCGTTCGACAGGTCATGTTTGGTTGCCTAGCAACCAGTATATAAAGCCTACCAACAGATATAAATTAGGTTATTGAATAGATGACATATAACTGCGATGAAATATCGTTTAAGTATGGGTCCATTTTACTTGAATTAAATGTTATAAGGTAGGGCTCAGTTATATTTGACTAACCCTCGTATAACACAACATTTAGTACAATAGTCAAGAAACGAATCACATTCAAGTCCCAATTATGTAATAGTAGCACAAATTCCCGCTTGCAACTACAAAAAGTTAGTAGACTTCCTGTTGATTGATTATGTAATAGATATCATTGTAAACTCTTGGTTTGTTGGTCTGATTGATTGGAACAGACAAGAAATTTGAGCCATTATGTCATTATTTTCATGAAGAATAAGGCAGAAAACGTGCTTAATATTCGATGAGAATCGTCTGTAGTAGACTGGCTCCAGTCCTTAAAACAATTTTTCATCAATGTGTCATAACATAAACTTGTAGCCAGTCTTGCTCTGATGGCTCTGTTTTAAGACAGAGCCATCAGAGTAAGACTGGCTACAAGTATGACACATTGATGAAAAATTGTTTTAAGGACTGGAGCCAGTCTACGTCTGTAGTTGATTTACATGAAATATAAATTTCTGGCCGTATCAACACAGCAATACAGGCCCTACCCCTCAGGCAATCTATAAACCTTGATAGTGTCATCAGCTCAGGTTATTATTGATTAAACATGTATGATAGACATGTAAAAGTCAAATAACAGTTTCTTATCATATGACGTCGTATGGGAGTGATATAACGCCATGCATTAAAATTGATTAACCAAATTTAAAGTGGTATAAATATTTAGTCAATCAATTTAATGACGCCCATAATAACGTCGCGTATCTACTGCAAAGTCTAAGCGTTTTATACCAAAAACGTGATAGCATATCAAAGTAGTTTTAATGTTATATGATTAATGACACGATTAATAGTATCTAACATGAGTGTTCTTATGGTGCTGAATCTTTTAACATTGTCTTGGATGAGATAAAATGAGAGGCCATTCAATAATATCTTGATGGGGGAAGTGAGAGCTCGTTGTTATCTAGCTTGTATAGTTCGACCAGATAAGAAAGACTGGGCGGTTCTTAGCTAAGATCCACCCGTGGACATTTCCATTTAATAATCGGTCAGACGGAGTGTATTTATTCACCTGTGAAGCGCTTTACGCCTGTATACCTGTGAATTATACCTGCAGTTGTTTTGAGCCCCATTTTGACGAAAAAGGAATTTCGAATAAATTTGGATAACAAGGAGACTGACTAGTCTAGATATATGTGCTCAGACAACGTTCGAAATTTTAACTTTTCAAATTATCATACTGAATAAGTAAATAAAATAATGGTCCGCAATGAAATTTTAATTACACTTACGTTTTACTTTAAATAAATCAGCACACGAGATGATGGTGCTTGTTACATCAGCGTGTGGCAAAGGCTCCGACGAGCCTGCATGTATGCATGACCTCGCCAGGGCTTTTGCTTCTCGCATATACAAAGTATGCAAGTTAAAGAAGACTCCGAACAACTTTTAGACATCTAGTCCCTCTGGACACGACAGAATGAGCGATTATTAGAGGTTTTGCGGATATACGGTAAGACCAGATCTCATGTTTGTATGCCCTTTTCTAATGATCCAGACACTTAATCCTTGTACCGCTGAATTCTAAATGGTGATTTATTATTATTGTCTCCAGCTAAAAAAAAGCCAAACCAGTTTGCCATACAGACAGAATTTGAAGAAAGTACAAACCTACCCTCCCCCGAAATTTCACAACATATCTGTCCTGGTAAATGAAATGCAGCAGGTCCCCAGCAGCATACTAAAGTTAAACGTTTACCAGGCATGCTAACTTATAAAGTTGGTCACCCTTGTCGTCTGCGCTTCAGTTGGTTGCACGAGTAAAGCGTATTTAGGCTATTACACCCGATTTACTGTCGACTAGTCTTATTTGACAGTGTATGACATCGCTCTGTCTGACATGCCCAGTCTCTATTAGCTGGTCAGACTATATGTGTGTATACTCCTTGGGGTACCATTGGGTGCTATGTGATCTGTGATTTATGTTTTCTGGTCAAATTTATTTAACAAATGGGTCAGCTGAGTAGATGAGAATTAATTTACCCATTAATCCAGCATGCACATATATTTAGTGCTTCAAGAGACACTATACTAGGTCAAAAAAAGCAAATGAATTATTTCACTGACCGAATATACATCAATCATCAATTTTAAGATTGTATGAACTTAACAGCGACGGCTCTGTTGAGACTGTGCAGATATGTAGACTCTTCTGAGCAATTGCTGACCGAATATACATAAATATCAGAAAATATGAGTTTGGTTAAATATTAATTATTCTGTGTATGCGCTAAATTTGAAATGCACATCTTTTCAATGAAGTATTAAAGCCTATCTCATATTTTTTATTTTGAAAACTTTATCGAATGACTTTTAATGACATTAATTAATGCATATTCTTGATTTCAGTGGATAGTGCGTCAAATGCATATACATGCATTAAACATAAATATTTAGAATTGAAACTTAAACATTAAACGCTCTATCGTTGCTAGTAACTTAATTCAAAACTTTCATTTTGGGAGGTATACCTTTATATATAATACAGTCAATTTTGATAGTGATTGGCAAGTTGAGCCATAAACCTTGGTTTGGGGTCATGTATCTAATGATATACCTGCTCCGCAAATGACAAGTTTGGATATGGTTATTTCCTCAAAAAATCAAATCAAATTATGTTGCTGGCAGATATGTAAAGCGACTTGCCAGCCATTGAAAACTGGTATCATATTTCTGATAGTATATGACAGCATTATAACTGAACTCATTTTGGCATTATCTAATTAGAGGTTGTGTTCGAATCGCAAATGCATTAGGATACCTCTATGAAATAAAACAAAAAAAAAACTGGTAAAATATTAGCTTTTGACGTGTTTTACAATCATTGCATAGCCTTATTTTTATCAAGGGGAAGAAACCGTATAACAAATGTAGGTTAAGTAATAGTTTAATCAAGACATATAGTGGCCAACTTTAAATTGCTTGCATCAGTACACTTTCAAAAAATCTTCTCATATAGCATCATAGTAACATAAGGAAAACTGTTACTATAAATAAATGAAGAATTTGAGCCGCGACATGTGATTTCCAACAATATGGCATTTTGACATGTGTAGAGTCAGACGAGACTGTGAAGCCTCCATTTAAGCTTACGAACTCCAAATGATGTTCCCTATGATATTTCGAAATAAAATATTGTATAAACTAAATGATGTTCTGTCGGTAGCCTAAGAGTCTTAGGATATTCAAGTAATTAGAAAATGCTCTGATCAGGCTGCATGTATGTGAAGGCTGGTCTAAGCCTTTGCTGGTCACACATACCACAGTGTTGGACATCTCATGTTGCAGCTCATTTTAACATAGCATTTCTGTTCACAAGCTTATGTATTTTGTTATGTTAGATCCAATAATGGAACGCATGGTTTAATTAAAAATTTGTTTGCAGATTCAACGAGTGGTTCGTTCTAAATTTGTGTCATTTTTGTAAAACTTTATTTAATTGCAGGACGTAATGACCTTTTCCCCAGTCTGAATTCGCAATAAACAGTGTTTTTCTCATTTAGACAGACATCGAAATTGGAAAAGACGTGCGACCTTTTTTCTTATATGAGCCAATGTCAAAATTCGTCAAATTTTGAAAGAAGTAAAAGGAAAAATACGAATTAAATAAAATGATATTCTTTTTTTCATGAAAGTAAAAATTTGTTTCTGAAAATACTATGAAATGCAAAAAGAAACCTTAACAGCCAATCAGATCCTTATAATTAAGTTTCAAAGGTCACATGACCAGATAAAATGTCAATACCGTAACAAACTATAATTCCTGTTTTTTTCTTCAAATCTCGTCATGGATATTTATTTTGTTGCATTGGATAAGTTTAATCAATCATGTGTGTTAATTACGTCAAAGGTAAAATTTGAACAAAATGATTATTTATGACAATGAGCAAACGTAAAATGCATTTTTTTATCTTTTAAGTGATTTTGCATACTATTTTCTCAGTATTTTGTTTAAAAACCACATTTCTAGAAAATTACAATGCTTTTGTATGATTGTTGTCAACCAAAGGAATTGATAAGGCACTTAAAATCTACATGTTGTCTCTGTCTGATGTACTTTTTTCCCTAAAATATCACTGTTACGGTACTTGACAAAAATGTTACGGTATTGACCTTTAAAGAATATATGCTAGCGTAATTCTTCTGTTTAAGATTTGGTGTAGAGCACTGTTGACCTGATTGCAATGTTAATACTCTTGACATATGTGCACAGAAAGAATTTTGGAATATATGGTAGATTGCATTTATTTCAAAATATTGTTATGGGTTTGACAAAACCATTAAGGTATTGACAAACCCTGCCTGAAAACAAAACAATATGTCAATACCATAACAAACTGTTTATACCCAAATTCATCATTCAAGTGTTATATGCTTCTGTTTAAATTTGATAAAGCATTCTTATCATAAATTCACTTAATAAACTTTACTAAAAACTAATATCTTTGCATTCAAAACTGTACTTTTTTGACAGCATATGTCAAAACCGTAACAAGATGTGTCAATAACGCAACATTTTTTTGTTACGGTATTGACTGTTACGGTATTGATATATTCTACATATTTTTTTACCTAAAATAATGATTATTCCCTAAAACAATGCAACAAGAGTGATTTTTGTTGAGAAATTTTATTTGGTCAAGATGCTAAAGCCAGAAATTTTTTATCAAATTCCATTGTCCATTTTTGTTTTACGGTCATTTGACACAAAAAAATATACTATAAAAATTTCACTCACCAAAACAGTATTTTCTTTTGCCAGTTCTGTAGATGCTTTACAAAACACATGTATTCTAAGTAAACAGAAAGTGTCAAATTAGTATGACAGAAAACCAGATTCAGCACCATTAGGGATCCAGTATTATTTTTGCAATTTATCAAGTGTTACGGTCTTGACATAAACGCTTGGGACAGAGGTTTTTTGGCAAAAAAATGCAAAAAATGTTATGAAAAATCACATATTGAAACCTCCTACATTTACTTTGATAATGCTTTTATCAATACAGCCAGTTAAAATTCCTGAGAAAATAACAGTTTTTTTAATAATTCTTGTTGAAAATTCATTTTTTTTCCGTTGGACGGGCAAAAATGCCAAACAATGGGGTTCTAATCCAATAAAAAATACATTTACACACCAATATTTTTCAGTTTTATCAGCTAGCCTTATTAAGTATGATCAGTAGTATTGTGTGAAGAAAAAAATTCATGATCACATCTGCGGTTTTCATAAGATATGAAACGGACAAGAATTTTGACAAATTTTTACAATGACTCATATCATGCTTTCAATAAGACACAGTGATTCATGATGTCTGTTCAGACTGTTTTAATTACATTATTGCTAAATGGTTGGATGCTATCCTAATGATTATGAATTCTTAAGAATGTATAACTCACTTTACAATGTATTTTTGAACTTGTTTATACTGATATTTGAATTTTTAGTATTTAGTTATCTGGTGTCTACAAATATATCATGTCATTTAAACATTAACATCTCTTACAACTGAGTATATTCTGTCCAACTTTGTTTGCGGGTACACATGGGGATTTGTCTGTACAATATGCTTTTGTCTGTACAAATCAAATCCAGGAATGAAGTTCCAAGAGCATATGCTGTGGTGGGTTACAAACGAAATACAGTTGAACCTGCCTAAAGTGGTCACTCAAAAAGAAGACCAAAAATTTGTTTAAAGACCAATCATTGCTGAATACAGGTCAAAAGTAATGCACACTGCTCCAAGAGAGCATTCTGCAATACTTTCGACCTTCATTAAGCTGCCATTTGTCTTTGTTTTGTCTGTTTTTGAGTGGTCGCTAAAGACAGGTTTTACTGTATCTACAACCACATTGAAATAACCACTTTTCGTTGCATGCCTATGGTAGATGACGCTAATATTTTCTGGAGACTGTTCCCGCCTTCATCTTTACTAACAGTACTATAGACGTTCCTACAGCTACTATTATCAGTAACATTAGTACTATGAGTGTTGGATAAACAACAGTGTAGGAGATACAGTCATTGATATTCTCCTCTTGAACAGGATCACCTGAAAAAACAACCACACAGAAATAAATGAACCAGTTAATGAGTTTTTGGTACTAATCACATGTATTAACAAGACAATTCAGACATGCACGGATCCATTGGGGAAGACCCCCCCCCCCTGAAAAATCAATCACAAAGGTGTAGGGTTTCTTGTCAATATTGGTCCGGATCCCTTGAAAACAGACTCAGGGTCAATTACTTTGAAAAAGTAATTACTTACATTGGATATTGTTTAATTAAATTACAATTACAATTACATTGCTTTTGAGCAAAGTATTTAATTACATACAATTACTGTCAAATGTAATTAATTACATTACAATTACATTTTACTGCCACATTGATAGCTTCATCAGATTTTAATTTCAGACATATTTGAAATGAGTTAAAATCTCCTAAAAAGTCTGAGTAACCTTGATATTCTACATTCAATATATGTCTATTAGGTTGATTTTTTCCCCTCTTTTTTCAAATTATTGTCAAGTGATGCAACTTAAAAGAAATGAAATGTACAAAATCAGTTGTTGTTTTTTGTGACTGATGTCATGATTACGAAAGAGCAAACACATAAACTATTTTTTTTGTTTGTTTGGGGGTGGATAAATTGCCAAAGTTCTCAAACTAGCTGTTCAGTTTTTTAAAAAATGGTAAATTTGCCACTTTAGTTTTTTGAAGTTTCTATCTCAAACTTCCATATTTTAAACATGTATTACAGGAAACATTATTAAAATGTATTCCAAAATAGTTTTAAATTCAAAATTCGTTTTAATCCCTTTCAATCTGGATAGCAGTAAACTGGTATTTTGGCAAACAGTGAGACCCAAATGAAATGCCTGATAAAGCGGCATTTCATCAGTGGTGCACTGCTTGCTTAGGTAAAAACAATCTTCAGGGACAGAAATATATCATTTTATAGAAAAATCCACCTATGATCCCTTAAAATACATAATTGACAAATCCATAACATTGTTTCAGTATGTACGGGATAATCAATCAGAATGATAAGATTGGTCAGCTAGAATAAAGGCTTCCTTACTTGCTCAATATACATTTACAAAGAAACAATCATATTAACGCCTTAAGTACCAATAGGGACTATTGTATATTAATTTTGCATATCGTGTTTTGGGTGGAAGTGATTAATACTTCGTGTTAATTTTCTACCAACAGCAGGATTACATGCTATCTCAAGCCTTATTTGGTTTGTAAAACATCACCAGAATTTAAGAATGATGCGCTGGTATGTTAGTGACGTTTAAGTGTTTTTGCAGAATGCTCCCCTTGGAGCATTCTGCAAAACTTTTGACCTGCATTAAGCGATAAGATAATTGGTCTTGAAAACCTATATTTGGTCTTTTTGAGCATGGCTGTTTTACACAGGTTTTATTTATTCAAGCCCCCTAGTGACCTCAGCTGCCATCTGGTCTAACGTGTTTTCCGTTGTTGTTTTTGCATATGTGTGTAGTATTTCTGTTTAGCCCCTGCTTTGTTATGTACATGCATTCAAGCACCCTAGTGACCTCAGCTGCCATCTGGTCTAACGTGTTTTCCGTTGTTGTTTTTGCATATGTGTGTGGTATCTGTGGTTAGTCCCTGCTTTGCTATGTACAGTAAAACCTGTGTAAAACGGCCACTCAGAAATAGACAAAACAAAAATCTAAATGACAAATGGTAGCTCAATGAAGGTCAAAAGTATTGCAGAATGGCTGCAAAATGTTTGACTTGCAATAAGCGATAATTGGTCTTGAAAACCAATTTGTGGTCTTTTTGAGAGTGGCAGTTTTACACAGACTTCACTGTTGTCAAGCCCCCTAGCGACCCCAGCTGCTATCAGGTCTGACCTGCTTTTCCGTTGTTGTTTTTGCACATGTGTGTGGTATTTGTGTTTAGCCCTTGATTTGTTATGTATTACTCAGCGTCCGTACTATTGCCAGTGTTCTTTGTCTCTTCCCTGCGATGTTGTTCTGACATTTCCTGGTCATACTTGTATGCTTATATGTGATTCTTATTTAAAATGTCTCAAGACAACACAATCTAAGAACAAACACATGTGAAGCATTATTTGGCCTTAGCTAATCCATTGATGTTTGAGATAATGATAGGGTTACTCAACTGAACACTTTCTTACAAATGTACCATGCAAACAGTATAAATTAAAACGTAAACGTAGAGTCTAATCACGTGGATTAGAAGTCATAGGACTACATATTTTATTTTGAAATATCAAAAGTTCAAAATATAGGGAGGCAGACATATGAATATATACCCCATCCCCCCTCTCAAAGAAAAAAAAAATCATCTGTTTTTTGTTCATATCAAACAAGTGTTTCGTGTGTGTGAAAGAAGGGTCTCAGGGAGACGATTCTTTCACACACACAAAACATGTGTTTTATATATAGTATTTCAAAAAGGTCATTAATAGGTCCTATTCTCTGAATTCATTGTGTCTGAAATTTATTTCAAAAAATTGAAGTTCAAATGTTCGAGTTTACTGTATATAATAATTTACTCTCTGGTGTGTATGGGATGTCAAGTTTACCACATATATAATAACTTACTCTCTGATGTGAATGTAATGTCAAGGTTAGCACATATATAATAACTTATTCTCTGGTGGTATGTATGTGATATCAAGTTTAGCACATATATAATAACTTACTCTCTGGTGTGTATGTGATGTCAAGTTTAGCAATAAGTGATTGAGTATCATCTGTGTAGTCATTTACATCTGCCAAACTTCTCCTTGTTCGTCCAGGACTGGCTACACAACTCTGCAGAAGACAATAAAAAGAATCATATTAAGTCGAATCTTGTTAGTTCGATGACTTCAGCACTAGATTTTCTGCTACGAATTATCAGAAGTCAGAGGCAAAAGGAAAAAGCCATTAAATAATATATAACGCAAAAATGATCAGTTTCAGTATTTTTCTATGAAAACGCATGTTAAAATTGCTTAAAAGAAATGTCTCACTGAGACATACGTTTCCAATATATTTACGTTCGAGAACAATAGCTCAGATCCCGACACTCCCAAGCCTGAAAAGATTAAAAAGTTTTGGTCATTTGTCAAATCCCTTTAAAAAGACGCGTATGGGATCACATCACTCAGAGAAAACATCTGTTTATATGTGCTTTGTGGTCACCTGCTGGGAAAGGGCTGACCTCTTGGCTCTCGTTTGTGGTGTCTTCTGTGAGTTTGTCACTTTCCCATTGATATCCTGGGTCAGGTGTGGTACTTGATTGTATCGATTCTTGATCTTTGCACCATTACTTACTTTTCTTAAGACAGATTCTAAGGAAAAAGCCAACATTTGTAATAGGCAATTCCAATCAGCCTTCACACATGAAGACGACTCTGACCCGCCCTCGAAAGGGGCTAGTCCGTTCTCCTCCATGGGGGACATAACAGTTGACCCGAAAGGGGTCACCAAACTGTTGGACGGACTAAATGTTCATAAAGCCTCTGGCCCAGATGGACTGAATGCCAGAGTACTGAAAGAGTGTAGCAATGAGATCTCTCCAATACTGGCACTCATCTACAATGAGTCTTTAGCTCGGGGCGAGGTACCAGATGAGTGGCGACAAGCAAATGTTTCTCCGGTCTTTAAAAAGGGTGAAAAATATGATGCTGCTAACTACAGGCCGGTGTCGCTCACATGCATCTGCTGCAAAAACCTAGAGCATATTTTAGTCAGCAACATCAACAAACACTTAGCCTTAGATAGCATACTCGCTGACTGTCAGCATGGTTTCCGAAGTCAGAGGTCTTGCAAAACCCAGTTGGTCCTGTTTGTGCATGATATCATCAGCAACCTGGATGGGGCTGTGAATCGTGGGCACAAACAGACAGATCTAATCATAATGGATTTTGCTAAGGCCTTTGACAAGGTTCCACACAGGAGGCTATTACACAAATTGGAATATTATGGGATTAGAGGATCCACCAACAAGTGGATCAACTCATGGCTCTCTGGGCGCACTCAACAAGTTGTTTTAGATGGCCAAGCCTCAGATCCAGTCCCAGTGCTATCCGGCGTGCCCCAGGGTTCGATCTTAGGTCCGGTCCTGTTCCTCCTCTTCATAAATGATCTGCCGGATAACATCAGGTCTTCTGTTCGCCTGTTCGCAGACGATTGTGTCCTGTATAGGAATATACATTCACTTCAGGATTGTTTGACCTTGCAAGAAGACCTCACCAGCTTAGGACAGTGGGAAGCCGATTGGCAAATAAAATTTAACGTAGCCAAATGTCACTCAATGAGAGTGACTCGGCATCAGCATCACAAACAAATTCTTTTCGACTACTCACTACACAATCAAACTTTGGAAAATGTTCAGTCGGCAAAATACCTTGGTATCACTATAACAGATAACATGGATTGGGGTCAGCATGTCTCTGAAATCTCTTCCAAAGCAACTAAGACACTTGGTTTCCTTCGCAGGAATTTGGCTTTTGCACCTAGGAGTACAAAGGAAGTTGCATACAAAACTTTGGTTCGGCCTAAACTAGAGTATGCAGCACCCATTTGGAGCCCTCACTTGAAACTTCAGATTAATCAGATTGAGAAAGTTCAGAGGACAGCAGCCCGCTGGACCTGCAGGAGATGGCGAAACACCAGTAGCGTCGGCGAAATGCTTGATGAGCTTGATTGGCCATCTCTTGAGGCCCGTAGGGTCCAGTCCTCCTTGCTTCTCTTTCACAAAATTCATTGTGGAGCAGTGTCTATTGAAAAAGACAAGTATATGACCCCTGCTCATAGTTTGAAAACTACCAGGTCATCACATAGTGCTCAATACCGCAGACACCAGACATACAGTGATGCCCTGAAGAATTCGTTTTTCCCCCGTACTATTCCACATTGGAATAGTCTGCCTCCTTCTGTGGCAAATGCCCAGTCCACAGAGGAGTTTAGGGCACTCCTTATTTAAACAAAAATTCAGCCAAAAGTTTTTGTGTTTTTTTGTGTGTTTTTTTTTTGTGTTTTGTGTTTTTTATTTTATCAAAATTTCCAAATTCGCACTCCCTGGTGTAATGCTCATATATGAGCGAACCAGTAAAGATAGAAAGAGGAAGACATTTCTATTAAGCACCCAAAACAACACTTTGAAGAAAATCAATAAAATAATTCATAATACACCATATTCAGTGATTTCATTGTCCCAAATTCAAGTTGAATCAATAGGTATTTCCAACTATCAGTTTGTAAGGAAGGTTGTAACAGATTTTGCTGTGCCTTGTGTAGTTTGTAGACTTTATTTCCGCACATACGAAATATAGTGTTCATATTTTTTTCCATATTCATATCCACCAGGAATATTAAGCAGAATAATACTCAAACTTGTGAAATATAGGGGCCTGAGAGTGGTTGAACTTTCCTCAAGCTGGTGAAATATAGGGGCATGAGAGTTGTTAAACTTTCTGCAAGCTGGTGACATATATATATAGGCCTGAGAGTGGTTGAACTTTCTTCAAGCTTGTGATATATATAGGGGTCTGAGAGTGGTTAAAAGTTCCTCAAGCTGGTGAAATACAGTAACTTAAGAGTGGTTACATTTTCCTCAAGCTGGCGAAATATATAGGCCTGAGAGTGGTTGATCTTTTCTCAAGCTTGTGATATAAATATATATAGGGGTCTGAGAGTGGTTAAACTTTCCTCAAGCTTGTGACATATATAGGGGTCTGAGAGTGGTTAAACTTTCCTCAAGCTTGTGACATATATAGGGGTCTGAGAGTGGTTGAACTTTCCTCAAGCTTGTGACATATATAGGGGTCTGAGAGTGGTTGAACTTTCCTCAAGCTTGTGACATATATAGGGGTCTGAGAGTGGTTAAAAGTTCCTCAAGCTGGTGAAATACAGTAACTTAAGAGTGGTTACATTTTCCTCAAGCTGGCGAAATATATAGGCCTGAGAGTGGTTGCACTTTCCTCAAGCTGCTATTTTTATAGAGGAGAGGATCTTACATGAGTGTCCATTGCTCATGTTTTATCAAATTTATTAAACAAGTTGGGGAAAGGTGATGTAAAAATATGAGGCTTGTCGAGCATTTAATAGATTTTTCACAACTCGTTAAATAAATTCAACAATACAGAAGCACGAATGTTAGATTATATTTATCATATTACTTTCAAATTATTTTGTAATAACGTTTTGATGTGAATATGTCAAGATTCTGCCATATACACGACGTTGTTGTGGTCGTCCTTTCATTGTGTTACCCAAAAATCTGTAAACCACTAGTGGTTTGTCGATTTTAATGCATAGCATTATATCACTCCAAGAAGCGACGACTTTTTATAACAAAGGTGTAGGTTCTCCATATTTTTGTCTGTAATGTTTTCCATATAATTTTTAATATAGTATTTAGTGAAAGTAAAGTTTTTTATTTTATCACAAGCATTCAATTCAATGCATATCAAATGTGAGTAAAATTGGTATTTTTCTAAAGTGAAAAAATATCGTATTTTTTCTCGAGTGACTGATACGATTTATATTTTCTCTGTAGAATAGAATAGAACTGTAACAAAACAAGGCTTTCTTGGCAATTTTGTGACTGGGATTTTTTAACATAAGGTTTTAAGTTAAGTATATTTGTCAAAAATAACGCTACGCATGTTGTGACGTCAACATCAAACATAATGACGTCACGGTTTGACATGGCGTAGCGCCAGTTTGCACGTGATGGCTATCGTAAGGCACACTCAATAGACTTTCTTTAAACGCTGATTTCTTGCGTTTCATTCGATAAAATATGATTCTAAGCCATTTTTTAGGTGCAAACTACGTTTACACCCAATGTTATACCCAGTAAACACACTGCAAAAGTCAAATCGAACGAGAAACGACCAAGTAAAAAGTAAGGTTGTGATTTCTGTATTTCCGTTGAGTATAAAATAAAAAGAAAATTTACTTTTTTACGGCAAATACAAAATATGTGCGGTGAAAATATCAACATACTGATTTTTTCATCGCACTCGATGAAATATATTTGGTATTCACCTCAAAAAAGTAAATATCCTCTATGTACAGTTTGCTTTGCTTAGTTAGTCTTCCTGGTTTCTCATGATGATTGTGTTGCTCTTCCTGTTGGTGCCATAGGTTTGTCTGCAGTTTGTGATTGTGATATTTCCTGATCATACTCACTTACAATTTTATTATTGACTTTTCAATGATTTCAACGAAAAATACCATAAATTCAGCCTATTTGCTTGAATGCAAGACTCATGGAACAAAAGGTTGCAGGTACGCATCTAACACTGTGTAGCATTATGTCCTTGAGCAAGACTTTTTATCTTATTGTGCTTAATACTGGTTCAGTCCAGACAGTTGTTGTCTGGAAACTAAACACCAATTCAAATAAACAGCATTAAGGATCTCAAAATGACTTACCAACAGTTTTCAAGGGTAGTGAGCTGATAATGCATTTTCAATCATTCCTTCTGGAAATGCAAAGTAATGTTAAACAAATCATATCATGGTACTTACATCATCACACGCAGTTTCCAATGATGTATGACACAAAGCACAGTAACACTGCATATATATAGAATCTTCACCATGTTTCACCTTGAACTTAGCAGCTTCCATAGGTCCTGTTCTAACGCACCATTCCTCACCTTTGGTAGGGGTACCTAGCTTTCTGAACGAGTAGGTGAAGTAGAAAGATTTCGTACTTGCTAACGCCACACATCTGTCAATAAAAGCAATACTCCATGATTTAGCTTTTGTAAGAAGATCACAATCATTTTGCTATCATACACAGACCATTTTTTCTATCATACACAACTAGTTCACTCTATATGTCTTTGAAATATAGTTACTTTCATAGATAAACTAAACTCTCATATTTATTATTTTAATATTAACTGAAAAATTAAAACAATATTTTTTTTCAATCCTTCCTGATGTGATGTAAAATTCATGATGTGGTGTGCGCGGAGCTAAAATTTCATGAAGTGTACAGCGATTCATGTAGAATTTTAACGACGACAACTGTCTTCATTCCATTATAAAGGTTGAGTAAAAGAATTTTGATTCTTATATTTACACTTTATATTTAAATTATTTTTCAGCGTTTACTTGTTTTATCGACATGTTCGACCATAACAGACACCAGCCGCCGCCATGACGTGATGTCAATCGAACATCACGTATACCAATCATGACATTTGTTCATACGCAACGTCACAAGACAACGCATCATATACGTGCAAAATCATCGTTCCCATTAGTGTACGAGTACTGTCGTTATTAGTATCTTGTAGGGCTTTGGGAGAGAGAGAGAGAGAGAGAGAGAGAGAGAGAGAGAGAGAGAGAGAGAGAGAACTCTATGAAGTCTGTAATATCAAAAGTTTGGGGAACTTACCCTTTACTGATAACTTGGACACTTCTATAGGGACTTGTATCAGGAAGTGCCTTGTTGGCGAAGTTCGGATTATTGGCAATGTAACAATCTATAGGGTGCATTCCAAATGGATCTGCATCCACTGAAAATTTAACACAAAACTGGCACTTATTTTCATTTAATAATATTTATTAAAAATAGTATATACTTTATGAGCATTTTGCTAGGTATCTCTGATAAATTGGGATAAATTCAAGAATATGTGAGCATTCATCAATGGTCCTCTATTTGCAACTAGGAAATGATAGACCCCATTTGTTTCACATAAACATATGGTTAATGTACTGTTGGTCCAAATGTCTTTGCCGAATATGCAAAGCATCTGAAATCAAGTAAAATATCACCAGGAAACATCACAATTATATGCCAGAGACCAACCCGCAGCACCATGAGAAAGAGAAGAAAGAGAACATATTACTGAAAGTCACACGGCAGGAGAAACACAATGAAGTAAAGCAATCACAAGATATTTGCCAACACTAGAAACATTCGCAGATCAAGAGGGGAAACAGGAGGTACGGACCGCCTCTCAGAAAAATGGGTTCGTAGTAATACTGGCCTAGATTCCCTGAATTATCACAAAGCTACCAAGCCAGCATTCAATGTTTGGCCATCATCAGCCAGCCAACGGAACACCATTTAAATGGTGTTTGGTTGGTGGGTCGATGTCAGCCCGTTGTCATCAACTAAAAAACATTATCAGAGTTGGACCCCCTCTGACAAAATTTTCTGGGTCTGTGCACGAGAAAAACACCAAGAACAACACCACAAAAGAAAGAACCAACACAAAACCCCACACACTATGATAGCACCAGCTCGCACTAAAAACAACAACAGAATCACCACCTTATTCAACACCTCAAAAAAAGATCCAACACGAAACCCCACACACTATGGGAGCACCAGCGAGCATTAGAAAACAACAACAGAATCACGACTTTATTTCAACAACACAATAGAATCACCACCTTATTTCAACACCACAACAGAATCTCCACCTTATTTCAACATCAAGAAAGAAACAACCAACACAAAACCAACAACAGAATCACGACTTTATTTCAACACCACAATAGAATCACCACCTTATTTCAACACCACAATAGAATCACCACCTTATTTCAACACCACAACAGAATCACCACCTTATTTCAACAAAATTTAATAAACTTCAAGTTTAGGCAAAACACCGGCGTTACACTAGTATCCCTTTTCTGTATTAGATTATTTCATAAATAAAACCAGCTATATAGGAAACCGATTCACTTACAATTGAAGGTAGTCCCTGGATAAAAGCATATTTGAGCATAAACAATGTCTCCCTGTTTAGCTGAAGTGATCACTGTGCCTTGTGCATTCACCCACTCCATATCAGCAGTTCTATTTTTAGCTTGTACCGGCTTTGGTGGGTCAGCATCACTGAAAAAGAGAGGTAAGCAAATAAAACAGTATCCTACATATGTCTTACTTCATTTGAAAAAATGCCTTTAATTTAAACAGTAAAACTTGTGTAAAACAGCCACTTGAAAAAGACCAAAAATTGGTTTTCAAGACATATTACCGCTTAATACAGGCCAAAAGTATTGCAGAATGCTTTTGACGTTCATTAAGCTACCATTTGTCATTAAGATCTATGTTTTGTCTATTTTGAGCGGTCATTTTAATCAATTTTACTCTTTGTCACATTTTGCTTTAAAACCAATGTATCAGCATGCTGTCTAGAAGACAACTAGGGTAAAGTCGGGTAACGTCGGACATCAGGTGAATTCGGACAGGGGCCTTGTTTGCTTCATATTTTAATTACTGGAATGAAAAAATAAACTAACTAAGCAAACAGTGAAAATCCTGATGAGACGGCTCATAAGGAGCCGTCTCATCTGGATTTCCACTGTTTGCAAACGTATGTCCGAATTTACCTGCTGTCCGAAGTTACCCGACTTTACCCTAAAGAAAAGCAATCATTTTTCTCTTACTCATCAAAATTATTGCACATCTAAAAAGGACACTAAGTACTGCATTACAAGGACCAAACACAGAAGCCCCACTCACAATGGAAGCAACAATAAACAGTGAGTAAACAACAACAGATTTACTGCCTTAAAACTGACGGCAGCCTACGCTATGGGGGAGGTTCTTAAATGCATTTTACTGGGGTTTTCTTTAGTTCTGACAGTCTGTGTGTTGATAGTCCTTTCTTTGTATCATCACGGTTTGTTAATTGCTTTGGTTGTTTCCCTGTGATACATCGCAAACTAAACTAATTTTGTGTTTTACAACACGACGGTGGGTCAAAAATAGTAAGTGAGTATGATTAGGGAATACCACAATCACTAACTGCAGACAAACACATGGCACCGCAAAGAAGAGCCACTCAACAATCATGAGACACCATAGAGACAAACTAAGCAAAGCAACCAACTCTCTCTTCCCCACCAAGATGCAAACCTAGAAAGGCAAAGTAACGCACAACAAAACATAGAGCAATTACAGAATCCCACAGTGGGAGAAACAATCAACAAATAATCAACAACAACAGAACGTCGCCTTAGAACAGACAGCAGCCTAAGCCACTGAAGGCGTTAATGTGTTCTATGACGACACCGACTTAAATCTTCAATAATCAGGCAGTGCCTGATGTTTGTCAATGGCTGGACCAATCCTGACTAATCTTGGGTTTTCTTTAGGTCTGACAATCTGTGAGTTGAGTGTCATTTTCTTTGTTTCATCACAGTATGTTAACTGATTTGGTTGTCTCTGTAATGATACACTGCCTTTAGTTGAGAGGCATCAATGCGAGCTCAATTAAGTTCATGATTTTTCAATAGCAGAATCACGGGTGATAATTTGGCTAGTAAAATTAATTAAAGCCTCCAGAAGCTTAATCTGTTGTCCATTCTAAGGCGATAGTTCTACTGGTGTTTATTTATTGTCTGTTGCTGCTCCCATTGCTTGTGGGTGTTTAGTGTTGGGTCCTTGTTTTGTTTTGCAGTACTTTTTGTCCTTTCTATATAGTTTTCATTCATCTGATTGGGGAAGAGAGAGTTGGTTGCCTAACTTTTATTGTGTTCTAAAGGTCAAGTCGCTATTATTGTTCTTTGACTCTTCTTTTCGGGGTGACATGGGTGTGTCTGCAGTATGTAATTGTGGCATTTCCTGGTCATACTCACTTACTTATTGTGGAATTTAGACAGTGAGTGTAATGAATAGCAGGTATATATTATAGGTACACACAGACAGTGGGTGTAAGTGGACAGCAGGTACTTCTCCCTTTGCATCGATATAGTGTTGGTATTTTTTTCATATTCTGGTCCTTCAGGAATATTTGGTTCTGAGGGAAAGGAGAATACAGCCTAAGCTGGTGCTAGGGGGCGTGAGAATAGTTGCACTATCCATTAGTTCCCATAAACAGGCTCAATAAAACCGAGTCTGCTGTTTTTTTTTATATTGTAGGCTCTCTCTATTTCTAAAGGATCTGTTTTTTTCCAGATTATTCAGAGGTTGCAACAGCTGTAGTGTTTCTGTGTGGAGTTGGTAAAGCTTCGCTCCATCCATCGATATGGTGTTTGAATTTTTTTTCACATTTTGGTCCTTCAGGAATATTGGGTTCTGACGGAAAGCAGAATACCGCTTAAGCCCGTGCTTGGGGGCATGAGAATTGATGCACTTTCCATTATTTCTCATAACCAGACTCAATAAAACCGAGTCTGCTATTTTCTTATATTGTACGCTCTCTCTATTTTTGAAGGATCTGTTTTTCCAGATTATTTATATAAGAGATAAATTCCGAGTGTGTATGTAATGAGACAGCAGGAATACTACGCTTAATGCGGCAGCATGTAAACTAATTCAGACAGTGGGTGTAACGGAACAGCAGGTTCAAAACAGGCAATGGGTTTAATGGGATAGCAAATATATTACACATAAATACAGAGAGTGGGTGTAAGGGAACAGCAGGTTTAATACAGGTAAAACAGGCAGTGTGTGTTATGGGATAACAAATATATTACACATAAATACATAGAGTGGGTGTAAGGGAACAGCAGGTTTAAAGCAGGTAAAACAGGCAATGGGTGTGATGGGATAGCAAATATATTACATGTAAATACATAGAGTGGGTGTAAGGGAACAGCAGGTTTATGACAGGTAAAACAGGCAGTGGGTGGAATGGTTTAAAAAAATGTATTACACGTAAATACATAGAGTGGGTGTAAGGGAACAGCAGGTTTATTACAGGTAAAACAGGCAGTGGGTGGAATGGTTTAACAAATATATTACACATAAATACATAGAGTGGGTGTAAGGGAACAGCAGGTTTAATGCAGGTAAAACAGGCATTGTGTGTTATGGGATAACAAATATATTCCACGTAAATACATAGAGTGGGTGTAAGGGAACAGCAGGTGGGTGTAATAGGATAGCAGATATGTTATATGTAAAAACAGAGAGTAGGTGTAAGGGAACAGCAGGTTTATTACACATAAAAACAGACAGGTGGTGTAATGGGATAGCAGATATGTTGCATGTAAATAAAGACAGTGGATGGGGAACAGCAGGTTTATTACACGTAAAAACAGACAGTGGGTGTAATGGAACATCAGATATATTACATGTAAATACAGACAGTTGGTGTAATGAGACATGATACACGTTCAATAATAAATTGGTACAGCAGGTAGTTTCGTTGTTCAAAAATTTAATTCTTAAGGCACATTTATCTGGTACCCAAATATTGTCGCTGTCTGACGCTACTCAACTTTTTTATACTTACTTTAGATCTAAACTAGTTGAGATATTCCTTGTGAGCTCTCGATAATTGCAAGTTCCATAGATGACGAAACATCCATCCTTTATTACCTCTGGTTGATTCTTGTCTCTGTGGGCAATAGCGTATTTTATGGTTCCTTCTGCTGTATCCTATAATAATGAAATTGTTTCAATGAGTTGAAATTATATCCTTGTTTGTTTGCTGAAACGACAGTGATATTTCATAATACTATTTAAAGTAAGAAAGAGGGCTATTATCAGGAATCGATACAATCAAGCACCACATCTGACCCAGGATACCAATGGGAAAGTGACAACGTCACAAATACAAATTTCAAACGAGAGCCAAGAGGTCAGCCCTTTCCCAGCAGGTGACCACAAGGCATCAACAGACAGACGTGCATGAAAGCATAACAAAACAAGACAGAAATAACATAAATGATCCACAAAATATGCACCACCTTGGAACGATCAGTAAAAATATTTTACTGGAGGGCTTAAACCGGTTAAACAGTGCAACAACCTCAAAGCGCCAGCAATTGAAAATGTCCTCTGCTTAATTCGTTTTTTGCAAATATATACTTACATTTTTGACAGGTTTACAGTGTAGACCCAGATCAGACTGCTCCTTTAGGAGCAGTCTGATCTGTGTCCACACTGTTTGACCAAGTGGCATGTATAATATTTCAGTAGACGACAATAGAATCAGACGACTTTTGTTGTGATTGGTGCTTTGAGGGTTAAAATGTACAACAGACCACAGTTTGAAAAGCAAAATTGCTTAAAATAAGATTTGCTATTTGTGTAAATAAGGTTTGCTATTCTATTCTATCAATAAAGTATTCATATCTATAAAGTGTTCATATTCTTTCATAATATGGTCACTTAGGAATATCGAGTTAGGGAAGAAGCTTTATGCACTATTCAGAATGAAGGGATTAATTCTAATGATACAACAAAGAAGCAATGTTTGCGTTTCTAAAAGATGTAAAGTACTGTGGCAAGCTAAATATGCAATTAAATGGATGACACTATTCTCGTTTTTCTTTTAAATTTGTTATAATAATTGCAGTACAATTTATAAAAAGCCAAAACCCAGCCCGAGGTTACACAACTTTTGTCATGCTCAACTCGAATGAGAATGAAATTAATCAAACTCATAAATGTTAAAATGACAACGATTATTGGCATTTTGATATTTATTATTACGATAATAAATACAACATCTGAGAACTCGAAAGCAAGACAATTCCTTATTTTCAGCATTTTAGGTTTAATTAGCAATTGAACTTGCATGCCCAGTTGAGTTGAGTTGAGCATAATAAATGTTAATAACGACAAAATTCACAGGTTTCAGACTTGTAATTTTCCTGTGGTTGTGCAGTTGAACGAAATGGACTATTGTATTAACTTACCACTTGTACCCCGCAGCTGGGACTGCCATCTACTATACTGGTTTCAGTGGTGAAGGAATCTCTAGAGGCACTGGTACCCGGATTGAGAAGGTCACTTTTCTTACATGCTGCGTCAGTCGCATAGTCTATCACACTGTTGTTGCCGAGCTGGGTCTCAGTACCAGAACCAATAAATTTCAAGTAATCTATGTAAATGACTTCATCAAATGGGTAATATTGAAGTTCTAATGTGAGCTGAATAGCTGTCTGTGCTTCATTTAGTAGACAATACACTCCCTCTGTAAGAACAAATATTCGTTGTCATAAACATAATCATTTAGTAGACAATACACTCCCTCTGTAAGAACAAATATTCGTTGTCATAAACATAATCATTTAGTAGACAATACACTCCCTCTGTAAGAACAAATATTCGTTGTCATAAACATAATCATTTAGTAGACAATACACTCCCTCTGTAAGAACAAATATTCGTTGTCATAAACATAATCATTTAGTAGACAATAGACACCCTCTGTAAGAACAAATATTCGTTGTCATAAACATAATCATTTAGTAGACAATAGACACCCTCTGTAAGAACAAATATTCGTTGTCATAAACATAATCATTTAGTAGACAATAGACACCCTCTGTAAGAACAAATATTCGTTGTCATAAACATAATCATTTAGTAGACAATAGACACCCTCTGTAAGAACAAATATTCGTTGTCATAAACATAATCATTTAGTAGACAATAGACACCCTCTGTAAGAACAAATATTCTTTGTTATAAACATAATCATTGAGTAGAAAATAGACACCCTCTGTAAGAACAAATATTCCTTGTTATAAACATAATCATTTAGTAGAAAATAGACACCCTCTGTAAGAAAAAATATTCCTTGTCATAAACATAATCATTGAGTAGAAAATAGACACCCTCTGTAAGAACAAATATTCCTTGTTATAAACATAATCATTTAGTAGACAATAGACACCTTCTGTAAGAACGAACATTCCTTGTCATAAACATAATCATTTTGTAGACAATATACACCATCGGTAAGAACGAACATTCCTTGTCATAAACATAATCATTTAGTAGACAATATACACCATCGGTAAGAACGAACATTCCTTGTCATAAACATAATCATTTAGTAGACAATATACACCATCGGTAAGAACGAACATTCCTTGTCATAAACATAATCATTTTGTAGACAATATACTCCCTAGGTAAGAACGAACATTCCTTGTCATAAACATAATCATTTTGTAGACAATATACACCATCGGTAAGAACGAACATTCCTTGTCATAAACATAATCATTTAGTAGACAATATACTCCCTCGGTAAGAACAAACATTCCTTGTCATAAACATAATCATTTAGTAGACAATGGACACCCTCTGTAAGAACAAACATTCCATGTCATAAACATAGCTCAGGGTAAACAAAAGATGTGAACATAAAATTGTGAAAAAATTTTTACCCAACTGTTTTGACATATGAGCCGCGACATGAGATTTCTAACAATATGGTATGTGCGACCAGCAAAGCCTCAGATCAGCCTGCCCATTAGCGCAGTCTGATCAGAGCCTTTGCTAGTCGCTAGAATATTCTATGACTGTTTAAGCTACTTACTGAACAACATTTGTAGTTGCTAAGCTTAAAAGAAGGCTGCACAGGCTCGTCTGAGTCTACACTTGTCAAAATGCCACATTGTTGGAAATCACAAGTGACGGCTCATATGTTTTAGATGCTATTCTGAGCGCCCAAAACATGATTTGGTTGAGATATATGAATTTATTTCTCGTAGCTTGGTCACATTCACCTGGTGAAAAACAAAGCAAGGTGAGTATGACCAGGAAATGTCACAATCACATATCACAGACTGTCTCATGGCACCACGAGGAAAAGACACAAAACACAGACAGCAATACGATGGTAAGAATTCAACTAAAGTAAAGCCACCAACCAGATAACGTTTCTTTAGCTGTAGTATAACCTTCAGGTCGTTGTTTGTCTGTGTTCTCTTTCTCACGGTGCCATGTATTGATCTGTAATCAGTGACTGTAAAGATGCTGGCCATACTGTCTTGGTTTTTGACCCAGAAATGCCACAATTATAGTTTACACTTGATGGTTGGCTTTACTCAAACCCATGGTATGCATATGTGTAGAAGCTTTTAACGTTTCAGATATGTCTATGACAACAACAAGAAGAAACACTAGCGTACAGACATACAGAAGCACACTCAATAAAAGCTCCAAACTCTCCTTTTCTCAGTGAAATGATTGTCAAACGTGAATTCAGTCAAATTGCACAGGTATCATATTTTGATAATTTTGTTCAACTTATATTTCGTTCCCAGACTTTCCCATAAATAAACTTAAAACAAAAAGTAACTTGACACATTGACCTACCTAATATATCTTTACTGCTTTTTATTTCAACCAAATGAAATATTGCAATGAGCTGCTGGTACTCGCCCTAACATAATTCACGAAAAACAACTTAGGTAGATCAGTCGTCTATCGAGTTATCAGTGTTTTCATTAAAAGCACAAAACCAGCCTTACCTGACAAAATCCTGGGTGAACCTAAGATTCAAACACGCTATCTTCAGGGCCATTGATTGCCCATTACAAATACTACCAAACATTTTGTCTCTGACGTATAGTTAGATTTTGGCAGCATCTTAAAGTTTGCTTACTTTGAAATTATCTCCCTTTTAATTAAAACAATATTAAACTTCCCTTTCTATCGATGCTGGTTTCGCTCATACTTACTAGTCGTTGCCAAAAGCGTTATTTCAGATGTATTGAGAGAAAAACCTAATACTTTGAGGCACACTCCGTGGGTATATTGGTGTTAAATTTCCTATGAATGCATTCGTATCAAAGTTGTGAAGTGAGAAGGGTTATAATATTTTTTTATAATACCTGTGCATGTTTCTTTAGATACACTTGGTGGGACAACACAATTTAAATTCCCCGTGTCATTCGTATCAAAGTTGTGAGGTGAGAAGGATTATACGAGGGGTGATCAGAAAGTTCGCGGAAAATAGTTGCCATTTCTACATCATTTGATCTATAGAGCTGGAATTACAGCACATACTACTGCCACACATATGTAGTTGATATGTTGCAACATGCTTGATGTAAGTCGTCTTCGTGCGTTACAGCGGTCGTCAAGGCAACGCTATATCGCGCGAACCGGCCAATTTTACGTTACATTTTGACGTTTTACTACACAACCAATTAAACTTCAGCGTTTTGTAAAATTTTGTTACGCTGTAATAGCCCATATTGCTTTCCATGCATATTTAGCGACATATTTACTCATCTTCTATGCAAACTTTCAAAGATTTATATCTAACGGATAATGTTCTAAATCGAAAGGAATAACAGTACTGTCAAAATAGCAAAGCATTCAACTTCTATGAACCCATTGCCTGTATTGGCATGTCAATTCTTCAAAAAAACCATTTACATACTTCCAAAAACACCCTTTTTCGGGACAGTAGATCTAATATTGATAGTTAAGTCCGATATTATTGTTATTGTGATGAACACTGACAAGAAAATAAGTTTTTTATTTAAAATTTACAAAAACTCGAAAAATTGACGCATTTTAGGCCTTCCCTTCGAACTGAAACCTATTAATTTGAATACATAGCGCAGCGGAATAACATAAAAACCTCATATTATGTTCAAAGTATGACGGAGCATTACTTTCAGTTAAAAAAAACAATCAATTCAAGCACAACCACGAGTTTTAGCCCCAAGAAGCAGGCCAGGAGTACAGATGGGCCGGTTCCAGCGAAGTGACGTCACAGCGGCGCCTCGTGCTCATACGTCTGACGTCACATTTTCTAAATTTCAGTCAACTTGTTTAGAATGGTAGTTTATATCTATGAATTTTCATTGAAATCGATAAAAGCAATGCGAATTTATAGCACTTTTCCGCGAACTTTCTGATCACCCCTCGTACTTATACCTGTGCAAGTGTCTTTAGGCTCACTTGGTGGGACAACACAATTTAAATTCCCTGTGTCAGTGGCTGAAAAATAATAAGTTATTCAAAGGTTTAGATAAAGAAAAATGTTAATATTTTCTTACCCATCAATTTTAACATATATTGTGGGTGCTCAAAAGAACCATCTCATTGAGACGGTTCTTTTGAGTACCCACAACATATGTCTTGGTTGAAAAATAAGAAAATTTAAATGTTAGTTACGCACTCTTAACTGAAGTCCTGAATTTATTCATTAACTCTTTCCCTGCCATAGGTGAATATTGTCGCTGATGAGTTTGCAAACAATTTGGACCCAGATCAGGCCCGACAAAACCGTCGGACCTTATCTGGATCCAACCCGTTTGACGCCCTGATAATGTTATTGAAAGAAAATGTTGAACAAGTTAAATTTGATAAAAAAAAGGCCAACAGACGACAACAAAAGCGTGGGAATTATCCAGCATGCAAAGATAATTTATGACTGCAAGATGCGTCTATTGTACTGTCAAGCACCATTCCTGGAAATGTGGAAACGCTAATGTCACAATACTTAGTAATTATTTGGTGGGCACAATGACATGTATACCTCAAAGTTGAAGCAAATAGGATTCAGATTTGCGGATGAACGTTTAATAACTTTCTAGTGCACGTGTTTAAATGTATGTTTTGGAAACTTACTATAAATAATGTTCCTGTTTAACTAGAACTTATATTATTTTGATAAGAAAAATAAAATGTTCATTTAATGATCAGGTGAACTTTGAATTAACAATAAGTAATTCAAAAGCCATAAACTAAAACAAATGGCAGGTGGTTATGCTGTATTAAGTAATAAATAAAGGATACTTTTCCTCCGCTTTCTTGTTTAAACCACGAGGTGGACGAAGAAGAATCCTGCGCAGGCGCAAATAAACACGTGTTACTGACACCTGACGAAATTTACATTCGCTCCTCCTTGCATCCGGCCTAAGCTGTCAATTATTTCACATTTACCTACGGGTTACTTTGCTGCTATTTAGGAAGTTCCCGCCTATAACGCTCTTTAGATAAAATTGGAAGTTAGAGTACGGTTTTAAGCGCCTCCTTCGTGGTTATTCTAGGTGTCTGATTTAAACATCAGCAAAGATCAAAGAAAAAAGCATCGGCCATACTACAACTGCATGTTGACATAATGATTATATGCAGATATATTTGAGGGCTAGATACTCATCAATGTGTCCCAATATTCAACTCCTTCAGAATCTATAATGTTGTGTGAATGAGCAGCAATTGTTTAGGGGACACTTCTTGCCTTTTTGATAAACTTTTATATGACCACTCTATGAGGTAGCTTTATAAGAGGGCTTGTTTCCAACTCCACATTGCAATATTAAAAGCGTACTGTGATAATTAACCTAACATTATAACATGAATATGACTAGAAACTTGTGCATGTCAGTTGAGAAACCAATGTTAAGCGTCCTTGGCATGTGACCGTCTGAGTCATAAAGCTATCAACTACTACTTTTGTCCAGTGTCAGAGTAAAATACAGTAAAAGCTGTGTAAAACGGCCACTCAAATTAGACAAAATGACAAGTGGTAGCTTAATGAAGGCCACAAGCATTGCAGAATGCTCTTCTTGGAGCATTCTGCAATACTTTTGTCCTGCATTAAGAGATACTTATTCTTAAAAACCAATGTTTCGTCTTTTTGAGAATGACCGTTTTACACAGGTTTTACTGTAACACCAAAAAAGGATCCAGTAAAATAAAAAAGTAGGCCCCTGCGACGCCGAATTTGTGAAATATTTACCAGAAGTAATGGCAACAGAATCTGACAATATTACCTGCACACTGCTCAACTTGTGTCTTAGTGCACTCCTGACCATCTGAAGAACAAAGATAGACAACGTTAAATGAAATTTCGGTATGTGTTGCTTATGAGCAAACAACTATTATGATAAATAAACCCTGTTTATTTTATATCAATTATCGCGAGAGCTTGGTGCTTTTTGAGGGAGTCCGTACCAGTATGTCTAAGGAAAGCTATAGCCACATGTGATTTTCCAGAGGGGAGTGAGGTCCGAATCCCATGTCTCCGCCCACCGGATCTACCAATGACATATATGCTTAAAGCTACTCTTTAGAGTTGTAATAAAAGCTTTATAGTAGGGCTAGCTATCCTACTTTTAAATGTGCCTACTAACAGACTTTGTTCAAGCAGACATCATGGACTGCCTGGATGGGTAGGTTTGTCTGAGACTAGGCAGATCATCAATGTGATATGTAACAAAAAATCTCATCTGTTGCAATGTAATGTGCACTGTACTTTGGAATACATCCATATCCCCAAGTAAGTGTGGTTAATTAAACATATTGTATAACAAAAACACACACATAGCACACTACTGACTTGACTAAGGCATAAATTGATGGTGAAATGAACAAACTTACTCAATAGAACACTAAAAGCGTTTACTAATTTGCCTTATAGCACGTTTGAGTGATATTCCAATGCTTTACATCAAATATATCAAAATGCACAATGTGTGCATGGATGCTGGTGCAATAAGGCAGTTATTGTATGGTTTAGCATATGTACGGGAGATAATCCACTTGCTAAAGCCCGTGGATTATCTTCCCGTATATACGCACAAACCATACAATAACTTACCCTTAGAGGACAAAAATGAAAACCTACCTGCCAGTTTGATAAGATAGATACCGCTATTTCCACATTGATAGTTGGAATGAGTTGGTAGCAGTGTGAGAGTGGAAATATCATCACCACAGATTTTGGCTAACTTAGCATGAGGGGCGGCATTATAATCTCCATTAACAATAGCCTGAAACAGTTAACACTACAATTCAGTAAGAGTACAGTGTAACCATAACATATCTTGGCAAACATAACATGAGGGGCCGCATTATAATCTCCATTATCATAGCCTGAAAGAGATAATAATACAATTCAATAAGAGTACAGTGTAACCATAACATATCTAGGCTAACTTAGCATGAGGGATCGCATTATAATCTCCATTCACACTAGCCTAAACGAGATAACAATACAATTTAATAAGAGTAGAGTGTAACCATAACATATCTAGGCTAACTTAGCATGAGGGATCGCATTATAATCTCCATTCACACTAGCCTAAACGAGATAACAATACAATTCAATAAGAGTACAGTGTAACCATAACATATCTAGGCTAACTTAGCATGAGGGATCGCATTATAATCTGCATTCACACTAGCCTAAACGGATAACAATACAATTCAATAAGAGTACAGTGTAACCATAACATATCTAGGCTAACTTAGCATGAGGGATCGCATTATAATCACCATTCACACTAGCCTAAACGAGATAACAATACAATTCAATAAGAGTAGAGTGTAACCATAACATATATTGGCTAACTTAGCATAGGGGTCGCATTATAATCTTCATTAAAAATAGCCTGAAATAGTTAACAGTCCAATTCAGCTAGATTACACTGTAACCATTACAGATCTTGGCTATCTTAGCATGAGGTGGCGCATTATACTTTCCATTATTAATAGCCTGCAAGAGTTAACAATACAATTCAGTAAGATTACACTGTAACCATTACAGATCTTGGCTAACTTAGAATAAGGTGCGGCATTATAATCTCCATCAACAATAGCCTTCAACAGTTAACAATACAATTTAGCAAGAGTACAGTGTAACCATAACAGATCTTGGCTAACTTAGCATGAAGGGCTGCATTGTAATCTCCATTAACAATTGCCTGCAACTGTTAACACTACAATTTAGTAAGAGTACAGAGTAACCATAACAGAACCTGGCTAACTTTGCAGGTGGGGCGGCATTATAATCTCCATTAACAATTGCCTGCAGCCGTTAAAAATACTATTTAGTAAGAGTTCATTGTAACCATAACATATCTTGGCTAACTGAGCATGTGGGCGGCATTATAATCTCCATTAACAATTGCCTGCAACAGTTAACAATACAATTCATTAAGAGTACAGTGTAACCATAACAGATCTTGGCTAACTTAGTATGAAGGGCTGCATTGTAATCTCCATTAACAATCGCCTGCAACAGTTAACAATACAATTTAGTAAGAGTACAGAGTAACCATAACAGATCTTGGCTTCCTTTGCAGGTGAGGCGGCATTATAATCTCCATTAACATTTGCCTGCAGCCGTTAACAATACAATTTAGTAAGAGTACAGAGTAACCATGACAGATCTCGGCTAACTTAGCATGTGGGGCTGCATTGTAATCTTCATTAACAATTGCCTGCAACAGTTAACAATACAATTTAGTAAGAGTACAGAGTAACCATAACATATCTCGGTTAACTTAGCATGTGGGGCTGCATTGTAATCTCCATTAACAATTGCCTGCAACAGTTAACAATACAACTTAGTAAGAGTACAGAGTAACCATGACAGATCTCGGCTAACTGAGCATGAAGGGCTGCATTGTAATCTCCATTAACAATTGCCTGCAGCCGTTAACAATACAATTTAGTAAGAGTACAGAGTAACCATGACAGATCATGGCTAACTTAGCATGTGGGGCTGCATTGTAATCTCCATTAACAATTGCCTGCAACAGTTAACAATACAATTTAGTAAGAGTACAGAGTAACCATGACAGATCTCGGCTAACTGAGCATGAAGGGCTGCATTGTAATCTCCATTAACAATTGCCTGCAACAGTTAACAATACAATTTAGTAAGAGTACAGAGTAGCCATAACATATCTCGGCTAACTTAGCATGTGGGGCTGCATTGTAATCTCCATTAACAATTGCCTGCAACAGTTAACAATACAATTTAGTAAGAGTACTGAGTAACCATAACAGATCTCAGCTAACTATGCAGGTGGGCGGCATTATAATCTCCATTAAAAATAGCCTGCAGCCGTTAACAATACAATTCAGTAAGAGTACAGAGTAACCATAAAAAAAATTATTGATCTTGGCTAACTTAGCATGAAGGGCGGCATTATAATCTCCATTAACAATAGCCTGCAGCCGTTAACAATACAATTCAGTAAGAGTACAGAGTAACCATAATTGATCTTGGCTAACTTAGCATGAAGGGCTGCATTATAATCTCCATTAACAATTGCCTGCAACAGTTAACAATACAATTTAGTAAGAGTACAGAGTAGCCAGAACAGATCTTGGCTAACTTTGCAGGTGGGCGGCATTATAATCTCCATTTACAATAGCCTGCAGCCGTTAACAATACAATTTAGTATAAGTACAGTGTAACCGTAATATACATTGGCTTACTTAGCTTGTGGGCAGCATTATAATCTCCATTAACAGTAGCCTGCATTGGTTAACATTACAATTTAATAAGAGTACAGTGTAACCATAACAGATCTAGGCTTACTTAGCTTGTTTGATGGCGTTATAAAAGCTATTGACAATAGCGTGAGTGAGTTACTATTGCTGGCGTGTATGAGTCACCAAGACACCACAAAAAAGCATGGTGTCACCACAACAGATCGTGGCTGACTCAGATTCATTGGCTTTTGTTGATCCCAATGTGTAAGGAGGTTCTGTGTTTGGTCATGTTTGCTCTACATTACTTAGTGTCATTTCTAGCTTAGCAGTCATCTTGATGGGAAAGAGAGAGCTGGTTGTTTTGATTTAAAGACACATGCATGAATAAAGAATGGCAGTGTAGTACATGTTACAGCTAAGGTGTCAATACAGATATCTAACAAGCCTCACTGTATGATACCTACAAATCGCAGTGTAGTACTTGCAACAGCTCAAATGTCATAGAGCAGATGTCTATCAAACCTCACAGTATGGTACTTACGAATTGCAGTGTAGAACTTGTAACAACTAAGGTGTCATAGAGCAGATGTCTAACAAACCTCACAGTATGATACCTGCGAATGGCAGTGTAGAACTTGTAACAGCTAAGGTGTCATAGAACAGATGTCTAACACACCTCACTGTATATAGCCAGGCCGCGTAGCGCAGTCGGTAACATTTCTGGCTACAGATGCGTGTCTGACTGCAGATCTAGGGGTCACGAGTTTGATCCCGGTCCGGTCCCATACTTATGCGGAGATTGATTATAAAATTATTTCTACGGTTGTTCTCCTCCCTTCCACTGATCCATTCAAGAAGGGTTGTTGTCAGTTACAAGCGAAAGTATGTGCATGAATTACTGGTAAACCGCTTGTTCAAGCCTGGCCAGGAAAATGTGTGGTTAGGTGAACTGACCGTCCCGCAATGACCATAGCTGTTGACTTGGGACGTAAAGCAACAAACCTCACTGTATGATACCTGCTAATGACAGTATAGTACTTGCAACGCAGCTAAGGTAGCGAAGAGCAGATGTCTTACACATCTCACAGTATAGTACCTGCGAATAGCACTGTAGTACTTGTAACAGCTAAAGTGTCATAGAGCAGATGTCTAGCAAACCTCACAGTATGATACCTGCGAATGGCAGTAATGTACTCGCAAGTACTGGCAAGAGCTAAAGTGTCTTAGAGCAGATGTCTAACAAACCTCACTGTATGATACCTACGAATGGTAGTGTAGAACTTGTAACAGCTAAGGTGTCATAGAACAGATGTCTAACAAACCTCACAGTATGATTCCTACGAATGACAGTGTAGAACTCACAAGAGCTAAGGTGGAATAGAGCAGATGTCAAACAAACCTCAAAGTATGATTCCTATGAATGACAGTGTAGTACTGGCAAGAGCTAAGGTGGCATAGAGCAGATGTCTTAACAGACCTCACAGTATGATACGTGAGAATGGTAGTGTAGAACTTGTAACAGCTAAGGTGTCATAGAGCAGATGTATAACAAACCTCATAGTATGATACCTGCGAATGGCAGTGTAGAACTTGTAACAGCTAAGGTGTCATAGAACAGATATCTAACATACCTCACTGTATATAGCCAGGCCGCGTAGCGCAGTCGGTAACATGTCTGGCTACAGATGCGTGTCTGACTGCAGATCTAGGGGTCACGAGTTTGATCCCGGTCCAGTCCCATACTTTCACGGAGATTGATTATGAAATTTTTCCTACGGTCGTTCTCCTCCCTTCCACTGATCCATTCAAGAAGGGTTGTTGTCAGTTACAAGCGAAAGTATGTGCACGAATTTCTGGTAAACCGCTTGTTCAAGCCTGCCCAGGAAAATGTGTGGTTAGGTGAACTGACCGTCCCGCAATGACCATAGCTGTTGACTTGGGACGTAAAGCAACAAACCTCACTGTATGATACCTGCTAATGACAGTATAGTACTTGCAACGCAGCTAAGGTAGCGAAGAGCAGATGTCTTACACATCTCACAGTATAGTACCTGCGAATAGCACTGTAGTACTTGTAACAGCTAAAGTGTCATAGAGCAGATGTTTAGCAAACCTCACAGTATGATACCTGCGAATGGCAGTAATGTACTCGCAAGAGCTAAGGTGTCATAGAACAGATGTCTATTAAACCTCACAGTATGACTCCTACGAATGGCAGTGTAGAACTGGCAAGAGCTAAGATGGAATAGAGCAGATGTCTAACAAACCTCACAGTATGATACTTACGAATGGCAGTGTAGTACTTTCTACAGCTAAAGTGTCATAGAGCAGATGTCTAACGAACCTCACAGTATGTTACCTACGAATGGAAGTGTAGTACTTTCTACAGCTAAAGTGTCATAGAGCAGATGTCTAACGAACCTCACAGTATGTTACCTACGAATGGAAGTGTAGTACTTTCTACAGCTAAAGTGTCATAGAGCAGATGTCTAACGAACCTCACAGTATGTTACCTACGAATGGTAGTGTAGTACTCACAAGAGCTAAGGTGTCATAGAGCAGAACTCTAACAAACCTCACAGTATGATTCCTACGAATGATAGTGTAGTACTCACAAGAGCTAAGGTGTCATAGAGCAGAACTCTAACAAACCTCACAGTATGATTCCTACGAATGACAGTGTAGAACTCTCAAGAGCTAAGGTGGAATAGAGCAGATGTCTAACAAAGCTCAAAGTATGATTCCTACGAATGGCAGTGTAGTACTGGCAAGAGCTAAGGTGGAATAGAGCAGATGTCTAACAAACCTCACAGTATGATTCCTACGAATGGCAGTGTAGTACTGGCAAGAGCTAAGGTGACATAGAGCAGATGTCTACCAAAGCTCAAAGTATGATTCCTACGAATGGCAGTGTAGTACTGGCAAGAGCTAAGGTATCATAGAGCAGAACTCTAACAAACCTCACAGTATGATACTTACGAATGGCAGTGTAGTACTCTCAAGAGCTAAGGTATCATAGAGCAGATGTCTAACAAACCTCAAAGTATGATAATCACGAATGGGAGTGTAGTACTGGCAAGAGCTAAGGTGACATAGAGCAGATGTCTACCAAAGCTCACAGTATGATTCTTACGAATGGCAGTGTAGTACTGGCAAGAGCTAAGGTATCATAGAGCAGAACTCTAACAAACCTCACAGTATGATACTTACGAATGGCAGTGTAGTACTCTCAAGAGCTAAGGTATCATAGAGCAGATGTCTAACAAACCTCAAAGTATGATAATCACGAATGGGAGTGTAGTACTGGCAAGAGCTAAGGTGACATAGAGCAGATGTCTAACAAAGCTCACAGTATGATACCTGAGAATGGTAGTGTAGTACTTGCAAGAGCTATGGTGTCAAAGGGCAGATGTCTAACAAAACTTACAGTATCATACCTGCGAATGACAGTGTAGTACTAGCAAGAGCTAAGGTGTCATAGAGCAGATGTCTAACAAACATCACAGTATGATACCTGAGAATGGCAGTGTAGTACTGGAAAGAGCTAAGGTGTCATAGAGCAGATGTCTAACATACATCACAGTATGATACCTGCGAATGACAGTGTAGTACTGGCAAGAGCTAAGATGTCATAGAGCAGATGTCTTACAAACATCACAGTATGATACCTGAGAATGAAAGTGTAGTACTGGCAAAAGCTAAGGTGTCATTGAGCAGATGTCTAACAAACATCACAGTATGATACTTACGAATGGGAGTGTAGTTCTCGCAAGAGCTAAGGTGTTATAGAGCAGATGTCTAACAAACATCAAAGTATGATACCTGAGAATGACAGTGTAGTACTGGCAAGAGCTAAGGTGTCATAGAGCAGATGTCTAACAAACATCACAGTATGATACCTGAGAATGACAGTGTAGTACTGGCAAGAGCTAAGGTGTTATAGAGCAGATGTCTAACAAACATCACAGTATGATACTTACGAATGACAGTGTAGTACTGGCAAGAGCTAAGGTGTCATAGAGCAGATGTCTAACAAACATCACAGTATGATACCTGAGAATGACAGTGTAGTACTGGCAAGTGCTAAGGTGTCATAGAGCAGATGTCTAACAAACATCACAGTATGCTACCTGCAAATAAAAGTGTAGTACTGGCAAGAGCTAAGATGTCATAGAGCAGATGTCTAACAAACCTCACAGTATGATAACTGCAACTGACAGTGTAGTACTGGCAAGAGCTAAGGTGTCATAGAGTAGATGTCTAACAAACATCACAGTATGATACTTACGAATGACAGTGTAGTACTGGCAAGAGCCAAGGTGTCATAGAGCAGATGTCTAACAAAGCTCACAGTATGATACTTACGTATGGGAGTGTAGTACTGGCAAGAGCTAAGGTGTCATAGAGCAGATGTCTAACAAACCTCACAGTATGATACTTACGTATGGGAGTGTAGTACTGGCAAGAGCTAAGGTGTCATAGAGCAGATGTCTAACAAACCTCACAGTATGATACTTACGAATGGGAGTGTAGTACTGGCAAGAGCTAAGGTGTCATAGAGCAGATATCTAACAAACCTCACAGTATGATACTTACGAATGGGAGTGTAGTACTGGCAAGAGCTAAGGTGTCATAGAGCAGATGTCTAACAAACATCACAGTATGATACCTACGAATGACAGTGTAGTACTGGCAAGAGCTAAGGTGTTTTAGAGCAGATGTCTAACAAACATCACAGTATGATACCTACAAATGACAGTGTAGTACTGGCAAGAGCTAAGGTGTCATAGAGCAGATGTCTAACAAACATCACAATATGATAGCTGCGAATGACAGTTTAGTACTGGCAAGAGCTAAGGTGTCATAGAGCAGATGTCTAACAAACATCACAGTATGATAGCTGCGAATGACAGTGTAGTACTGGCAAGAGCTAAGGTGTCATAGAGCAGATGTCTAACAAACATCACAGTATGATAGCTGCGAATGACAGTGTAGTACTGGCAAGAGCTAAGGTGTCATAGAGCAGATGTCTAACAAACATCACAGTATGATAGCTGCGAATGACAGTGTAGTACTGGCAAGAGCTAAGATGTCATAGAGCAGATGGCTAACAAACATCACAGTATGCTACCTGCAAATGACAGTGTAGTACTGGCAAGAGCTAATGTGTCATAGAGCAGATGTCTAACAGCTATTTCGTCACAGAGCAGATGTCTAACAAACATCACAGTATGATACTTACGAATGACAGTGTAGTACTGGCAAGAGCTAAGGTGTCATATAGCAGATGTCTAACAAACATAACAGTATGATACTTACAAATGACAGTGTAGTACTGGCAATGCTAAGGTTTCATAGATCAGATGTCTAACAAAGCTCACAGTATGATACTTACGAATGACAGTTTGGAGCTCGCAAGAACTATTTCATCACAGAGCAGATGTCTAACAAACATCACAGTATGATACTTACGAATGACAGTGTAGTACTCGCAAGAGTAGCTAATATATCATGATGCAGATGTCTAACAAACCTCACAGCATGGTACTTACGAATGGGAGTGTAGTACTCGCAAGAGCTAAGGTGTCATAGAGCAGATGTCTAACAAACCTCACAGTATGATACTTACGAATGGGAGTGTAGTACTCACAAGAGCTAAGGTGTCATAGAGCAGATGTCTAACAAACCTCACAGTATGATACTTACGAATGGGAGTGTAGTACTGGCAAGAGCTAAGGTGTCATAGAGCAGATGTCTAACAAACATCACAGTATGATACTTACGAATGACAGTGTAGTACTGGCAAGAGCTAAGGTGTCATAGAGCAGATGTCTAACAAACATCACAGTATGATACTTACGAATGGGAGTGTAGTACTGGCAAGAGCTAAGATGTCATAGAGCAGATGTCTAACAAACACCACAGTATGATACTTACGAATGACAGTGTAGTACTGGCAAGAGCTAAGATGTCATAGAGCAGATGTCTAACAAACACCACAGTATGATACTTTCGAATGGGAGTGTAGTACTTGCAAGAGCTAAGGTGTCAGAGAGCAGATGTCTATCAAACCTCACAGTATGATACTTGCGAATGACAGTGTATTACTTGCAAGAGATAAGATGTCATAGAGCAGATGTCTAACAAACCTCACAGTATGATACTTACGAATGGCAGTGTAGTACTTGCAAGAGCTAAGTTGTCATAGGGCAGATGTCTAACAAACACCACAGTATGATACTTACGAATGGGAGTGTAGTACTCGCAAGAGCTAAGGTGTCATAGAACAGATGTCTAACAAACCTCACAGTATGATACTTACGAATGGGAGTGTAGTACTCGCAAGAGCTAAGATGCCATAGGGCAGATGTCTAACAAACACCACAGTATGATACTTACGAATGGGAGTGTAGTACTTGCAAGAGCTAAGATGTCATAGAGCAGATGTCTAACAAACCTCACAGTATGATACTTACGAATGGGAGTGTAGTACTCGCAAGAGCTAAGATGTCATAGGGCAGATGTCTAACAAACACCACAGTATGATACTTACGAATGGGAGTGTAGTACTTGCAAGAGCTAAGATGTCATAGAGCAGATGTCTAACAAACCTCACAGTATGATACTTACGAATGGGAGTGTAGTACTCGCAAGAGCTAAGGTGTCATAGAGCAGATGTCTAACAAACCTCACAGTATGATACTTACGAATGGGAGTGTAGTACTCGCAAGAGCTAAGATGTCATAGAGCAGATGTCTAACAAACCTCACAGTATGATACTTACGAATGGGAGTGTAGTACTTGCAAGAGCTAAGATGTCATAGGGCAGATGTCTATCAAACCTCACAGTATGATACTTTCGAATGGGAGTGTAGTACTTACAAGAGCTAAGATGTCATAGGGCAGATGTCTATCAAACCTCACAGTATGATACTTACGAATGGGAGTGTAGTACTTGCAAGAGCTAAGATGTCATAGGGCAGATGTCTATCAAACCTCACAGTATGATACTTACGAATGGGAGTGTAGTACTCGCAAGAGCTAAGATGTCATAGAGCAGATGTCTATCAAACATCACAGTATGATACTTACGAATGGGAGTGTAGTACTGGCAAGAGCTATGGTGTCATAGAGCAGATGTCTATCAAACCTCACAGTATGATACTTACGAATGGCAGTGTAGTACTCGCAAGAGCTAAGATGTCATAGGGCAGATGTCTATCAAACATCACAGTATGATACTTACGAATGGGAGTGTAGTACTGGCAAGAGCTATGGTGTCATAGAGCAGATGTCTATCAAACCTCACAGTATGATACTTACGAATGGCAGTGTAGTACTCGCAAGAGCTAAGTTGTCATAGAGCAGATGTCTAACAAACATCACAGTATGATACTTACGAATGGGAGTGTAGTACTGGCAAGAGCTATGGTGTCATAGAGCAGATGTCTAACAAACCTCACAGTATGATACTTACGAATGTCAGTGTATTACTGGCAAGAGCTAAAGTGTCATAGAGCAGATGTTTCACAAACCTCATAGTATGACACCTGTGAATGGCAGTGTATTGCTCACAAGAGCTAATGTGCCACAGTGCAGATGTCTATCAAACATCACAGTATGATATTTACGAACTGCAGTGTAGTACTCGCAAGAGCAGCTAATGTGTCGTAGATTAGATGTCTAACAAACTCCACAGTATGATACTTACGAAATGGAGTGTTGAACTGGCAAGAGCTATGGTGTCATAGAGCAGATGTCTAACAAACCTCACAGTATGATACTTACGAATGGGAGTGTAGTACTGGCAAGAGCTATGGTGTCATAGAGCAGATATCTAACAAACCTCACAGTATGATACTTACGAATGGGAGTGTAGTACTGGCAAGAGCTATGGTGTCATAGAGCAGATATCTAACAAACCTCACAGTATGATACTTACGAATGGGAGTGTAGTACTGGCAAGAGCTATGGTGTCATAGAGCAGATATCTAACAAACCTCACAGTATGATACTTACGAATGGGAGTGTAGTACTGGCAAGAGCTATGGTGTCATAGAGCAGATGTCTAACAAACCTCACAGTATGATACTTACGAATGGGAGTGTAGTACTGGCAAGAGCTATGGTGTCATAGAGCAGATGTCTAACAAAGCTCACAGTATGATACTTACGAATGGGAGTGTAGTACTCGCAAGAGCTAAGGTGTCATAGAGCAGATATCTAACAAACCTCACAGTATGATACTTACGAATGGGAGTGTAGTACTCGCAAGAGCTAAGGTGTCAAAGAGCAGATGTCTAACAAACATCACAATATGATACTTACGAATGGGAGTGTAGTACTTGCAAGAGCTAAGGTGTCATAGAGCAGATGTCTAACAAACCTCACAGTATGATACTTACGTATGGGAGTGTAGTACTCACAAGAGCTAAGATGTCATAGAGCAGATGTCTAACAAACATCACAATATGATACTTACGAATGGCAGTGTAGTACTCGCAAGAGCTAAGTTGTCATAGGGCAGATGTCTAACAAACCTCACAGTATGATACTTACGTATGGGAGTGTAGTACTTGCAAGAGCTAAGGTGTCATAGAGCAGATGTCTAGCAAGTATCACAGTATGATACTTACGTATGGGAGTGTAGTACTTGCAAGAGCCAAGGTGTCATAGAGCAGATGTCTAACAAACCTCACAGTATGATACTTACGTATGGGAGTGTAGTACTTGCAAGAGCTAAGGTGTCATAGAGCAGATGTCTAACAAGTATCACAGTATGATACTTACGAATGGGAGTGTAGTACTCGCAAGAGCTAAGGTGTCATAGAGCAGATGTCTAACAAGTACCACAGTATGATACTTACGAATGGGAGTGTAGTACTCGCAAGAGCTATGGTGTCATAGAGCAGATGTCTAACAAGTATCACAGTATGATACTTACGAATGGGAGTGTAGTACTCGCAAGAGCTAAGGTGTCATAGAGCAGATGTCTCAGAAACATCACAGTATGATACTTACGAATGACAGTGTAGTACTCACAAGAGCTAAGGTGTTTTAGAGCAGATGTCTAACAAACCTCACAGTATGATACTTACGAATGGGAGTGTAGTACTTGCAAGAGCTAAGGTGTCATAGAGCAGATGTCTAACAAGTATCACAGTATGATACTTACGAATGGGAGTGTAGTACTCGCAAGAGCTAAGGTGTCATAGAGCAGATGTCTAACAAACATCACAATATGATACTTACGAATGGGAGTGTAGTACTTACAAGAGCTATGGTGTCATAGAGCAGATGTCTAACAAACATCACAGTATGATACTTACGAATGGGAGTGTAGTACTCGCAAGAGCTATGGTGTCATAGAGCAGATGTCTAACAAACCTCACAGTATGATACTTACGAATGAGAGTGTAGTACTTGCAAGAGCTAAGATGTCATAGAGCAGATGTCTAACAAACATCACAATATGATACTCACGAATGGGAGTGTAGTACTCGCAAGAGCTAAGGTGTCATAGAGCAGATGTCTAACAAACCTCACAGTATGATACTTACGAATGGGAGTGTAGTACTCGCAAGAGCTAAGGTGTCATAGAGCAGATGTCTAACAAACATCACAGTATGATACTAACGAATGGGAGTGTAGTACTCGCAAGAGCTATGGTGTCATAGAGCAGATGTCTAACAAAGCTCACAGTATGATACTTACGAATGGGAGTGTAGTACTCGCAAGAGCTATGGTGTCATAGGGCAGATGTCTAACAAACCTCACAGTATGATACTTACGAATGGGAGTGTAGTACTTGCAAGAGCTAAGATGTCATAGAGCAGATGTCTAACAAACCTCACAATATGATACTTACGAATGGGAGTGTAGTACTTGCAAGAGCTAAGATGTCATAGAGCAGATGTCTAACAAACATCACAGTATGATACTTACGAATGACAGTGTAGTACTGGCAAGAGCTAAGATGTCATAGAGCAGATATCTAACAAACCTCACAATATGATACTTACGAATGGGAGTGTAGTACTGGCAAGAGCTATGGTGTCATAGAGCAGATATCTAACAAACCTCACAATATGATACTTACGAATGGGAGTGTAGTACTCGCAAGAGCTAAGGTGTCATAGAGCAGATGTCTAACAAACCTCACAGTATGATACTTACGAATGGGAGTGTAGTACTCGCAAGAGCTAAGGTGTCATAGAGCAGATGTCTAACAAACATCACAGTATGATACTTACGAATAGGAGTGTAGTACTTGCAAGAGCTAAGATGTCATAGAGCAGATGTCTAACAAACATCACAATATGATACTTACGAATGGGAGTGTAGTACTCGCAAGAGCTAAGGTGTCATAGAGCAGATGTCTAACAAACCTCACAGTATGATACTTACGAATGGGAGTGTAGTACTCGCAAGAGCTAAGGTGTCATAGAGCAGATGTCTAACAAACATCACAGTATGATACTTACGAATGGGAGTGTAGTACTCGCAAGAGCTATGGTGTCATAGAGCAGATGTCTAACAAAGCTCACAGTATGATACTTACGAATGGGAGTGTAGTACTCGCAAGAGCTAAGATGTCATAGAGCAGATGTCTAACAAAGCTCACAGTATGATACTTACGAATGGGAGTGTAGTACTTGCAAGAGCTAAGATGTCATAGGGCAGATGTCTAACAAACCTCAAAGTATGATACTTACGAATGGGAGTGTAGTACTGGCAAGAGCTAAGGTGTCATAGAGAAGCAAAACATAATCTGTGCCATCTTCACCACTTGCCAGAACAGCTTGGGTCTTGTCATATACCTAAATAACAGCAGAACTGTATAATAGCTGATCATGTATATGTATAACCCATTTATATCGAGTGGCATTATCATTTTTTATTTATTTTAACAGTTTCACGAGTATTTTGTTTTTCATTTTGATGGTTGCTTGTGGTCTTTCACAGCTTATTCAAATTGTAGTAGAGTACTAAGCGCTTTTTGTGGCGCCAAATCCGAATGTACACTGGTTATATTTGTATCATTAAAATGACGTCAGACGTGCTCGGAATAATATAAAAACTGTATTCTATATTGGTTTGGCCAACAAATGCATCTGTCTGGTCAGCTCCCCTTATAATGAAAAGTTGCTACAGCTTGAAAAGGGTTTCCAAGAATCACATGAATCGTGTGTCATCATCAGACAAATAGAGGATCTTACATTAGTGCTCATGTTTTATTGAATTTATTAAACGAGTTGGGGAAAAGAGATAAAATGCGAGGCTTGCCGAGCATTTTATCTCTGTTTCGCAACGAGTTTAATAAATTCAATAAAACAAGAGCACAAATGTTAGATTCGATTTATCATATGACATTAAGATTTCTTTGAAGTCTCATTGCTGACGGTAAAACGTTATAATATTGTCATTATGTACGCAACGTTGTTATGGACGTCATAACGTTTCCCGTAAATCTATAAACCACTAGTGGTTTATCGATTTTATTGCATGGCGTTATTTTACTCCCAGACCGCGACGCCATATGATAATTTACATTATATTAGGTGCCCAGCAAAAGGAAAAGACCTTATGTTTGATACCAGCTCCATCATATACTGGCCTTTTAGTCTGAATTCTAAATACAACTGTTGTCAATCATTGTCCCAAACTCTTTAAGCCTTTATGCACTAATGGATTCTTCCTTCTGGTTTAATGCAAAAAAGCTTTAGATGGTCCATGTTGTATATTAAGGGGTCACTGGGTATAGTTTCCAAATAAAATTATATTTATTCCCCCTGCAGATCAGTTTTGCCTTAGCAAACTGTGTAAACCCTGTTGAAACGCCTTATTATGCGGCATTTCATATGTGCCTTCACTGGTTGTCAAAGTTTCAAGTATACGAAGAGTGAACGCAATATAGGTAAGTTTTGACCTTAGATTGATCAAATGTCAGAATGGATAAAATAACAGTTTTATTCTTTAAGCTTTCGGTCCGACGTCGATTAAATTGGTTTAGAAATAACTGCTATAATCTGAGTACCCTTTCACCTCAGTGGTTTGGGTAGGTGCGGGGTAACTTCAAAGTCATATTGGTACAGGTGAGACTCCCCATTTAGGAAAAAAGGCCATTTCCGCTCCTTCGTATATATTCCATAACCAACACAAAACCTTGAATAACCTGTACAATAGCTTTTTGGTCAGAGGCCTTATCTATATCATTTGTGCAACTCTGGTAAGCCTGTACCTGCGCTTACGTAGCTTGACAATGAGATAAGTACCACAATCGCATATGCTGGTCCATTTGTTTATGCGGCCGTTTGATCTGACACAGCATGAATATCTTTTGCTATTCTTTTCAAAATTGGAAAAAGTGACACTTACTACAGTAGGGTTAGCTAATGAGTATATGTTCCATGTGACTATCAAGGCGCTTGAGCATCTCCATGTTTCTGTATACTGTTCAAGGAACCGGTTCACCTCGGCGTTGATTCGATCAAGATCATGTTGAAGATGGCGGGTGGAGGAATCGGCTATACGAAAAGCAACCAAGTTGCCATAGGTAGCTGAAATGATGACTAAGATAGTGATCAATTCGATAATCAAACGTTTTAAACAAAGTGGATATAACTTTGATATCATGCGACAGTCTGCATGTCTGCCCAATCACGGTCAATAACTATGGTTTCCCCTGTAATTGAAAGACTGCGGGTCAAGCCTCAGACTCAATGATGGCCCTGTGTAAAGATTTAATCCGTTGGTTGGTACCTGGTGATGTCTTTGGCTGAGCCCACCATGGGTCAACTTGAGGTTTTCTTTAGCTCGGACTATCTGTGAGTTGTAAACCCTTTATTTTGTTTCGTCATGGTGGGTTCATTTGATTAGATTGTTAGTCTGTAATGATACACTGCAATCGCTATAACTGCCTCATTCGAGCTAAACAATTTTTGTGTTTTAACTACTACAACAGAATGTAAGGGCTAAAATTCGCTACCTGTAAAATGCATTCAAGCTCCTAAGTGACTTTAGCTGCTGTCCATTCTAAGGTGGTGGTTCTGCTGTTGTTGATGCATTGTTTATTGTTGCTACCATTGTGTTGTGGGGTCTGTGTTTGGTCCTTGTTCTGTTATGTAGTGATTAGTGCGCTTTTTAGCTTTGCAATAATCCTGATGGGGAAGAGAGGGCTGGTAGTTATGGTTGCTTTACGAGTACTAAAGTTATCTTCCTGATATCCTGTGACTGTTAGTGTTCTGGGCTGTGACTCTTCCTCACAACGTTTATGTTCGGTTCTGTACTATTCTACATCTCTGAACCTTTATTCGAATAATAATTGGTACCAGTTTGATTTGTTTTTATTTTTCTTCTTCTTTAAAAAAATCGGCGATTTGACTTTTTTCTTCCGAATTTTATATTCAAAATGTGCGTATTTTGAGTAATTGCCTTGTCATTTACTTACGGATATCTTTAATCCAGTCGGCAGAAACAAACGGAAATCTCCTTAGGAAGATTGATGTTCGGTCCTCAATATTAAACCGGTCCATACCCGCATCAAGGGCGACATAGCCTGTGTCAAAGATCTGGAACAGAAGACTTATCTTAGTTAATTAATTGCCTGCTACTGTCGTCTGCTCATAGTTTTTGTTAACAGTTTGGATCCAAACTGGTTGACACTCTAATGGTATTCATGTAAACTGTTTTGGAAATGTAAACTTGGAAAGAAAGTCAGCAGAGGACGAAAACGCTTGCAACAATCGCAAGCATTCAAAGATTTTGATAACTTATTAATGCACATAATGAGTCACGTTACTGCGGGATAAGACAGCCTGTTCGTGTTACAGAGACAAAATAGAGAGGATCTTAAAATAGATGGTAGATCAAGAACGTTGGGGCAAAATCATAATGTTACGTACCGTACATTCCTTTGTTAAGTTACTAATAATTAACCGACCCTCCATATAATCAAAGAGGAAAAACAATGTTCATGAATTCCATCAGAGACCGTCAGAATGTCAATTTACTTGGGTGATATCTATCCGAGGTGTCTTTCGGAAATGTTGTCTTTGATGGGTCCATATTGAGACATCCCAACACATAATTTGACACGTAACAAGGGGAAATTGTATATCTGATGTTCAAAATGTTTTATGTAAATGCGAAATTAATGTTTATTCAAGATTGTGGTTTCATTATTAAGACAACAAAACATAGATATAAAAAAAATTCTTCCTTTTAATCATATGTCTGGGGTCGAATGGCATGATCAGAATAAAACCATTTGATGAAGAGCTCAGCATAATAATGGTTTATAAAAACAGCAGCGCGGAAGAAAATGAAATGCTATGCTACGTGCACATCGTATATTAAATAATGTTTCAAAATACTAATATTAATATTTCAAAGCGTGCCTTTCTGTGATTTTTCATAATTAGAAAACCCCACGAACCACAATACAGTAAAACCTGTCTTATGCGGCAACTCAAAAATAGACAAAACAAAGATCTTAATGACAAACGGTAGATTAATGAAGGTCAAAAGTATTGCAGAATGCTCCAAGGCTCTCCTTGGAGCATTCTGTAATACTTTTGACCTGCATTAAGCGATGATATGCCTTAAAAGCCATTTTTGCGCTTTTGGAAAGTGACAGGTTTACTGTATATAACTGACTGCTTAACATGCTCTCTTGCACGTGCAATACGTTTAAACAGCAACTTACTTCATTCACCTGAGGTGACAATGAATATATATTTGACTGGTTCGCCTTGACTTTTTTTTATTTCATTGGCTGTCAGAGTTTCACCTACCTTTACAGTAGTGGTAGAGTATCCAAAAGCTGTAAACGTGTCTGATAATGGTACAGTCCATCCTGACTCATTGATAGATGGATCCGTGTCTATTGTATCATAGCTGTGGAAGTTGGGTAACACTCCTAAAATATAGAACAAATGAATTACATATACAATGTAAACGTGTCTGATAATGGTACAGTCCACCTTGCATCATTTATAGATGGATCCGTGTCTATTGTATCATAGCTGTGGAAGTTGGGTAACACTCCTAAAGTATAGAACACATAAATAACACATACACTTTAAAAGCGTCTGATAATTGTACAGTCCATCCTGCATCATTGATAGATGGATCCGTGTCTATTGTATCATAGCTGTGGAAGTTGGGTAACACTCTTAAAGTATAGAACAAATGAATTACATACAATGTAAATATAAGTGTGAGTTAACACCAAAACGTCCATTTTGGTGTAAAACAACTTGAGACAAACATATCTCTAGTGATAAATGTTAATAATTTCTACCTACTATTGCTGTAGTATTCTCCGAATCAATACAATCGAACAGAACATAGCTTTTGAAGTAGTTAAAAGGTTGTACCAAAATCGGGTGCAGGTTAGCTCTCACATATTTGGTGTAAAGTTACAATAACGAATCTATCACAATTATTAAACTCATGAGATTTTGATACCTATAGACGAACGTGGATGAAACATCGTTAGAAATAGAGTTTTCTATTACCATTTGTAGCCCAAAAACATGGTTTCTAGCGATTTTTGATCCGCGTTCGTCGATTTTTGAGAGCGTTTTCGATTGCCGTCTATCCGGTGTGATATATGCGTATGGTAATTATTTAACACTAGATAGACTAGTGAGTTCAGATGTCTGGGTCTCTGTACGATCATTTCACTATTTTGTGAGAGTGCATATGCAGTGAATGCTTGTCTGAGATGCGTAGACACATGCTCGTCAACCCCTCGATCCACAGTCAAGCACTCTACAAAGCACTGATATATGGTAAGTATCATATGTACCAAAGTCGAATATATTTCAATCAGTGCTTATAATACGTGTTAGTCGGGGAACCAAGGTAGAAAAAATGCTAACCCTTGTACCCGAAAGGTATACAGCTGGATTTTGTATGGTTGCAAAGGTAATTCTATGGTGTTTCCGAAACCACTGTATAGCAGACTCGATCGACTTGCATAACGCCAGAGCAGTCAACTTTCTACGGAAGCCCAGCAAGAACATGTCAAAATATTATTTTTCAAAATGTTATATATTTTTATCAAAAAAGTTAGGGGTTGAAAAATATTGAGTTTATGTAATAATACAACATCGGCGTAGACCTCAGAAGCAATGGTGGTCATCTAAGAATACTGCTTATTGATTTTAAAGCATATAGATTAGGGCACCCCCATTTTGATACTAAATATATAGTTTTCTTTTCATCAAATCTCATTAAAATTGCATTTATTGCCCAAAAATGAATTTGATAATTATTTATACATTGCTTGGAAGCATATCTCGTAAAAAATTGTGTGCTTACTTATTCACTTTTGTATTCTCGCTGAGGTGGTTTGAATTGCATATTTTTTACATAAATACATAAATTTTAAATTGAATGTGTTTAGACACTCCATACAGTTAGACAGACGTTTGGGACAAAAATTAAGACAATTTATTTTATTTTCTATGACAAACTAGGAAAGGTAGCTGAAAAGCAAAAATATGAAAACACGATAATTTGATATTTAGTAATTTAGTCCATGCCAGCTGGTGCGTAGTTAAATACCAGGACAACTTAAGAGCAGTTTAACACAGAGATGAAATTTATCAAGGTTTTAAAGGATGTTTATCTTCCATATTTACAGCAGCTTTGAAACAGAGGGTCATTGTATGGACCAATGAGATTTTTATCTACTGAAAACACTAATTTCATTTAACTGTGGTAAAATTAATATGAAAAAAAAACTCGTATAACTATTATCATATCACGATGAAAAACCTGTCTGTCCCCGTCTGAGATGCAGAAATGTAACCGCATTGTATTTTTAAAGACAAAAATGTCCATATAAAAATTATTTTGGTGCACAAGTGATGAAATGACGTCGGTCCTGATCTGGATCCAAACCGTTTGATACTTTGAAAGAGTTCCTGAAAGAAGTTTTTAAATTGGTAATGTTGAAGAATAACATCAGCAGACGACAACAAAAGCATCAAACATTACTCAGCATGCAAAGAGTTAAAAGTACTTTACCATAAGTATTTCCAAGTAAATGGACAACGTTTTTTCAATTGCTTGTCCTCAAGTGATTGTATCTGAATGAGGTTCATGAGCATATGATAGGAACACTAGAGAAGAGTGTCATATGCAAAAACTAGTAAAAAATGGGCTTCTGAATTTAACCGATCGTATACTGGAAATCCCTAAAAGGGTACTTACTCGAGACCGAGGGGCCGCGGGTTCGAGCCTCACCGGCGTCACTGTGTTGTTTGGGTCCTTGAGCAAGACACGTTTATCCCATCTTAGTACTGGGTCGACCCAGGAAGACCCGTCCCGTTACAACATAAATTTGATGCATCACTTAGTCCTTATATACCATGATGTATCCGGTTTAGTCAGCTGGCGTCCACACTGTAGTCCAAGGTTGTAGTAAATGCATGTTTACTCATATAAGCTAAGCGTCCTTTTTGGGGGACATAGACAAATAGTGCAAACCCAGATCAGACGCCGCAGAACGTTGCGTCTAATCAGCGTCTCCACTGTTTGCTTAAAGAAAAGCCTATCAAAATTTGGTTAAAAAATAAAAAAAATACCACGCAACAACCCTTAAAACGGAAATGAACTGATCCAATTGATAAGGATATGCTAGTTAATTAGGCTTAAAATGCGTTAATGAGTTAAATGCATAGCAGTTGGTGAGGATTTCAGTTCATAAAATATCAAGCAAGATAAGGGTTCATATTTATAGTTTCAATGGAAGAACGGGGTTTAGAGTAATCAGTGAATTTCTCTTAAAATTATGTAAATACATCATGGACGTTTAAATTTACGGCATTTTAATGCTGATGCACTGTAGATAAAGTAAATATTTCAAACGCAGTCGTTCGTTTTTTTTCCATTATAATTTTGAAATATTTTACATCTTTTCATTTAACACTTTGCTAACATGCAGTGAGAACTGATGCGTTTCCATATAATAAAGAGCAACCCCAGGTTTACGTGCATTAACCTGTTTGCTACAGACATTCTTCAATACATCCCTACAAATTAATACATTAGTTCAGAGAGAAATTTCAACATGATTTGCAAGTGTGTGTTTCCATATACATTAATTAATTGTTTGTTTGTTTTTGTTGCTTTACGTCCCATGTCAACAGCTATGGTCATTGCGGGACGGTCAGTTCACTTAACCACACTTTTTCCTGGGCAGGATTGAGCAAGCGGTTAACCAGTAATTTGTGCACATACTTTCGCTTGTAACTGACAACAACCCTTCTTGAATAAATCAGCGGAAGGGAGGAGAATGACCGTAGAAATTATTTCATGATCAATCTCCACGAAAGTATGGTACCGGGCCAGGATCGAACTCGCGACCCCTGGATCTGCAGTCAGACACGCATCTGTAGCCAGACACGTTACCGACTGCGCTACGCGGCCCGGTCATTAATTAATAAAAAAAGAAAATGATGCATTTAGGGATTGAAATGCAGATTTTCCGCTTGCACTGGATGATGCAAAACATTACTTTATTAATGTCTAGCTTATGTTTTGCATTACCCAGTGCAGGCGGAAAATCTGCATTTCAATCCTTATATATATTTATATTTTATAATATCAATCAAATATGCTGCGCAATCTTACACCCAGTCCCGCTTGCTATCCTTTTAATTTGTATGTTTAATTGGGTGACACCTATTTCAGTATTTGGTTGTAACGTCATTAATGCACTTTTTGTGGAATGCATAAAATTACAACGTAGACAGAAGATTTAAAGTTTCCTTACCATCTACCTCAAAAAGAATGGCACTCAGTTCTTTACTTTGTTCAGTGGTTAAGAGAATACTTTGTAAGTCAGAAATGGGAACTAAAATCATTTTGGCAAATCATTTTAAAGTTGTTAGTTTTAAAAGAGCAAAAACAAATGCATTATAGGAATAGATATGTATCAGCGGTGTTGTTTGTAGTCTGAAATATACAATGTAGTTTATGGGTAGGGCATTTTTCTGAACAGTCATGGTGTCAGAATTGGGGTATAGTATACAGTATTGGTTGATCTAAAGTTTACAGACAGTAGATAATCGTTCATGTTGTGAGGTAACATACGAGGGGTGATCAGAAAGTTCACAGAAAAGTGCTTTTAAATCGCATTGCTTTTATATGCTGTAATTCCAGCTCTATTGATCAAACGATGTAGAAATGGCAACTATTTTCCGCGAACTTTCTGATCACCCCTCGTATATCCCGAATTCTTAACCCTTAAAGCGCCAAGAAAAAAAATGCATCTGAAAATAACGTCTGCTGAAATCGTCTGCTGCAAATAATTGCCTAACATTACTGACGAATTAAGTATAGAATCAAAAAGCGTGGACCCAGAACAGGAGCAGTCTGATCTGGGTCCACACTGTTTGCCATAGAGGCTACTTAAACATTTCAGCAGACGAGAAAAGCAGACTGATTGGCGCATTAAGGGTTAAGGCGTGCCAAACAGTGATACTGAGGTACTGGTCTTTCTATAGGTGTGTGAAGTTGGCTGGTAGTTGGTAGTTGGTTATTCAGAAGTTTATTAGCCTTGACAGCCTGACATCAAAACCTAATGAACAGCTGTTTATTCAGCTGTTAGATGGTTATTCCATTTGAGATCAAAACCAAATAAAAAGCTGTTCGTTCAGCTGTTAGATGGTTATTCGAAGTATGATCAGAATCGAATAAACAGCTGTTCGTTCAGCTGTTAGATGGTTATTCGCATAATGACCATAATCCAATAAACAGCTGTTCATTCAGCTGTTAGATGGTTATTCGATTTGTGATCAGAATCGAATAAGTAGCTAGTCGTTCAGCTGTTAGATGGTTATTCGAATTATGATCAGAATCGAATAAACAGTGGTTCGTTCAGCTGTTAGATGGTTATTTGCATTATGACCATAATCCAATAAACAGCTGTTCATTCAGCTGTTAGATGGTTATTTGATTTGTGATCAGAATCGAATAAACAGCTGTTCGTTCAGATGTTAGATGGTTATTCGTATTATAATCAAAGTCCAATAAACAGCTGTTCATTCAGCTGTTAGATGGTTATTCGATTTGTGACATCAATCGAATAAACAGCTGTTCGTTCAGCTGTTAGAAGGTTATTCCTATAATGACTTGAATCCAATAAACAGCTGTTCATTCAGCTGTTAGATGCTCATTTGATTTGCGACATGAATCGAATAAACAGCTGTTCGTTCAGCTGTTAGATGGTTATTCGTATTATGACCTGAATCCAATAATCAACTGTTCATTCAGCTGTTAGATGGTTATTCGATTTGTGACATGAATCGAATAAACAGATATTCGTTCAGCTGTAAGATGGTTATTCGTATTATGACCATAATCCATAAATCGCTGTTAATTTAGCTGTTAGATGGTTATTCGATTTGTGACATAAATCGAATATACAGCTGTTCGTTCAGCTATGAGATGGCTATTCGAATTATGATCAGAATCGAATAAACAGCTGTTCGTTCAGCTGTTAGATGGTTATTCATATTGTGACAAGAATCGAATAGACAGCTGTTCATTCAACTGTTACGTAGATGGTTATTCGATTTGTGACATCAATCGAATAAACAGCTGTTCGTTCAGCTGTTAGATGATTATTCGTATTATGATCAGAATCGAATAAACAGCTGTTCATTCAGCTGTTAGATGGTTATTTGTATTATAACCACAATCCTATAAAAAGCTTTTCATTCAGCTGTTAGATGGTTATTCGATATGTGACATGAATCGAATAAACAGTGGTTCGTTAAGCTGTAAGATGGTTATTCGTATTATGACCATAATCCAATAAACAGCTGTTCATTCAGCTGTTAGATGGTTATTCATATTGTGACAAGAATCGAATAAATCGAATAACCATCTAACAGCTGAACGAACAGCTGTTTATTCGATTCTGATCATAATTCGAATAACCATCTGACATCTGATTGAACAGCTGTTTATTAGATTCATGTCACAAATCGAATAACCATCTAACAGCTAAATGAACAGCTGTTTATATGATTCAGGTCATAATACGAATAGCCATCTAACAGCTGAACGAACAGCTGTTTATTCGATTCTTGTCGCAAATCAAATAAGCATCTAACAGCTGAATTAACAGCTGTTCATTGGAATCTGGTCATAATACGAATAACCATCTAACAGCTGAACGAACAGCTGTTTATTCGATTCTGATCACAAATCGAATAACCATCTAACAGCTGAATGAACAGCTGTTTATTGGATTATGGTCATAATACGAATAACCAACGAACAGTTGTTTATTCGATTCTGATCACAAATCGAATAACCATCGAACAGCTCAATGAACAGCTGTTTATTCGATTCTTGTCACAATACGAATAACCATCTAACAGCTGAACAAAAAGCTGTTTATTCGATTCTGATCATAATTCGAATACCCATCTAACATCTGAACGAACAGCTGATTATTCGATTCTTGTCACAAATCGAATAACCAACTAACCGCTGAACGAACAGCTGTTTATAGGAATATGGTCATAAAACGAATAACCATCTAACAGCTGAACGAGAAGCTGTTAATTCGTTTCATGTCACAAATCTAATAACTTCTTACAGCTAAATGAACAGCTGTTTATTGGATTCTGGTCATAATACGAATAACCATCAAACAGCTTAACGAACAGCTGTTAATTCGATTCTGATCATAATTCGAATAACCATCTAACATCAGAACGAACAGCTGTTTATTCGATTCATGTCACAAATCGAATAACCATCTAATAGCTGAATGAACAGTTGTTTATTGGATTCAGGTCAAAATACGAATAACCATCAAACAGCTGAACGAACAGCTGTTTATTCGATTGATGTCACAAATCGAATAACCATCTAACAGCTGAATGAACAGCTGTTTATCGGATTCTGGTCATAATACGAATAACCATCTAACAGCTGAACGAACAGCTGTTTATTGGATTCTGGTCATATTACGAATAACCATCTAACAGCTGAACGAACAGCTGTTTATTCGATTCTTGTCACAAATCGAATAACCATCTAACAGCTGAATGAACAGCTGTTTATTGGATTCTGGTCCTAATCCGAATAACCATCTAACAGTTGAACGAACAGCTGTTTATTCGATTCTGATCACAAATCGAATAACCATCTAACAGCTGAACGAACAGCTGTTTATTCGATTCTGATCATAATTCGAATAACCATCTAACATCTGATTGAACAGCTGTTTATTCGATTCATGTCACAAATCAAATAACCATCTAACAGCTGAATGAACAGCTGGTTTTTGGATTCAGGTCATAATATGAATAGCCATCTAACAGCTGAACGAACAGCTGTTTATTCGATTCTGATCACAAATTAAATAACCATCTAACAGCTGAATGAACAGCTGTTTATTGGATTATGGTCATAATGCAAATAACCATCTAACAGCTGAACGAACCACTGTTTATTCGATTCTGATCACAAATCGAATAACCATCTAACAGCTGAATGAATAGCTGTTCATTAGACTTTGCTGTCAGGCTGTCAAGGCTAATAACCTTCTGAATAACCAACTACCAACTACCAGGCAACTTCACACACCTTCTTTCTATTCATACTTAAATGGCCACTTTCTCCCAAACTATTTTTTATATTGTCCATTTTGGCATTTTATTTGCGATAAATTGATACGTCTTTAAAATACTATTATGACGGTATCGTTACATGATTACATTGATGATGCAATTAAGGCGTGTTATTAAATGAGATGTAAACAAGTACGCCTGTCCTGGTCTTGGGTCAAAATTACAATGCCGTCTTGAAGATAAGTATTGATATTTCAGCATGATATCTTACATGTTTTATAAATTGCCAGACTCCCTGCAGTACATATGGTCAAAGATGTCATTGTGATCTACAGAATACATGAATCAATTTTGATTTTAAGAAGTTCAAATCAATGTTTTTTGTATCCTGAAACAATACTTAACCCTTAAACCGCCAAGAAAAAAGTGCATCTGTAATTGTCGTCTGCTGAAGTCGTCTGCTGCAAATAATTGCCTAGCATTACTGAAGAATTAAGTATAGAATCAAACAGCGTGGTCCCAGAACAAACTGCTCCTATAGGAGCAGTATGATCTGGGTCCACACTAATTGTCATAGAGGCTTCTTAAATATTTCAGCAGACGAGAAAAACAGACGACTTTTGTTGCGGTTGGCGCTTTAAGGGTTATTTAAGGTAGTACTAAACTTCAATAGGACATTGTAATTCCGGGCCCTGGTATGCAATAGAATAAATATTAACCTTCTAGCCTTGAGTAACGATAGGCGTCTGTTGTTAGAAGAAGGCCTAGCAAGCATACGGCAGTAAGCCGGGTACCAAACATAGTCTCTCTCTACATGTAGACTGTAAGGAAAGAAATAACACTATTTAAGCACACAGTGCCAATAACTTTCTTTAAATTCTATACCTTCTTTGAAGACAGTGTAATTCCAGATCAGTTGGCTTCTGATGCCTGCTTTTAAACTTTGCAAACAAATTGGATCCAAATCAGGACCGAAAGAACGTCGGTCCTGATCTGGATTCAAACTGTTTAACACTCTGATAGTGCTCCTGAAAAATTTGTTCTGTAAAAAAGTAAATTTTGAAAAAAGTAGGCAGACGACAGCAAAAGCCTGGGAAATTAACCAGCATGTAAGTAGTTGAACTGCCTCATGAACACACATGCTCTTACTAGCACACGCTGAGTACTTTTTGAATTCCTAACATGATTCCTGGTTAATCAAGACTTCTAATTTTATAACATTGTATAAGCCTAATAGAACACATGTAGAAAATAGAAAGTGTGATTGAAAATGATTTTCACTTTCTGTTTGAATGTCATTTATATATAGAATTACGAATATAGTATTTGTTGGATGAAAATAAATTGAGATCTTGGTCAGCTGAATTGAAGTGAAGATCTTGATAAGCTGACTTCGACAAAAGTCGCCATTAGCAAGGGAATACTGAACAGTCATACCCATTTATGAATTCTAAATATGATGCTGAATGATATAGAATTGATGCCACATAACACATATTGAGCAAACTAGTAAAACAATTGTTAGACTCTCTTGGTTTCAATTAAGTATGGGTTTCACAAATGTTAATATTTTTCTCAGTGTAGTTAAGCAAAGGCTACATGATAATTTTAAACAGAATTGGAATTTGCAGTTGCGAGAGTCTAACAGAGGATCTTTTCATACAGGGATATATAGTTTTCATTATCTACATGTTTTAAATTTGGTTAGGGTAAAAAGTATAGACAGACATTAGATAGGTATGTTATGATCGCTTCACATAATGGTGTGTTTCTATTAAATATGAAGCACAATAGTATACAATTATTGACTTCATTGAGGTAGGCATGAAGATTTATCTACCCGAAAAAAAGTGATATTCACGGAGGCGCAAAGCCAACGTGAAAATCACTTTTTAAGGGTAGACAAATCCTTACGTCCACTGCAATTGAAGTCAATAACTGTTTTTTTTATATGACTATCAATTATGAATTAAGCTTTTCTACTTTCACTTTGTGACATTATGTTTATTCAAGCAAAAAAAAATGAAAAAATAAAAAACTATTGCTAAAATCCATTAAAGGCTTTAATTTACCTGTTTGGAGGTGAAACAGCAAATCATATCAATTTCCTGCAGCCCATGCTAATTTCATACTCATCACGCTATTTTAGCTCTTTAGAGTGCGATTTTAGAAAAGTGTCAAAAAAGTTTTCATCCTACATCACCTTGTAGGCCAGTTTAGACCAGTTTTCAGTATATTTTCTTAGCGTAAATTGTACAGTTTCTTGTCAGACATACATGAATATACAAATGTAACAACAGATTCATAAATGGTCACATATGTAAATTCCTAGATCCCTAGATCCTGTCTTGTCGAAACGAAGTTGCACAAGAAAGGGTCAAAGACTAACATATAACAATCATCATCCAAAGATTCAATAGAGACATTGAGAATTATGAAGATAAGTTGTGCCAATCAGGAGACATGATTCTCTCCAGTCATATATCAACTTATTTTATACATGCATTTACATACAGACTTGGAGATATATGTATGTAATTTAAGACAGGAATAACGATCTGATAACAGATGCTGATGATATTATGTGAATGTTTTCTTTTATTGATTTTTTGAGTTGAGACTTTTCAAGTGAGCTGTTTGTTTCAGAGCCAAATAGTGCTGTAACATACATTCGTAAACAATGACACTTTGTTGAAAGTTAAACGATTGATACCATTTTAGGCGTAAATGTGGTTGCACACATGGTGCCGATAAAATGGGATACTCGAAGCAATTGAGAATAAAGAAACAGCATCAATAATGAACGTACAAATCAGAAATCTTTCACCAAAATGTAATAACGTCGGCATTTATTCAGAAACTACTTTGAAGTATTGTGCTGCGCCGATTTCCACTATTTTAATCAGGCTCGACAATGGCGTCGTTTTACGTCATTTTCAAAATCGCAAGCGATTTTCTAACTTTTTGGTCTTTACGTATACTTCACGTCACCGTTCAAAGGCTGGATATTTCTGACTGTTGCCCTTGAAAACATGGATTACCTTGAGAAATATTTTCGTGTGGTAAAAGTGATATACAGTGACAGACATAAAGGAGTAATAAGAATTCAATTAAAATGTCAATTGGTAATGTTGAGAATAATGGTTGATTCTGTTTCCGCAAGTTGACGTCACATATTGGAATTAATGTGGCGTCCCGTGTAAAATTGCGGTTTTAAGCTTCATATGTCCAGTCAATGCAGTTTAAAAGAGTTTTGACCATTTTTGTCGTTTCGTTGCCTGTGGTAAAATCACAAAAACTGACGTCAAACGTTTGTCAAGCCACATTTTCCGATTAATTTTGATGCAATTGCATGCTCATATTTGAAATCAATTGCATGCAATTGAAAAGCTCTGTTCAAAGCAAAAATAGCATAACCATTGTTAAATATAATGCTCTCAGTATATTTAGCAACAAGTTTTAAAGATTTACAAACAAAGCCCAGTATGGCATAAACATCTATGCGCACAGCTGTTGGAAGCCGTTGTCAAATTAACAATTTTAAACCCCATGCTCAAATTAAACTAACATCAGAGTATCAAAAAGTTTAGATCCTGATCAGGCGAGACGGTTTTTGGCATCTGATCTGGGTCTTACCTGTATGCGGAAAAATTGTCATAAACAGGGAGGGGAGCGACTAATTGAACCCTTAAAGCGGCAATCACAACTGCAGTAGACGACAAATTTTGAGACATCTTTTCCAATTTTCAAAAAAAGATATGATATTACATGAGAATCGTCTGCCAGCAGACAATTCTCATGAAATATCATGCCTTATTCGTTACTTTTGCAAAAGCCGCAAAATTTTTAATTGTCGTCTGCTGCAAAATATAGGTGGCGCTTTAAGGGTGAATATAAGAGGATGAATTCAGTATGAAGAGAGACAAGGGTGGGGATGGGAATAGCCAGCTTCAAGACCAAGAAAGTAAATAATGGGACAATACAAAAATAGACAAACAAATAAGGAAAATGAAAATATCAAACTTACCAAAAGTTGCAACAGAGATGAATATTTATGCACCTGTATTAATAAGCTTCATGGGTAGCGTAGCAGTATTTCTTTATTGATCCTGACAAAACCTTGATCAGATATCAAAAGTGACTTGCATTTTAAGCCCTTTTATCGGTAGATGTTAAAAACATCTACCAATAAAAGGGTTTAAAATAAAAGTCACTTTTCATGTTCAGCTGTTCGTGATACCAAAACATTTAATTTTATACCACCCTTACCAACTTTAGATCTCGTAATGCGCTAGGTCCACTGATGTAGGTGTTATAAATTAGTAATACCATGGTTTGTTCACCTGTACGTGGGATAATCTACTCGCTAATATCTCCACGTACAGGCGGACAAACCATGGTACAACTATGATGTAACAAATTGTGATATCAGGTTACGATAGAAGTGCGCACGTGGCCACGAGTAATATCAGACAAGTGTGTTTTGAAGCCATCCTATGTGCTATATTTTTACTTTCTCTAGCGAGTTCATCCAGTGAGTCATTTTGTACTCTCCTACTTGGAGGAAGTAAACCTATCTATCTATCTATCTATCTATCTATCTATCTATCTATCTATCTATCTATCTATCTATCTATCTATCTATCTATCTATCTATCTATCTATCTATCTATCTATCTATCTATCTATCTATCTATCTATCTATCTATCTATCTATCTATCTATCTATCTATCTATCTCTGCAACTTTCAATTAGTTGGCCATCCAGAGCCCGAAAAAAAAATTTCTGTTGGCATTTTTGAGTACATTTTGGCATCCATGCTCAAAGTGTATCTTGATGTGTTTTAAGAAGGATAGGGGTGGATGCCAAGTCTGGAAATGCCCCAAAGTCCCAGAATTAGGTCAAAGGTCAACTGAGTGCAAATTCTTGTATTTTAGCGTTTTTATCAATTAGCTATCCAAAATTAGGATTCAAAGTAATGCAAAATCTTTTTTGTATAATACAGCCATGCTATATAAACAAACAGCATCATCAAGGCATGATGTGTGTTTGGATCAAAGGTCATTTAAGTGCAAAATCGGTGAAAATTGTAGCAATATTTTATTTATATAGGGGCAAAATTCAAATTTTAAGTTCTCTTCTATCCTAATGGAAGACTTTTTTTATTGCTATCCTGCTAGGTGTGTGTCTATCATGTTTGTAAAGCAATGATTTACCAAGTTTCCTTCGGTCAAATATTCATAATAGGCATGTTAAGTACGTTTCTGTATAAAATTAATTAAAATGTAATACAACTAAGAATAACCATTTCATTGTAAAGAAATATTTTTTTGCTTAATGCTTTGTTAGAATACGTCATTTTATGCAATTATCTATCCTTTTATACATAAGATGTGTTTAAGTTGTTACTTACGTTACATTTTACCATCTGAAATTGAGTCATTTCTCAACGGTATATGTTCCTAGATACAGCTCTCATGAAGGACTTGGCCATGATCTCATGCTTATAAGACTAAAATACATTTCTTTTCTGATTTCACACATTTGTTGTGTTTGTTCCCATCTATGAGTAATTGTAAAACACTTTTTACAAGGCCACTACCTGCTAATTGCATATACTAAGCATAGCTTCGTGAAAACACAAAGACCAAGCCTCCTTTCATAAAACATCAGGCATGCTGAAACTATGATAGAATATGGTAAATACCATATACATTGGTCTTCACATCGGCCTGTTAGCAGATGGTAACATACATAACATAAAGCTAATATACAGGTATATTTCTAATAATGACCATCCAGTGAAAACATTGTTAACTTTTTGTGGCGTATATCATGGATATAGCCCCGACATCAAGGGTAATCCTCCATATAACTTTAAACATTTAATTGTAGGGGTGTCCTTTCATTTGCACATATTAATGAAATGATGTGGATTCAAAAGCAGCATTTCTTTGAAATCAGGATGCTCGTGTAAACGTATTTATCCAAATATAGAAGCAGTATAGATATGATACTAAAGGTAACCTCTGATTTTAAGATACCATAAAATATATATCTATGTCTTTCACAGCACAACTTTTTATACATTATAATTGTTTCAGTGTCGATAAATTCAATTCTAAGTATCATTATAGACATATTTTGCTTATCATTTATTGCAATGATGATAGAGATCAAATGCTATGAGGTTATTGGCATGTGTTTCTTTATGTCATTCTTTTTAACTGTAAAATGCCAATTCAAGTTTTATTCCAAATTAAATTCCCCCAAAACAGATTTCTGGAGACTTCTTGGGAACACAGGCATTCACCATAGTGGAGCACCTGATGATTTGATTGTGTTCATAGTTTTTTTTATCAGTTTGGGGTAATTTCTTAGTATTTAGAGTAAATGTGTCCTGAAATGGTTATCTAATATGTACATTTACTAGCATAATCCATTGGTTTAACATCTCCAATTTGCTTGATGTATATACATGTAAGATCCTAAGGTAGTTAACTCGCCTGTTCTAGTGTAGAATCTATCTGTTAACCATGACAATTTGCTAAGACGGGGATTGATTGCATATAGGGTAGGTGACTTACATTAATGTATACATCTACTGCTTGTAGATACAAGTACAATATATCCGATTAGATAGCACTTGTAACTGGTAACATACTCGAAATGTGTAGTTTTAATATGGCATTACTCTTGAAATAAAACTGAACTACTTTCCTTTCACTTTATACAAGACAGTCTTCAAACAGTGTTAGTCTTCACAAATATCTACAAGGATATAGGTACAAAAGTGAGCAATTTTGTGCTTAAAATGATTTCTGCAAGCTGTTGTCAGCAATGCTGTTCACATTTTCGATGGTTTTATTTGCATATATATTTAAGACTATCACAATAAGCCTAATTTAGTAAACTTTTTAAAACCAACAAACAGACCATAACTCACTTTTCATAGGACATGTATAAAACATGTACTAGGGTTACAAATAGCTCAACAAAATCAAATAGTGCATAAATAAAACTAAAACAAACTACCCTGTGAATAAGAGAAGCTAAGAAATCAGCTGTGTGTGACACTACTTTTTCAATATTCAGTTTAATCTGTGAGTTTCAGAGATGCAAACCATACTAGTGAAGTTTAGGAGTCATGTTTTGTATTATGCTTAAGAATAAAACAGTTAACTGATCCATAAAATAATGTATCACTAATGTTAGAATGATTTGTTGCTTATGTTACCATGTAATATGTTCAGATGTTTTTCAAGACTGCTACATGTACATGGCCCAAGAAATCTTATCTCAACCAACCTTAGTCTAAGATAATTAACAAGCAGAATAGTTTCTATCAGAATTGCTGCAGAATATAATAAGATAATCATCATTACAATATGATATGAAATCTAGTTATACAAAACATAGAAGATTTTAATGGGGACAGATGATAAATTAATTTTATAATGTAAATGTCAACACAGAAAAGTGAAAATTAAAAGAAATCAGCATACAAGGAAAATCTTTAATACTAGATCGATGTAACATCCTATATTTGGACATAAACCATGCTGGTTTTGTACTACAATGTTATATTTGCAATCTTCAAAAACCTATACCTGCTATAGAAGACACTCAGCACTACCCCTGCCTTAATTCCTGCTTTGCCACTGGATGTATGAAATATTGCTATGCTATTTTAAGTAAATTATTGATATTAAGTCAATATTTAAATCATGATGTAGATTGCATGTTTATCGTTATGTACCATTGGTAGAAGTCTGAAAACTGCAATATGAATGTAAAAGAACCAAGCAAATTACATAGGGTAATTGAGTAAGACCAGGAAATGCCACATTCACATATTGCAGACCGACCCATAGCACTCTTTTAAATTAAGTCTTATATAGAATAAAATGTGTGTAGTACATGTAAGCGACTTGTGGAGAGCAGAACCAAATTTTATATAAGCCTAAGGCTTTAATGAAATGTATTTGTGGTTCCTGTTGCCTACCTACCCTATTTTTTCAACCCTACCCTAAACATTAAAATGGTCTTTGGAGAAAAAATACCGAAAATGGGCACTTTTTCAGATTAGTCACTATTTTCTTTGTTAAATGTCATAACAAAATTTTATAATTTCCCTACCTACCTACCCTAAATTTTGTTGGTATGTAACAGGAACCACACATATATTTCATTTAGGCCTAACAACAATTTATAACCTTTATCCATTTATTTAAGGCACTTTTTATTACCTACGTTACCTCATTAATATATGTGCAGCAATTTAAGATCCATTATAGTTAATATAGTTATAATTTGATTTCATTATGAAAGATACTTTGCCAATTCCAGTGCAATGTAAATAAAAGAAAAAATGAATCTGTAAGCAGCTATGCGTTACATGCTGGAGCCAGTACAAATTACAGACTAATTAGCATATTTAAATATTTACTTGATTTCATTGCAAATTAAAAGTTATAAACAACTTCAAATATATGAAAATGAACATTTTCAAATAGAATATAGATCAATATCATGTATAGTTCAGGTCAGGTATAATGGTTTATTCTAATACCTGTAATTTGTAAAGTCATTATCTGCAATTTAGTATAAAATGTAACATACGTTCGCTGACGAGCAGAAATAAATATCACAGATGTATGCAATTAATTTTTATGTCTAGTTTAAACATTTAATGCTTAAACTGTTTCACTAATACTATTAATATAAATCAATATTAGCCTTGTACTGTGTGTACTGTTATTTTCAATGCCATTAGGGTAACGTTGATTACAGGTGATTTATAGAAAAATGACCACAGAAAAGTTATTAAATTATGGATTTCTAAGGCCCCAAGACATGTCCCAAACTGAAAATAGTTTTACTTTCTGAGAGGAGCAGCAAACTTTCAAAGTAGCCCAAATATCTTAGTTTAGCCCAATTGAGGTAGAATTTCCGTCAGAATTGCACAAAACTTACGATGTTTGTCTTAGTAAAATCCATAAAAGGATGCTTCCAAAGGTGTTCTTTTAATGATAAACATGTTAATTTAAGCCTTCTGGAAGACTTCTACCCTTTTTAGAGTTTAAAAAGCATCTTGTTGTTGGGCCAGAGAAAAAAAGAATCACAAGTTGTAAAAATGCTCCGATTATTGCACTTGATGACCTTTGACCCCATTTTAAAGTCAACATATGAACATTTAGTTATAAAAACATTTTCTCAATGTTTTTCAGACTTATAGCTATAAGCATACAAAATTTGGCTTGAAATGAAATATGTTTACATATAAAAAGATAAAGTTGTTTTACAGTAGTACATTTTTTCTCATTTTTGCACTCAATGACCTTTGACCTAATTTCTGGCCTTCATATGCAAATTCAGACTTGGCATCCACCCCTATGGCTTTGTACACATGCTAAATATTATGTTAAAAGTGGTCTTACAAATGTACTCAAAAATGCCAACAAAACCAAAAATATGCATCTTTTTTCGATTCGGATTGCCAACTAAATTGTTCTCTGCACACCAGGGCTTAAAGCTTTCTTTTAAACCTTTTACAGTTTGTATACTGCAAACCCCTAAACGGGTACCTAAAAAAACTGTGAAGACCCTGATGAAATGCCACATAACGCGGCATTTCATCAGGGTCTACACTGTTTGCTAAGATCAAAACGGTCTTCAGAGAAAAAAATAGTTTGAAATTATAACCTAATTATAACTCAATATACACAATGAACCATCCCAGGTTTATTATATCATATCAGGTGAAAAAAAAACATCTAAATACTAAGGGTTAAGGCTAGCTAAGCAAATAATCAGCCCTTCTATAATAGCCTTAAAAGCATCAGGGCGTGACTGCACTAGCACTAATGAACTGTTCCGTAAAATAGGGGTGTTATAATGTTATACCTTGCAATTATTCGTATTTACAAGAGAGCTTCTATAAGCGATTCGATGGCGCAGTAAGTATAACGGTTGTACTCAAATAATTTGATAACAAGGTTGAGGGTTCGAGACCCAGTAAGCCCTTAATTTATCCTTTTTTTTTGCTTTCCCAAAGATGCTGGAAATTTTTGTGATTTACATGTTTGCAGAAAAGGGCATGTTTTGATGTATTATGCAAATGTAAAGCGACTTCACTCAGTAAAATGGCGAAGCTTGTACGGAGATACAGCGTCAATGCAAGAGCTTTTATTGAAAACGTGTACAAGTTCTGCATGGAGCTAAAAGTCTGGAATGAAACTGTCACTGAATCTTGTATGGCACAGGACTGCAGCACTCACTGGCGTTAGCAGATATACCGCTCAGAAAATTGTGGACACAGGACGAGCAGCAACAACCAAAGCAACCACCGTCATCTACGTCGAAAGTGTCACTGGGTGACTTTGACCAGGGTGTTGTACGGAGGACCATCGCCAGCGTTTACTCCTTGAAGTTGGTTCTGCCAACCCTTGATAACATCAGAATAGAGCTCAAACAGAAAATTGGTTACACTGGCAGCAAGTATCGTCTTCGCAAAGATCTCTTTCATATGAGTTTGCGTAAACACGCTGTGGGATGAATCAAACAGTGCTGATGGAGAGACAAGATATAGTCCTCAGCAGGATCAGATACCTTCGCAGGGTCAGAGAGATGAGAGAGACGAGTTACACAGTCGCTTATACAGATGAAACTTACGTTCATACCAGCCTCGTTGTCCCGAAATGCTGGCAGGATAGTACTACTGGACTTAAGATACCCTTTTCTAAAGGTTATTTAAGAAAAGTGATATTGCACGACCTTTAGGTCTGCACTATAATCACTATTTTAGTTCGTCCGCTCGTCCGTCCGTGACAGTTCGTGTAAATGTTCATAGCTCTGGACCACATAGTATATTTTGATCTCATTTTGCATGTATATGTCATTCCCTAACCACTGGCATGCTAAACCACCTTTTTATGGAAGAGGGCTCAGTTTCATTCAAGTTGGCAAACATTCAACGTTGGCCGTGCCTATTAATGTCAGTTATTTTCACTTTACATAAAATTAATTTATTCATTGGTGAAAGAATGATCATACTCCATGCTGGTACAATGAGGGATTCGTACCCAACGCTGAAGTTGTGTTCAGGGCGCTTACGTAGCTCTAGTGGCGATTACGAGGGGGAAATGAACCATAAAATGATTGTTCGTTGGCTGGAAGACAAACTGATTCCATACCTGTCTCCAAAATGTGCATTGGTGATGGACAAGGCCGCCTATCACAATGTGCAAGTCGACAGACATTCTGACAGGGCAACCAAGAAACACCTGATACAAGAGTGGTTGACCAGGCACGGTATCAAATGATCCGCTGGCATGTTAAAAGATGAGCTGCTTGAACTATGCAAGACCCACCCACAGGAGCCTGCCTATGTGTCTCGCCTTCCGCTTAACAAGGATAAAAGAACTCATCCTGGAAGCCATGCAGTCTATAACAGCTAAGCACTGGCCAGACTGCATGGATCACCTCAAGGGCATCGAGATGAATTATTGGGCGAGTGACATCGCAAGGAATGAGATGCCCGAACCTGTGGTTGAGATGATAATGACTCTGCGACAGACACAGCAAGCGAGAACGAGGATGAAATTTGAAAATTCCTAGTACTGTGATGAAATTGCTAAATAAATATATTTATAAAAAAACAGCAGAATATGCAACTGCAAATAAAAATACACGAAAAAATCATTTTATAACATAAATCTTACTTTGCTATATTAAAATAATTAAACGTCAATATAATCGCTAGAAAAAAAAACAAGTCCGAATTGAGGCTCGAACTCACGACTTCGTGTGTTTTTAGGAGAGCGTTTTAACCACTGAACCATATATAGAGATATCAACTCTATATAGCTTTTAATGATTTATAGAAATTTTACAAACAGTTAACGGTAAATTATCTGCTCCACCCAGAAAATTGGACTCGACCAAAGGTCAATACTGAAAGGTTACAAATGAATAATACTGAGTTGATATTGATATGAATCTTCGCGATTATAACATAGAGGTACAATGTACGGAGTTTGATGGTAGTCTTATGGTTTTCATATCTGGGTTGTTTCTTCATGCCCAAAGTAAGGTTGATATTTGGTTTATTTCGTATAAATATGCCGCTTATCCAAGGAGGGGAAATACCAGTTATGACGTGAGGGTATATACACCAAAGATCGGTTAACCCATCGGTTCTTCCATAAGAATCGTTTATTTGCAAAAACAGTTTGAAAGATTGTTGAGCGTCCCAAAGAGATAGAAATATGCAGTACGCAGCCTAGATTCATAAGGCGAATCAAGGCGAGTATAAGTTTTACTCCGCATGAGTGTGCACCATCCGTTTTTGTTCAGTGAAGCATTTTAATTATATTTCGGGCGTTTGCTAGTTGCCTTTTCATTGAAGTGAAGCGAAATCACTCATGCAAGAATTTAAAGTCAGAAATAAGCCGTGTCACCGCAAAAACACCGATGCTTACTGCATAGACGAATATTGCTAAAACAGTTAATGATTTAATAATATATTTTGTTAGAACGCTGAACAGAATAGTAAAGCAATGATAAAACCGTTGTCATATCTGTAGAGTCTGGTCTGAGCTTTAAAATGACTGTTTCTTAAATTTATTAAAATGTAGATTTATCTGATAAGAACTAAATAGTTTTTTTTTATTGAATTCATATCGTGAATATCTAGACCGTATAAACATTGACACGGAATACAACAGAATAATAACGCCATAGATCAGATTCCATTATTGCACATGCGGGTCCCAGTTTTGCTGGAAACACTTGGACCTCGTTTCGAGAAATTCTGTTTTTGGGGCTTGTGTATAGGTTATACTTAACTCTTTGCCTCCTAGTGTCATCTGCTGATATTCGAACAAAGATAAGACCCAACAAAACGTAGAGCTGATCTGGATCCAAACTGTTTAACACTTTTGGATCCAAACTGTTTGACACTCCAAAACCATTCCTGAAAGAAGTTTTGAAAAAGTTAAATTTGAAAAAAAAATGAGCAGACGACAGAAAGCATGAAAAATCAATCAGTGGCAATAAAGACTACTAGTAGATATGAGCCGCGACTTGAGATTTCCAACAATGTGGTATGTGCGACGAGCAAAGGCTCATACACGCATACACGCAGTCTGATCAGAGCCTTTGCTCGTCGCTTGAATATTTTATGACTGTTAAGCTACTGACTGAAGATAAATTGGATATAAGCTTAAAAGGAGGCTGCATAGGCTCGTCTGAGTCTAGACTTGTCAAAATGCCACATTGTTGGAAATCACATGTCACGGCTCATATATAGAATGTCAAATCCTCGTTTATCGAGTATGCGAGAAAAACTCAAACCCCATGTGCTGACTCTTGTATCTTTCCGAGGTTAACGAGCTTCTTTCTTTTTCTGTATTAATTCCCAGTAAGGGAAACCAGGATAAAATCCTGTAGAATGTTAGTGCTAATAAAAGAAATAAAATAATGTGCTGAACTGTAAAACTGTGAACACACTTATGTTACAAATATGTAAAGGTTCTTGTGGCAGAGAATTTAAGCTTCCACAGTGTCCGACTTCTTGACCACACCGCAACAAGCGAACCGGTGAAAGTCCCAATCCTATCTCTGGCACTGCTCGCTGCAGTAGCGGATAATGCATCTTCACCAGCGAAGGTTTCGTCGTATATACCTTTCGACAAACAACGCAACCCTTGGAAGGACAACAACTGTAACTAAATCCCTCAATCAGCAATGGGACGTAATCAGAAAAGTTACCTGTCTGAACCCTCTTTTTGACATTCTTGTTATTTCCCCTGCATCGCTATTACCTTTTATGATGCCTGGTCTAAGTAGGCCTACAGGTGTCGTGCTGTGCATATTACAGGCCATAGTGTACCTACTACTAGTACGTAATCCCAGGTGTCAAGCGGCGCTTGACGTCCGCGCAGTGTCTTGAAGCAATAAACATACATGTCTCATAGGATAATGTTTCTGTTTTGTTGGCTTTGCAAATTACAGAAATATTTTTCATATATTTATATTATAATCAGTTATCTAAATTACCCAATACATGAACCATTTTCGCAATGCAAAACGTGTTTTTGGTAGTAACTGCGATACTTGCGGATTTGGATATCAAAAATAAATTAATTATTTAATATTTATAAACCGTGCGATCCTCTCCGTTTTTTGGTGGATGCTTACAGTAAGAACAAATCTATATGGTACACGCTGCCGTCACACTTGACTGTCATAGCGCGGGTTGGTTGCGGCTTTAAGAATAAGGAAAAGTGGAAATGATAGGAAAGTCAGAAGTGAAAACAAAAAACAAGATGTGATAGGAAAGTTAGAAAATAAAAAAAAATAAAGAAGGCCAAGTGCATTTCATCCCTTCACTCCTGTCCAATCTGGCTACCTTGCAGGTACCAGGGCACCCGAAGTCCCCGCCAGCACAGCACAAGGAGATCACTAGGTCTTACTTACACTCGGCGGCCCTAACTTGCTTAGAATGAGATCTTGGTGAGCTCCCGTTTGAAAGGTACCAAATCGGGAGCCTCAGCCACAGCGGCTGGGAGGGAGTTCCAGAGACAAACTGTTTTAGGGAAAAAGCTGTGTTTATAATAGTCACTGGAAGTAGGGATCTGCCGGAATTTCAGTGAGTGATGGGATCGTGTCCGCGTGGATGCAGGAGTCAGGTAGGCATCTGATGGTACTATGATACACTAGCACTACTCACAACCACATCGTTGCCAATATCAATTGTGTCCAGAAATTCACAAAGAATTGCCTGTTCGTTCAACAAGTTAGGATCAGAAGCTGGGCTTGGTGTTGAATTTTCCGGAGACACCAGGTTCCTGTTAACAGAATTATCTGAATCCTGCTGGTCCTCCTCTGGCCAAGCCAAATCTGGTTTTCCAGCTAAATTCTTTTCCAGGAACCGCGCGTGTCTCTTCCTAGAACGAGCCAACGCAGAGAGAGATCTATTCTTCTTCCGACGACGTCTCCTTACTGGTTTCTTCACAGTAGTACGTCCGGTGATCCTTCTGTCGTTCTTGGCTTTGTTGGGAGTTTTGACGCAAAGTTTGCAACTGACAAATAAATGAGAATGAGTCCTGATTCCACGTGAGTTTCCACGAGAATAGGTTGTCCTCATCGTTCTCCAGCATAGTCAGATCTCCCACGATCGATTTTGGTATAACACTGGGCAGTATTTCCACGGTAGCGCGAAATCTACGTTCACACGATCCGCCATCTTTAATCAGATCAACTTGATGTTTGCAATGATAGAATACGTGACTTTAGATTGAGAGGTCCCTGGTTCGAGCCTCACTGGAGGCACTGCCGGTTGTGTCCTTGAGCAAGACACTTTATACTCTGCTTAGTACTGGTTCTACCCGATATGACTGAAAAATGTTGACTTTGACGTAAAGCATCATGCACATCTAACAGCGAAAAACAAATTTGTTGTTACTAACAATAGTAGAGAAATAGCTTTTCAATAGGTGTCAGCACTTCTTCTAGATGGGGGAATACTTTTTGATAAAATGTATCTGTATTTGATAAGACGTTTTTACATTAATGCAGTACTTTATAAAGATACTCAAAAATACGTATATGGAAACTCATCTGCAGATGTCTCCATCGCCTAAACATTTTCCTTTTGTGCTTCAAAAATTTGATGACTTACATGATTGAGGATAAAGTGTCTTGCTCAAGGACACAGCTGGCAGTCCGGTGAGTCTCGAACCAGGGACCCTCAAACTCAAGTCGCTTACTCTTCCATTGCAATCATCGAGTTGCTCGTAAACCTCAGATGATACAAGAGCTACCATTTATTTATCCATTGGGCACTGAAAAGACATTATTAAGGGGTGGAAAGTAATAGTTATACCATGGGTTGTCCACCTGTACGTGGAGATAATCCACGAGCTTTAGCGAGTGGATTATCTTACGTACAGGTGGACAAACATGGCATAACTATTTTATACCACCTACATCAGTGCAGACCTTGCATATCATGAGATATTGCGTGCTAAAAATGGTAAGGGTGGTATAATGTTTTTCATTGATTTATGTAGCTACGTTTGAAACACATGCATGTTCCTGCTAGCCACTATACCTGGGCCAGCCACTGAGATTATGGTACATATCGCATACATAATATGCTAACCAGTGGGCGTAGACGTCTATTGTTGGTCTTTGTCTTTACATTCTTCAACATTTTAAGCATGAGTGCAAGGAAGGCGACTGCGAGACTTGCTCAGCTCAGCATTCGCCGGTCGCCCAAAATCACATGTGTTGGCACATAGTACCTATGGCGCAAAGAAGGCCATGTTCTCATATATGGACCAGCAGAATTTGCAGGGAACTGATATACACTAACGGTAATAGTTAGTAAGGGCCAACTACAATGACTATGAATAGCCAGTAATGTAATGTCAGTTGTACTGTAAATCGCAAGTTAGTATATAGTGGGAGTGTCTGTGAAACGCCGCTGAGAGTACGGGCCAGTATGACCTCCAGGGAATGGAAACTAACGGGTTAGCCGGAGTTGTTATGGATAGCCACTAACGGTAATGGTCAGTAAGGATCAACTATAGATGTACCACGACCTCTGACCAATGACCTTTGGATCTTTCTATTTCAAACGATTGATGCAGAATGCGTAAAATGAGCCAGTCTGGATGGGACATATGTGTATGTCAAAACTTTTATAATAATTGTAAATAAATGCCTGAAACCCTTTTTTCAAGAACAACACATCGATATTGTAAATAGAGTCACGCTTCAAAGCTTTTGGTAGATCAGTACAATGACTATGAATAGCCACTTAGGATAATGTCAGTTGTGTTGTTGGTGTAAAAGCCACAATACATAATAGTTAGTATACTTCTACAACGACCTCTAAGTAATGTCCCTCGATTAATTCAATTCATTTACCGTTACAGTCACGCCTTAAAGCGTTTTGTGGAAGTATAGTGAAGGTGGCTGTGAGTCAATATCATTGCAGTGGAGTCAGCTACTTGGACACAAACAATCACTACATGATTTGGGGTTCGGGATACTAGGGCACACTAAACTAGAGTTTCAGATGACTTTCTAACGGTCTAGAAATCGCGGAAAACAGACCTTTTTCACATGCCAGCTGCTGTCAGTTGAGGCGGTTCTGGAAGTAAAGGTCAGTTAGAGCTTCCACAAATTCATATATATAGGGGTCCGTCTGGATGACTGTGGGTGACCAGTTAAAATAAGCATCATTTAAAGTCGGCCACGTGAAGTGTCAGTTTAAGAAAAGACTGTTAAAGACATATGCGGCTATTTCCAATGCGCACCTTTTCCGCGTCTGCAAACGGGGAAAGTTGTCTGGGTCCTGTCTTTCGACCCTTAACGGATTCGGATCAATACAGCTTCCGATATTCTTATGTCATATCGGTGTTCCGACATTTTCTTCACAAAATAACTAATTAAAGTGTGTTCGAAATATCTATTGACATCTTTTCAGAACTGATCGTCTCAGCACTAAAGACAGATAAATGTAGCTCAGTCGAAATCAAACGACGTACACAATAACCCTGGTTACGAATACGATAGTGGCCGAGTCTATACTATTTGTATGGATATTTAGAGCGGCGCACGACCTGACCTCGTGGCCTAGTGGTTAGCGCGCCTGGCTACAAAGCCAGAGAACCAGGATCGATTCCCAGATGCGCACATATTTTCAGTGTGTTTTTTCTTTCTTTTTTAACATTTTAATGCTAAATTACTTCATATACTAGTAAAATGGCATCATCAAAACGACCGAAATGGTCATCCCCGAACTTTTTATATTGAATTACGCATGAAACCTATGGGGGTGGGGTTAAATTTGGCCCTCTAGAAAGAGAATTAGTTTGGTGACCCCAGATTTTTATTATTTTTTCTGAAAGGTATTATAATAGTCCATGAATTAAAAATAAATTTTCAAGATTTTCAATGTCAGATTTTTTAATACATGATTTATTCTAAAACAAATTCCATTTTTCGACGAATTGCCAAAATATATCATGCAGTATCTTGTCACAGCATGGGGTAACAAGTAAACATGCACATTTTCTTAAAAGTTTGAGGTCATGGGCAGTAATTTAAGTTAAAAGAAAGAAGCTGGGTGAAGATTACAACCGTTTTAGCTCGATAATTAGGACTAGTATTATTATTTTATATTTCTAGAAAATTGGTCAAATGCTGTAAACTTCAATATGAGATTCTGAAAAAATAAGCACGGTGACATATCCTTTTTATTTCATAAATGGATAGCCCATGCATAAAACAAACTGTATGCAAAGTATTTGAAATATTTCAATGTGGGAAGTATTTAGTAGCATATGTCCTTAAACGCTTACTGTAATTATTTATGCCCAGGTAACACATTCACGGACTTGGCGCCGGATTAGCCACGGATACGATCCGGCATCATTCGTGGCAATCCGTATTGGTCCGTAGCTTTCCGTATTGCTTCCGTAATCATACGTAGTAGTACTTAATCATACGTATATAGTGCATCCATATCGGACTACGGAAATTGGCATTTCCTGGGCCATCCGTGAGATTTAATCCGTAGTAGAACCGGCGAGGTGATCCGTGAATGTGTGATTTGTCTGCTTGTGACGAGTTTTATCCTCTGGTGATAGTCTTTCCAAGCCGAGCCTGATATGGATCCAATTTTATGACACGCTGATGTTTGTTCTAAAACAATTAGTTATAGAAGCAATCAGGAGACGACAAAAAGCATGTAAAATACCCAAATGTCATTGATACAGAGGTCGTGAATAGCCATGAAATATAATGGTCAGATGTGACACGCCACTGATGGTATGGAACAGTTGGGATTGCAGTAAGGATAGATGCTAAGGTTTAGGATCTGTTGAAGTGGCTATGAATAGTCAGTGTAAGTAGTATAGGATTAAGTTTCAATATAGTGATATTTAAAGAGACTAGGTCTGTAACTATGAACATTTTTCGAAAAAAAAATCTTTTCTTCTTAAATCATTTATTTTATGTTTTCACAATAAATATGTTCAGTACAGCTGAAAACTGCATGGAAAAGTGAATTATCTTATAAAAACAGGTGTTTTTTCTATTGTTTGTAATTATTTACGTCCCTCCAATAATTCTAGACAGTTGATTTTTTAGCACAAATGCTGTTGTTTTGATAGTGATAATTTGTTAAGACTTACGAAAATTGTAAAATATTAAACTGAATTTGAGTATTTTTACTGCATTCTTGAAAAATAGAAACTTTATTTCTAAAATTAGAAGATCAAAAGTTACAGACTATGCAGCTTTAAGTCTGAGCACTCTATATGTGTTCAATGTCCAGGGCTCAGAATGACATTCATTCAATCTTTCTAAAGAGTTAGACATTCACTTAGTAAGGTGCTCATATTTCAACATACTATTTTGAATACTTAACACTTTCGCTGCCAAGCACCTCAAAAAACCAATACCTCAGTGCCAAGCATGTTTCAAGGACTCCTGAAAATTGAGGATATATCGGTTCAACACAGAGTATCTCCAGAACCATTCAACCTATCGCTATTAAACTTTCACATAATGTTGATAATACATAAAACTTTTATTTGAACTAATAGTATAAAGATAGTCACGTGACATTTGGCGGCCATTTTGGAAGCCATATTGAAAATATGAAAATGCCTATGAACAACTATGTATGCAAAAAAAGATAGAACATCCATCTACATCAAGTTTCAAACATCAGGATTTATTCTGATATATTGATTCATCAGAAGCAAATAAAAATATAGCAGTTGAAGGGCTAAATTCGTCCTATATGTCATCTCCATGGACAAGTTTTCGATATTTCTGCGAACTCTAATGACATTACAAACAGTTTGTACACCTCCATATATGATATTATTATGTCCCTTTAACATTTTGAATTAAAGAACAAAGAGCTGCGTCCCTTATAACGGTTAAACATAGACAACTTTTAGATTTTGACTGTGGTGGTAAATTCGACTACAGTCGCGGTTGGCAGCGAAAGTGTTAACATACTGCCACGCTCGGAACGGTCAAAGATGTCGCTCTTACCTAAAAAATACACGAAACAATTTTGATTTCAAAAGACCACGAGAAGTCCTCGATGAGCCATATTCGTACGAATACAGCTATACTGGGTTTGAGTAGCTGTATTCAAAGAAGAGTGTACATTGTTATGATATGACTTTTTGCTTACTGTAAAGGCGGCACCTCATGAATGCGAAATTAGGACTGGTCAACCTAATACATAGGTAAAAAGCAAAAAATGTGGCGTGGTTTTATTCAAAAGTAACTGTATCATCTTACGCCATTACCTCAATATAGACGCAGCACATTATTTAGTCCTTAAAACGCCAGCAAAATAACTGCATCTGAAAATGTCTATTTAACATAAGCATAGATGCAAACATTGTGGACTCAGATCAGACTGCTCCTACAGGAGCTATGAGGCTTCAAATATTTTAGTGGACGACAAAACATACATTCTGTGATTATGCGCTTTAAGGGTTAATAACTATGAGTTCAGTGTGTATTCAGTTAGGACTTTCATGAAATGCACGCACGTTTGCGCGGCCCAAAACGCTCATTAAAACTTTACCAAATTATAAATAGAACCTGATTTCCCTTCCTCAGCAGATGAAATAGCCGAACCCCGCCCAGATATGAATATTAAAGTTGCCGCCTTTACAGTAAGCGAAAAGTCTATTAATACGAATAAAGCTACCACTTAATATACACTAAAGCAAACTTATAACAGAGCACATTACATTTTTATGCTAATTCAGAAAGTAAAAACGGTTATACAAAATTTTAATTCTATAAATAAACCAGGACGTTGCGGAGACTTTACAGGTCATTTCATTTCAAAATGCCTCGTTCGTCTTGCACAAACGAACTCCGAGCGAAGATACCCTCATTTCAAGAAATAACATTTTTCACAACAATATCAAGTATTCCATAGAAACATTGCCGATTGACATGTTTGATTGTTTGAAAATGTTACTGACTGTCGTGATTTAAAACTACCCCGAAACACCTCTAAACTTTGGTCACTTGAAATTCTCGTGATAAGGTTAAAATTAATTCAATATTATTGGTGCCTTTGTCAGAAAAAATGAGTTTGTAAAGGGTTGGTTATACGAGGGACTTTTTTATGTTCGTAGAAGAGGAAGATTTAATGAAAACAGCGAAAGTAAATGCATACATATCATATATATTTTCCCATAGCACGAATCAGCAATTTGCTTTCATGGCTATTCAAAGTGCATTTATCAGCCAAAATGCCCTGTCACATTCTGTAAGACCTGTCTTTCCTAGGCCTTCTAGAGTTTTGCTTTGCAACTGCCAGCTTTTAGCTACTTATAGATAAAATCTGCCACCAGAAGCCTACAGTCGTAACAACATTCGTATTGAAAGTAAAATCATTTTACATACTAGGAAGATTCATATTGTGGGGCATGGGCGGATCAAGAGAGGAGACAGGGGGTCCGGACCCCCCCCCCCCCCTGGAAAATCACAAATCGGTATCCTTGGAGATACGGGTACGGATCCCCTCGAGAAGCAGTTAAACCCCTTGGTTCGCTTTGGATTCAACTGCTTCTCGAGGGAGGTTCGTACGGCCCTCTGTGAAATACATTGATGACTAAAAAGTTGAAAACAAAATAATAATAATAGTTTGTTGGACCCCCCCCCCCACCCCTGACGAAATTTTCTCGATCCGCCCATGTGGGGCGGGTAGGGGGAGGTCTTCGCCAAAATTTGCTTGCCATCAGCTATTCGGTAAAATTATCCTTAAAAATCGCTTTATCATGAATAAATTTTAATCTTGGCACCCTCTTGTGTATTTGCCTTAACATAACAATAATGGAGTATGTTATTAGACCTTTTTCAGTAAAACCTTACATTACGATTTGTAAGTCGACGTACACCCACTGTGGACTTTATTTAAGAGGTACAATCTCAGCAGTAACAGGAATCTATCTTTTTTGTCTGCTACTAAATATTGTTGTTTTTTTTTGTCCTGAGATCTTTTTTTATCTTGACAGTTTATACCCTGATGATGTCATTTCACCAGTTTACAAGAGTAAAAAAAACGTACCGAAAAATGGATTTCACTATTGAAATGCAGCCGAGCATCTTTTTTAAAGATATTTCTTGCTCCATATGCATACACTGGTTGTTACTTGCGAGTAAGTCAATTCGATGTTTCTGCGTCCATTTTTGCGTCAATATTTCACCAAGCCCAGGTTAATGGGCAGTGGAAACGCATAATTCGTTCGCAACTTGTGGTAACTCATGTAGCTGGACCACAGTAATTGAAAACCCTTCGAATTTAAAGAAGATATGGAATGGACATGGAATTCAAGCATATAGAATATATGTTTTTAATGGGCATGAGTGGCTCTGATCGCCATAATGTGGTGAAGTAGTTGGGTGCATGCAGGAGTATATTTATATACATAAATGACCCTGTTCAGCATGACATAATAAGTTAACAATTGCAATGGGTAGTTTTAGATAAAAAAAAGTTGGGCAAACAATACTGACCCTGATCTGATGCCACGTTCAGCAACATCTGACCTGGGTGCACACTGTTTGCCTATGTCCCACAAAAAGGGATGCATGATTATATGAATTGAGAGACCTGGATATAGGTTATCATCAAAGTATACAATATATGTAGAAGGGATAGGTATATATAACGCACTTCTACTGCCTTGCGGTAGGAGCCAGCTTTTTTCAGCGACGTGGTGGAGTGTTTGCCTTTAGAGCCTGCGGCCCAGGTTCGATTCCCACCTCAGGCGGTTGGGATTTTTCTACACCCTGCACCCTGTGACATGTACTATATATAAATACATGAACCATGCACTGCCCCTAACTTGTCACTCCACTGAGTCTTGTAATGCGTATATCAACGATGAAAATGTATACTCTAAATCAAGAACATAGGAGTCAATATTTAGGTCTGACATCCACATAGCGCACAATTCCTCAATGAACATTAGTGACCCTGATCAGCTTGATATGGTATATAATTAAATGTGTGCAAGAGTATATTTAAATACATAAATGACCCTGATCAGCATGCTATTATACAGTCTAGATGTGCATTGGTAGTTTTAGATAAAATTTTGGCAAACAATACTGACCCTGATCGGATGCCACGTTCAACGACGTCTGATCAGGGTCCACGCTGTTTACAATCTAACTATATATACATCTACGAGTATATAAGTATGTATAACCCATATAAGTAGAATCTTCTCAAAAATTAAGCATGAGAACTCTTGAAAACATATAACTATTGATATGGGAACAAATTGCTGAAGTATTGCTTGTACGAGGGCTGTTCAAATATGAATGCAAGTAGCTTCATAACTTTCTTCACATATATGCTACGACAAAACGTCATACCTTTCTTGAAAGAACTATTTGTCGCCTTTAAAATGGCACCAAACATCAAGAAGCACTTATTATTTTTCTCGAGTTACAGACCTTTATATAAAAGCCGCTCCAGTATACTGAAGTTTTTCTGAAGCAAATTGCAACACACGTTTTGGTGCATGTGCGGATATAGTGCCATATCTTTGTAGGTTTGAGACAAAATGACACCAAATTTTAGATGCAAGTTTTAGTAACAATCCCAAAGTCGCTTGTAGGAAAAACTTTATATAATCCTGTTTCTATCTCGAGTTAACAGGCACGCTTGTGACGTCATCAATTTTATGATAAACGTCATTTTGAGTTATCTATTGGTGATGCAATAATGAACATCGCTGTGTCTTTTTCTTTGCATTTTGCTGAAAACATGCTAAATAGGTCATAAGGGAATTTTCAAAACGCGTCATCCTCAATTTACAGAGTTATCGTATTTTATATCATTTTTCAAGCATTTTTCTGTTTCCTAATGACGTGTTTACATTAATTCAAATATGTTCAATCTCTCTAGTCCTCAAGACTAGGTGAGTAATGTTGTTGTGAATAACGCCTATAGTGGTCAAACTTAAAGTTTACGTTCAAATTTGGAATAAAGTCGCACTATTATGAAAACAAAATTAAGTATAAATTCTATAACCCCTTCACTTGAGGCATTTTTGACTTAATAAAAATGCTTTTGAGCGTTTAAAAATTACCCACCATCCATCAATAATTTGTAGCAACAGCTCAGTATGAGCGATCAACATATTTTCTTTAAGTTAAAACTAGTTTAAATGTTGCTTCGTGCATTTTATTAGAGATAAGTTTAACTGAAAACTGCAAGGTGGTATTTTGTTTACCATTTATTTGCAAACATAAGGAAACTTTAGTGAAAACTATTCGTTGTAATTTAACAAAAACATGTCGGATTTTCGCAACCTTCACAGAATCATTATATAAGACTATGGTGATACTTCCTTAAAAATTTCAAGAAATTTCACTTGTTTATCGAAGAATTATACGCTCGTCGAGATCACTGGTATGTGTTAAAGCATTGAGTTTGTTAGTATACTAACGTGACCCTTATTCAAAGGGCTGTAACTCGATAAGTATACTGTATGCTTCTTCCGGTCTGGTGCCAGTTTAAAGATGACATACAGTCCTTTATAGAAACGTTTACCATTTTGTCGTAGCGTTTATGTTAAGAAAGTTATGAAGCTACTTGCATTCATATTTGAACAGCCCTCGTATAATAGGTGTATTCCGTCATCTTCCTACTTATCTCCTCATTATTCTCTCAACCTATTGGAGTAATACCAAATACTTCTTAGCTTTGCAATCTTTACGGAATAAACTACAGATATAATTATTTATGTCAGCATAATAACATATGGTGAAAGTTTAAAATATTAAAGGTGTGCATAGTAATAATGACAAGAAGCAGCATCTAGGATTTAGTTGATTTACACAATTGGACCACATCGTTGAACATATAAGTGTATTGGTATACTCCATATTCTTTCTTCTCTCTTCTGTGTATATCTCTACTCACAATGTTATTTAAGTACATAGGCAACTGAAGTATAGAAAGTATAATGTTACAATATAGTTCTTTACAGAATAAACTGCAAACTATAATTAAAACAAATAAGATAACATATAAACCACACAGGAGAATTATCATTTAGTAAGAGTATAAACAGGATAATATATTAGTCAAGATTCCTTACAGATACCTGCAAATTTGTTGAATATAAATAAGATAGCATACACAACATAGGGCATCTTTAGTTTTAAATTTAAATACTGCATTACTTTAGGAGTGTTTAAAGAGTAAATATGTAATTTAAGTATCTAAGGTAATGAATATGAACTACATTTTTAACAAAATAATTCTTTACAGAATAAATTGCATACTTATGGTTGTACAAGTAAGGTGGCTGATTAACCACATGGTTATAAGTAAGAGAAGGAACTATGAAAAAATATACATTAACCATGATTAACCATGATTAAGTTGGGTAACGAATACAACTATAAGGATATAATAATGCTTAAGATAATTACTTACGCTATAGTCAATTATATGCTCTGGGTCATATACTAGTTCTTACAATATATCAATAGTTTTAAAATGTAATACGTTACCTAAACATTATACATAGATACATAGATACAGATCAGATGAATTTATACTTAGATCTTATAGGATTAGATATAAATCATTTAGCTATTGTAACGTAGTATATACTTCTCTATTATTATCAACAAAGATGAAGTAATTATTTGGAGATACATGGGTGAAACGTAATTAAGTTATAATATATTATGTAGATGTAAATATATGGTCATTTTAGTTACAGTTTAAGGCTGTGAGGAAATGTAAGTTCTTTAATTTAAAATTAGTATTAATGAATGTAGAAGTTGTAAGATGTTAATATGAGAATGCAAACTATTACTGGAGGGGTTGCAACACGCATACACACATAGAGCGTGTGCATAATTACAGTGTGCAAGTGTATATATAATTTGATGTTCATCCTTGATATTATTCTCATTTTATCAATTACATCAAGATATGAATTGAATTGTGTATTTTTAGTGTGTGGTTGTATGATTTGTAAGCTATCACGGGAGGGTTGCCAGCTTAAAATGACTTTAAACGTGGGTATGCTGTTGGCTAAATGTGTTCACATCATGAAGAGGGCCCCATTCCCTCGTAGTTTCCTTTTCATACAACTTTTGGCCATGGAATGCTTAGATGGTCACAAAAATGTAAAGTTAAGTCCTTGATGGATGGTTTCAAATGTCACTTTATACAAGAATGGGCATTTCTTTTTTCATTTGTACAGTATGGAAGTTGTAGCACACACACACATGTAGTGCTACCTTTTGGTGTAGTTATTGACAGATGGCTTTACTGGGCTAATTACAAATATTTGTCCTTCCTGTACATCTCAGCTTGGCATGCTACATGTGTATGGTGTTTATATTGCTACATTTATTACATATAGGATTATTCATAATAGACGTACAATACTGATGTAATATATGGTACAATTTACCCCGTTCTCATTGACCTGAGATAGGTGGTGTTAATGGAGGTTGGAATCTGCTGGAAATGTCATATGTTCATTTTCATGTTATCGGCATATAACAGAATGGTTACACCAAATTAGCAGTTATTTAAACGATGATTTTGAATTGTGGTCTGAAAGCAGGTTTTATCTGTGAACAAAAAATAAAATAGGCCGGATTGAGATGTGACTGTCTGATTGGTCACTGTAATAAGAGTGAAACCGGTTTTAAGCCCTCCAGTAAAATAGTTTTGCTGGCCGTTCAAAAGCGGTGCTTCTTTTGTGGATCATTTATGTTATTTCTGTGCTTTCGAGCGCGTCTGTTTATTGATGCCTTGTGGGCACCTGCTGGGAAAGGGCTTACCTCTTGGCTCTCGCTTGTGATGTCTATTTCTGAAGTTGTCACTTTCCCATTGGTATTCCAGGTCAGGTGTGGTGCTTGATTGTATTGATTCCTGATCGTTGCCCTCTTTCTTACTTCGTTCGACATATAGAACTAGTTAACTTCTAAACAATTTATATACAAACTTTGCATGCAGGTAGTGGCTAAGATACTTCACACCAGAATGTCTCTTAAAACAATGATTAAACTGCATCCTATCATATCCGGCTCCTTATCTTCAACCAAACCAAAGGTGTTCACCAATCTATTCTAATTATTATTAATCATTATTTTACACCTCCAGGAAAATGCTTTATTAAAACTGTTTAATTCAATACTCGCTTAGTTGATCACCCTTAGAAATTCAGAAGGAGTAAAATACGAAAAGACAATTAGTATAGCCGTTCATCTCATGATATTAATTCGGTGAATTGGGTTGGGGTGGAGTCATAGTTTTTTCATGACAAGCTTCACTAAGCGGTTTCAACAGTACTTCATGCACATATACCTACGCTAGAAACTGACAACAACCCTTCTTGTACCAGCAGAATTCAGTTCCGTTCGATTGAACTTTCCTAGGAGTAGAACTGTAACGATACACTGAAGCCTTGATTTAATGTAGCTCAATGCAAGGATAGAGGGTGTGCCTTCCGGCAAACTATTTGCTACCATGTTGCTGCATATACCATATTCTGAAAAGTTAGTCCACCCAAAGGGGCGGACCCAAGCCTACGAGCTCAAAACCCCTGGATCTGCAGTCAGACACAATAGAATGAATATAATTTCGGTTTCTAGTGTAGAAGTGGAGGTTGAAATCTTTCTCTCTGACTGAATCAAACCGTTGCAACAAAATTGCATTTTGGCATTGAGAAGACCACATCAACTGTTTTTACTCTGTCTAACTAGTAAACATTGTGCACTGTAGAGCCACAATATGCCCCTAATTCCATAATATGCTACCCTGAACAGAATTTTTGCACGTGGCATGAGTTGCAGTCTGTTCTTCCATCATAAAAGTAGTCCAGAGTTCATTTTGATATAATCAGCAGACATATAAAGCATACAACATTTTTCACGACTACATTACATCAGCACTTTAACGGAAAATATCAGTTTGCTGAAGGTAACTTTATTAAAACTTTTTTCTATGCTATCCTTACAAGGAATCAACCGAGTCGCAAGTTACAACTAATGAAGTTGTTAAAAGCTTCTGAGTAGAGTCAATCAAAGGCGTGTTCGACGGACAAATCCTAAGGTCCGTTGGTAACTGAAAAAGGTCTATCAGGCTGTAACTCTTAAATGAGATATTGCAACGAAGAGACGTAAACATAATTTTAAAGGCAAAATGTAGTGTTTTCGAAAGGTAACATAGTAAGCTTCTGGACAAAGCTGTAAGACAAAGACCGGAACTTTCAGAACGACCCTCGTACTTCTTTTTTCAAGTATTTTTCATGGAAAAAAAACACCGCAGTATCCGATGATTTTTTTCTTCCGCTTTCGTCATTCTATCTTTATATACGACCCGGCTAAAACAGCTCGAGCATTTGGGCGCTTGAACCGAGTGACATACAATGGCTCTCTTCGGTCAGGTCTTGGTTTTTACCGTTCTAACACTGGTTGCACAAATACAGCTAGTACAGTCTAAAGGGCTCACTCTTGTTCAGATCTTAAAGTTGGCTGACTCAGAAGGTATGCTTTTTCTTCTTTGTTCTTTCTTTTTTTGTCATTTTTAAGTTAGAAAATTCATTATTTGCTTATTGGCTTAAACGAGTTAAAATCTTGAAATTTTGCAAACAGCAAGTGTATTATTGAGCCGCGACATGAAATTTCCAAAAATGTGGTATGTGCGATCAGCAAAGCTTCAGATCAGCCTGCGCATACGCCCAGTCTGATCAGAAGCTTTGCTAGTCGCTTGAATATTTTATGAGTGTTAAGCTATTGACTGAACATCATTTGGAGTTTCTAAGCTTAAAAGAAGGCTGCACAGGCTCGTCTGAGTCTACACTTGTCACAATGCCACATTGTTTGGAATCACAAGTCGTGGCTCATATACTTAACTTTCCAGAGAGCAAACCTCAAAAGCCCTGATCAGACTGCGCATCCGTGCAACAAAAATGACGTCTGATTGAAAAACGTCAAAACTTTTTTTAATTCTTCAATATATTGAGATTTGGACCCGGATCAGGCCCGAAAGACGTCGGTCCTGATCTGGATCCAAAACGTTCGACACTCTGATAGTGCCATTGAAATAATTTTTGGGAAAAAAAGTCAGCAGACGACATCAAAATCATGATAACTTACCCAACATGCTAAGTATAACCGGGTACTTCAGGTTATCGGGTGTTCAGCAGTATTATATGACTTTTGGGGTACTGTAAAGGCGGCACTTTATGAATGCGTAATTAGAACTGGTCAACCTTAGACATAGGTAAACGCTTATTGGCGTGGTTTTATTCAAAAATAACGGTATCATCTTGCGCCGTTACCTCAGTATAGACGCAAAACACATTATTTAGTCCTTTAAGCGCCAGCATAATAACTGATAACTGCAGCTGAAAATGTCTATTTAACATAAGCAAAGAGGCAAGCATTATGGACACAGATCAGACTGCTACTACAGGAGCGGTCTGATATTGGTCCACACTGTTTTTCTTTGAGGCTTCAAATTTTTTAGTGGACGACAAAAAAAAAAACACATACATTTTGTGATTATGCTCTTTAAGGGTTAATAAATGTGAGTTCAGTGTGTATACGGTTAAGATTCTCATGAAATGCGGCCCAAACAACTTATCAAATCTTCTAGTCACCAAATTATAAATAGAATCTGATTTCCCTTGTTTAGCAGATGAAATAACCGAACCACGCCCAGATATGAATATTAAAGTCACCGCCTTTACAGTGAGCAAAAAGTTATATTATAAGCGAGTATATCAATTGTTTTATTCACAGCTTTAAGATCAGCGAGCAGTGCAGACGACACTGGCAAGCTTGGTGTATCGACATTCGACCTCTCGACGCTTCAAGAAGATGACCTTGACCTTGTGGAAATAGACCCTAGCCAGTTTTATCAAAGCTGTTCTCACGGAAAATGCGAGTTCTGCACACATAGCAAATGGTTCAAAGGTAATTAAATCCTTGGCGTGTACGGTCCTGCCAGCCAAGATTGACAGTGACGTCATGTTTTGTTTAAAATTATTAAGTGAAACATTAACTTCACACTCCACTTGAGCTAACGCAAATCGATAGATGACTTGTGTATTAATCCTATCCACAGGATAGGATTAATACTCAAGTGATCTTTCGATTCTGAGTCCCTGATAACTTTGTAAACATAACATGACGTAACTGTCACTTTTGGTTGGCAGGACATTAGCTTCGCACTTTTTATGTTTATACTCTGTTGAAAAAAAAGTTTAAATTTCTATCAAAAGAGGTGGCAGCTGCCATCCCTTTTAATGTAAACCTACAAAAGCAACTCCAGGCCGAAATTTATCCAGTGATAAATGTTTAACATTTCTACCTATTATTGTTGTAGCTTTTCTCCGGACCGATACAGTCGAACAGAACATAGATTGTAAAACGGCGGACGTAGCATTTCAGTTGCCAACAAATTTGGTTTAAAGTCTCACTAAGTTTTTACAGTGTAGTAAACCCAGCCGACAACATCCAAGACAGTGTCTTTCATTACTGCATGAACCCTAGTTTCGTAATATATTCAAATTTGTAAAATCTTTATGCAGAAGTTTATTCATGCGCGGATCCAGGAAGTTTTGACAAAGGGTGTCCCATTTTTTTTTTATGAGGGGAGGAAGGATCTAACAACGGCCCGCCAGCATAACGCCATTTAAATGGCGTTTTTGCTGACGGGCCGATGATGGCCCAACATTGGTAGCTTTGTGATAAGGGGATCCGGACCAGTATTGCTAATAAACCTTTTATTTTTGTAACTTTCCAGGGGGTCCGGACTCCCTCTCCCCCTCTGGATCCGCACATGTTTTTCATATATCATAAATAAATACTCTTATGCCTAAATATGACATTTAAGACCCCTGCGCTCCCAAAAAGCAAGTGAGATACCGAGAGACACATTGAGTCATTTATCTTCATTTTTGTAAAGAAAAAGGTTGCTGCACTTTTGAACAACACGTCCGTTTAAATGAAATTTTGATGAATAATACCCAAAGTAGATAACACGCGTTTTATTAAATTCATTTAGATAAAATTATGATCCTTTATAAGAATATTGATGTTAAATAAAACAACAAGAAAGTTTATCTCGGACATATGAAATATGACACACACAAAAACGTCATTTTCATGCTTGTATCTCATGTGTCTTGAAAGGTATTTCCTTTTGTTATAATGTTACATGTGTATTTTTAGATATCGTCATGATATAACATATCTAAAATAAAACGTAAACGTGCCAAAAGGAATGCATACTTTCAAACGAGAAAGAGTGGATACCATTCATTGACTTTATAAAATAAAACGATTTATCACATCTTATGCTACGTCTACACTATGTCCCCGGCGACCACGACAGTCACGATTTCGGCCACCGTGGACGAAACGGGGTGACCGTAACACAACGTAGGGGAACGGGGTCGCCGTGGTTGCCGTGATCGCCGGGATAGATTTTTAAACAGTCAAAAAATTTGCCACGGCAGCCACGTCGGGAATGACCTACTTAAATGTGCCGTAGTAGAACGGGGAGAACGCAACAAAACGTGAATGAACGTAACAGACCTTAACATAACTTGAAGTATGTCCGTAGCTAGACGGCTTGTTACGAGACGGCGACGCAAGGTCTGCCAAGATCTGTCAAGGTCTATCAAGTTCTGTTGCGGTCTGCCACGTTGTCGTAACCCGACCCCACAGCTCGAACCTGAACATGGAGTCTAAGAATCTCAGATAGATGCATCTGGGCAAGGGTAGAAATAATCATTACTGAATGGACTTGGGTAGTTTCATAATATTATAGAGGTGTCATGGGTTATAATTTCCCGTGGCAGAATATTGCATTTATTTCTCTGAAGATCAGTCAGTGTAGACATTGATAAAATGCTGCATTGTGCGCCATTTCATTAGAATCTTCTGTGTGTTTTTCTTAAAAAAATACTCATAAATGAGTCACTAGAGTACAACGGGTTAATGCTGATACCAATGGCTGGTGTTTTGTTTCAAGACTCTCATTGTACAGTTTCGAAGAGCTTTGGAGGCCTGAAATGCTGCGAAGCTCTCTTGCTATAAAAAGTGAGAAATACCCCAATTGTTGCATTTGTTCTTCCGAAAACCATGCCCGCACTTTGCATCCGTCTTTAACCTTCCTGCTAGACGATCATTCTGGTTTACAGCTGCTGGTGGCCTCCTTGCTGCCACAAAGGCTAGATGTACGCTCCTAGCAATTATATAAATACGAAATCGGCTTCTTTATTGCCATTACATGTAATGATGTTTTTGATCAAGGGTGCATAATATAATAAGGATGTATTGTCCAAAAGCATATCATTATCTTCCGATGTGTGGCAATCTTCAAACACTGAGAATATGACATGCGCAGAGAATTTGGGTACACATAAGAAGGGAAATACTAGAAATACTCGGGTTAACGACCAGGTAGTGATTAGCCTGTTCAGCTGCAGAGACTACATAGAATAGTGAAATTGCCACATAGCCATGCTTGAGTATTTTCCAGAGAGCTCATAATAAAGGCACGGATCAGACTGTGTGGATGCGAAGGCTGGTCTATGCCTTTGCTGTTCGCCTGCAATTACATCGCTGGCCCCGAGGTTATAAAACATGGGTACAGTCTCAAACTCAAAATAAAGCGTAATGATTGGCTGCTTGCGGACAAATAAAGCGTATTGATTGGCTGCTTACGGACAAGTGTCCGCAAGCAGCCAATCATTGCGCTTTATTTTGAGTTAGAGAATGCACTCAAGTTGTATAACCTTATGGCCTGGCTTTCTCCCGAGGTGACGAAAATAAGTCAGTTTCGGAAGCCACCAAGGGTGCAACGAGGAATGCCACCAGAGCAGTACTAAGTCATGTCGACGTAAAACTTGTATCAGATTTTAAGCCGATGATTTAGCCTCATCATTTATTTGTCTTACCTCTTCCTATTCTTTATATGTATCACATATGTTATCACATAGCATTGTCTTTTTCAAAATAAAGATGAGAAGAAACAAAAACCAAGGGAAAAAAAAGAATAGAAGAATAAACAAATACTATAGAAGATAAACACAATAAATATCTTTAAAAAAGATATACGACGAAGTGACAGAAGACATATATGATATGGGTATCGTGAGATTTTTTTAAGAAATTGAGTATAAAAATATGGGGGATTTTTATACTTTTATACTTTGTTTTGTCTTCGATCAGCTGAGCTCAGTAAAGCGTTTGGAACCTATGTTATTCCATAATAGGTGTATAGTGGTGCTTCTAGGGTGCAGGATTTCTGGAATCTCGCGAAAACTCGAGTCAGAACGAAAAGAATATGTCTTGCGCCAAAATGCTGAGTACCCACAACATATATTTTGGTTAAGAAATAAGAAAATTAATTTTAATTACACAATTTTTTCTAAAGGTCTGCATCTTGCTAGTCTTTTACGGTAGAGAGAAGAATATGATTTCATCTCGAGGTGACTCGAAGGTCATTTTGGTATGGGCTTGCTGCACGACATTTAAAACAACTCAACCTATTCATATGCTCGAGCTCTAGAAATAGGGATCTGCTCATATACTATTCATAATATGGTCCGTATTATAGAATATAGAGGATTATTTTTTGGAGTTAATTGTTCCGTGATTGGTCAGTAAAGAACGAAGGGAAATACGTCATTTTTATATGATGGTAATATTTTAGAAACAAACATTGAGACATTTCACTGCTAATTTGGGCCTGTTAAGAACAATAGCGATTTAGCGTGCTCACGTTATGGGGCAAACCAAGTTAAAACATAACGGTCACCAGAGTGTTTTCATTATATAAAGTAGTTAATCCATATAAGCCTAGTGTCCTTTTTGTGGTACATCGGCAAACCGTGCAAAACCAGATCAGACGCCCCATAATGCCGCGTCTGATTCAGGTTCTCCACTGTTTGTTTCCCAGACCACACAACAACCCCAAAATTGTGAATGAACTCGTCCAATTGATAAGGATGAGGAAATACATCGGCATAAATGGGTTAAGAAGGCTATGTCAGACCAGTAATTATGTAGTACATGTAGCCACCATTAGATTCACAAGAGCTGTGAGACAAGCAGCGTATACAGTTTTGCTTTCCTGTTCTGTCGACAACCTCGGACCCAGTATAGCTCTATACGCCCTTTTCACACCATCACGCTAAGAAAAGTTCCTAAGTACCCGGAAGAAATTCGAGCAAGACAAACAATAAAGTTTCATATATTTACTTAAGTGACACTTTAACAAAACAATCAAACAAATTCAGGGAAATAATTTAAAGCATGTCATGGTAAAAGCAGGTTTTATAATTTGCAAACCCGACATGCACAGACCGGAGGCATTGCCTAGTGTCCTTGGGAAAGACACTCTATTCTCTGCTTAGTATTGGTTCAACCTCGGACCCAGTATATATTTATTGGGTTCGAGGTTCCACTCAGAAAGAAGGGAAACGTCCTGACATGACTGGAACCATAAAGACTGGGACGTAACACAAACAAAAAACGACCTTCACATCCACCCCTTCTTACAACACGTACTAGCACTGGTGTTGTTCATAATCAAAAACGCATGTGCTTTTGTGATGAGGTGACAAGAAAACCTACAAAGGCGCAGATCAGCTTGTGCATCGGCTCATTCTGATCAGTGGCAATGCTATTCGCCTTCTGGAAAGTACAATCTCGGACCCAGTAAGGCTCCGAGGTACCCCAGTATGGATCCGAGGTACAATAAAGCAAAATAATTTTCTTTTATTGTAACAGTAGATTTTGGGGGTCTTTAACTAAAAATGTAGCAAAAGATATGCTGTGGATACTTAAAAGAACTATCAGGATATTTCACCATCATCCTGCTGAACCAAGTTTTATCCTATTTTGAAAACACTGTAGATCCAGAGCCATCTGATCAGGATCCACATTGTTTTCAAATTGCTTTGAAGTGCATGCTTATAACTAGAATGCTAAAGGTGCTTAACGAAAATTTAATTTTCTTATTTCTCAACCAAAACATATGTTGTGGGTACTCTTTTGAGCACCAAAAACATATGTTAAAACTGATGGGTAAGAAAAAAACATTTTTACGCTTGAAATTGAGGATAAATATTTGGGAGTAGTGTGGTACATAAAATATTCAACAGAACAAGGGTTAAGATCGTTGAAATAATTTAAAAAAAAACTTCGAACTGCACTGTAAAATATAAGTGTAAGGTCAAAACCAAAAGAGGTGGCAGCTGAGCTGTTATTCATTTGCTGTAAACACTTACCATGCTTACTCTCTTACAAAAACAACTTGAGACCAGCATTTCTTCAGTAATTAATGATAAATTATTTCTACCTATTATTGTTGTATTTATTATTCTCCGGACCAATGCAATCGAAAAGCAGTGGAAACGTTACACCAAGATCAATGACAGTTCAGCTGCCACCAAATTTAGTGTAAAAAGTTCACTCATTTTTTTGCAATATGATTACAGGCTAAATATTTAGTTAAGGGTGCATAGCGAAAAATTAATTTTCTTATTTCTCAACCAATACATAATTTGTTGGTACTCAAAAGAGCCGTCTCATTGAGACGGTTCTTTTGAGCACTTAATCCATATGTTAAAACTGATGGGTAAGGAAATATTCACATTTTACGCTGAAAATTGTTGTTTATATAAACATGTGTGAGTACAAGTTCATCTCGTGGTCAGGTACCCTCTGACTATGAGTAATCGAGTAATTGAGAGTTGACTGTATTTCTTATTTACAGCATGTGTCGTAGCTGAACTTCTATCCAAGGAGATAGGATTTCGCATCACAGTCACCATCAATGGTCATCAGGTGTACAAGAAAGAGATCTCAGGTGAGTCATCCTCCAGATTCAGATTTACAAAATATTTCACAAGAAGATCAGATCTTATGATGCATTTTAAGTTACTGTAGTGGATTTTCACAATCTGACCAATTATACCATCTAAAGTAAAACCTGTCTTAAGCGGCCACTCAAAAAGAACTCAAAATTGGGTTTCATTACCGAGTATCGCTTAATGCAGGTCAAAAGTAATTCAGAATGCTCCATAATTTCGACCTTCATTAAGATACCATTTTCCATTAAGACCTTTGTTTTGTTTATTTCTAAGTGGCCCCTTAAGTTAGGTTTTACTGTAATACAATTTCAAAACCTGATAAAAAGTTTTAATCAAAATCATTATCTTTCAGTGTTTTCAAAGTCTGGACAAATTAAAAAAATTTGAATTTTTCAAAATCTGCTCAGTTCCCTTTATCACTGATCTGATTTTTTTTAATCTGATGAAAGTAAAATGATTAGTGGTGAAGAATTTGAATTACTATTCATTTGAAAATTTGGCATTGTCTCGAGAATTTCTGAATTTGATGCATGCGAACATGAGATGCACTGACCAGTCTGCGCTTCTGAAATTCTTTCCCATGAATATTTACTTCTGTGCTTCCAGGCTTAAGGTGACCCCCGTTTTTTGCCGTTTATTCCTTGATGGTTACATCAATTGAAAAAGAAATTATAGAAATGAATTGAGATATAGACCGCATAACTAGATTATTTTTCTCACTGAAGTATGATCTTTTATATAGGCTGGGATTAAATGGAATTTCTGCGTGTTGTTCCTCCTCTTTGAATTTGTCCCCAAGTGTACCTCATCGATATATAAATAAACTATCGATCAGTTGTGTAAACCTCGTGCATAAAGCTTATGATAAATAACATAGAGGCACACATGGGTATATATCTCAAGGTAAAAGACTAGTTATTCTGATTTGCAGTACATTTTGACCTTAGTTCAAAGTAAGGGCTGCTCCCAAAAATTAGATTTAGTTACGCTGTGTGCATTTACATCCACATGGTAAACGTCGATCATATTAGTAAGGATTAAAGTTATTAAATAAAAGGAAAACGAGGGTCACTTCTAACCTGGAAACACAATAGCTGTTGCTACATGCAAAAGTTCGATATTCTAGCTAATCTATGTAGCTGAGCAAGCTGATTTGAACCTTATTTGGTTGCCAACACTGAATACAGTCAACACTGAATACAGTGAGTGTCTTCGCGACGATGGACATATGACATATGTCATTAAATTAAACTGGCCAATGAAAATTCAATAGTGATTCGAATGCAGACTCATATGGACCTGTCAGATATGAATCTATTAATCGTTTTCATCAATCTTCTTATTGTGTGAACATTCATCGAGGCGCTTCCACTGAGTAACACAACAAATGAAAAGGAAAAACAAATCACCATATCCTCATTGGCGTCACTGCGTTGTGGTCCTTGAGCAAGACACATTTATCATAGCTTAGTACTGGTTCAACCCAGGAAGACCCGTCCCTGTTTAACTGAAAGATTGTTGATGGGACGTAAAGAATCAAATCAATCAAACAAACAAACAAATCACCATATCAGGACTTAAGTAAGGAGTGAGTAACAGAAAAATAATTTTCTTATTTCTCAACCAAAATATATGTTGTGGGTACACAAAAGAACCGTCTCATTAAAGAACCGTCTCAATGAGACGGTTCTTTTGAGCAACCAAAATATGCTAAAAAATATGAGTAAGAAAATATTTACAATTTATCGCTGAAATTTTTTGTTTATCTAAACTTGTACCATTTACAGTAGGTTTAAAAACGTTTAACCCTTTTTCATTCTGATATATTTTCCCATTCGGAATAAAGTATTTAATTGCGTAACGAAAATTTAAATTTCTTATTTCTCAACCAAAACATATGTTGTGGGTACTCAAAAGAACCGTCTCAATGAGACGGTTCTTTTGAGCAACCAAACATATGCTAAAATTATGGGTAAGAAAATATTTATAATTTTACGCTGATAATTTTTGTTTATCTAAACCTGTGCTATTTACAGTAGGTTTAAAAACGTTTAACCCTTTTTTATCCTGATATATTTTCCCATTTGGAATAAAGTATGAAATTGCTCTGGGTCACAGATAGAAATTTCATAAGTCCTTTTGTTAATAGTTGCTTATTGAAAAATATATTTTTCTTATTTATCAACCAAAACATATGGTGTGGGAACTCAAAAGAACCGTCTCAATGAGACGGTTCTTTTGAGCACCTAAAACCTATGTTAAAACTGATGGTTAAGAAAATATTAACATTTTTTACGCTGAAACGTTTTGTTTATCTAAACCAGTGTAAGTAATGTGCATTTCTTTTATGAAGGTTTTTTTTTACTTTGCAAACAGTACAGATCCTGATGCGGCATTTCATCTGGTCTTCACTGTTCGCTAAAGTATCTATTTGCAGGTATCCACATTCAAAATGGTTACGATATATTATGTTAAGTTATCTATGTGAAGTCATCGCTTCCCACATGAGTAGTAGTAGTATTTTCAGTTATAATGACAGCGCACTTGCGGCCCCGCATCTGGCATATAGAACGCGCACATTACGCCCAGTTTTATGCACCCACGGTAGGCTTTGAGAAAAAAGGAGTTAAGGCTGTCCCCGCCATATTTATTAAAGGGAACGGGGTTAACAAATTAAGAAGCAGTCTGTACTGTTTGCCTTTGTCCCCAAAGGAAGCTAGGCTTAAATGTGTTAACCCTTAAAGCGCCAATCGCAACAAGAGTCGTCTGCTTTTATCGTCTGCTGAAATGTTTAAGAAGCCACTATGGCAAACAGTGTGAACCCAGATCAGATTGCTCCTAAAGGAGCAGTCTGTTCTTGGTCCACGCTGTTTGCTTCTATACTTAATTCGTCGGTAATGTAAGACAATTATTTGCAGCAGACGACTTCAGCAGACGACATTTTTAGATACATTTTTTTCTTGACGCTTTAAGGGTTAAGTAACAAAACAGCAGAAGGGAGTACTAGTGTCTATTTCCGCCATGGATGTTGATTAAAATACCCCAAAATGAAGGTCCAAAATGAACTGAAAGACATGAAAAAACATCTTTATAATAATTCTAAAATCTTAATAATGGTATACAGTTACCACAAATAAAAATGTCGTGTGTTGCATGTATGTTTTCAAGGAAAATAAGGAAACTATAGTGATGCTCCAATGAGCAGCACAAAAGCCATGTGCGTAGATAAACGAAAAAATGCATCACCCTTTTCCCTTATGCAAACGTGTCTTATCTAGAGCTAAACCGTATTCGAAAGGAAATAGTTTTTCTTCCGTACAAAAGTAGATTGTACTAATAAAATGAGCCGGTTTGAATTACAAGGGTTTGAAATTGTTCACAGGAGTTTGAAGTTACGAGGGTCATCCAATAAAGAATGAGACTTTTTCTATGGCGCAGTGAATTTACATGTTAGAGTTATGAAATCTTGTTTAAAGCTAGCAAATCTTTTTGGCTGATCACAGGAACCATATTCGATGTGTTACATAGTTCATACTTTTGTTGCTAGGCAACATTAGAAGACTAGGCAAACATGCGTGGACGGCTCAGTATATGTGGTCGCCATGGCAACAGATAAAGATGTATAGTTTATTTTTCTACTAATACTTATATATGCTCATGCAGTCTGTCTTTGACCATTAGTGGAAAGTATTGTTCCAGAGTCTTGAGCTATTACCATGGAAACAAAGCTTAAAAATCAAAGTTTTCAAGAAATCTCTTGTATCTTTCGCTGACCTCTTGTTTTTAAAAGTTGAAATCAAATCGTCAAAAGCGATTTAAGTGAGCAGGGTTTTGTTCATGTACACTTAACTAAATGATTACAATCAGCTGCATAGAACCATACATTTTGTAAAATGTCCTTTACTAGCATAGTTACCATAGCAATGAATGTCCTTTTCTAGCATAGTTACCATAGCAACGCAAAGTAGTGGGTTTATTAAAAAAAATCGACTAAACTGGTTGCTAGGCAACCCAAATAAAGAATATGCATTTTTGGTTATTATTTTATAGCAATTTATATAACACTTAGTTTGTACAGTTGAATAAATAATATCAAGAGGTTAAATGTTATCTATGATCGAAAATAAAAGACTTTGAATGACCGAGTGTATGCAAAAAATAATGTAAACGTGGCTATGGGTCTTCAATTCATTCTACAAAACACCCCGTAACTATGCAAACTGGTCAATCATAAAAATATTGGTGCTATTTCTGAATAGCTAAGATGTCATACTATTATTAAGGTGAAGTTTAACTTATTGAACACACAGGTTTTCAGACTATGAACAAAGTCTCATTCTTTATTGGATGACCCTCGTAGGTCCTCATATCACTTCTATAACCTCAAAGCCTTACGTTGTGGTGACACGCTGAGCTTTTGGTTTTGAGATAAGGACTGAACTTCCAGCTCCTGTGAATTGTTTGACTAACAGAACTCCCAACGATATATGTGACATGATGTACCTTAAAGAGACTTAATCTGCAACTATGAACATTTTTCGAAAAAAAAACTACTTTCTTTCTAAATCATTTGTAAAAGTAGAATTAAGTTATGTTTTCACAAAAATCTGTTCACCATAGCTTAAAACTGCATGGAAAAGTGAATATCTTTTAAAAACAGGTGTTTTTTCTCTTGTTGGTAATAATTTGCGTCCCTCCAATAATTAAAGACAGTTAATATTTAGCATAAATACTGAAAATTTGTTAAGATTTATGAAATTGGTCAAATATATACCTGATTTTTTGTTTTTTTGCTGTATTCTTGAAAAAATAGAAACATTATTTCTAAAATTAAAAGATCAAAAGTTACAGACTATGCAGCTTTAAAAACTGTATCTATGTGTCTAAATGTGTATCACGGATGGTATATTTTGTTAACTCTTTGCCTTCTGGGTTTCATGCTTTTTGACGTCTATTGATGTTTTTTTTATAAAATTATTTTTTGAAGACATTTTTCCGAAACACCATCAGAGTGTCAAGCAGTTTGGATCCAGACCACTTTTGCAACTTAAGATGTGCATGCCATAGCAGTCCTTTCTACGGTAGTGTATTCTCTTGTGCAATGTTCTTCGACGCTAGAAATTGAATTAATTTGATTTATTTCATTTTACCCGGATTATTTAAAACAAAACTAATTTTCTAGTTACTAGACAGTGTAGTATTGATGTTGATTGACAAAGGTGATAAAATTCGCCCAACTATCCGATGATATACATCTTTAAATGAAAATGTTGAGTACAGTTAAAACAGTACTATTAATTGTGGGGTGTCAAACAGTATGGATCTAGATCAGGACCGACGCGCTGTCGGACCTGGTTTGGACCCGGACTGCTTGCATGTTAATTTCACTAAACATATCAGAGGAAATGCTAGATACTCCTCAGGAAAATTGTTGTTGTTTTCACTACATTAATATGTATGTTAATGTGTAGGCTATAAACATTGTTATATGTTTAATGCTGAATAAATATATTGTATTGTATAGTTATCCTCTAAATGTTATACAGGATGTTACATGAGTGCTGATGTTTTATTGAATTTATTAAACGAGTTTGGGAAAAGGGATAAAATCCGAGGCTTGCCGAGCATTTTATCTCTTTTTCGCAACGAGTTTAACAAATTAAATAATACAAGTGCACGAATGTTAAATTCTAGTTATCATATGACATTAAGATTTCTTTGAAATCTCATTTCTAGCGTAAAAACGTTACAATTTTGTCATTATGTACGCAACGTTGTTATGGACGTCATAACGTTTTCTAAAAATCTGTAAACCGCTAGTGGTTTGTCGATTTTATTGACTCAGAGACGCAAAACGTCGTTTGATAAAAAGTTGTGTGATAGGTACTAAAATATCTTGAACTTTCCCATTTACTTTTGTAGCGAAAAATCCTCCTCCACTTTGTTTCGGCACCATCCCTGGCATCAAGGCATTGGCGGACGTGTGTTTAGAGGTCTATGACGTGGACTTAAAGGCCAAATCTGCCTGTGTGAAACTGACATTTAAGGTGAAGCTGATTAGAAAGAAAATCTCACTGAAGGTAGGATGTTTCAAGTTACCAATGGAGGAAGATGCACAGGCTGTTCAAGGTCTACTGGATGGGAAGGCTCAGAACGTTCAACTTCCTATTGAGGAGAAGGATCAGGCTGCTCAACGTCCAGTTCAAGGAGACAATGGTAATGCTGCTAAATTAGCCAGTGCACGAGATTTCAAATAATGTGGCATTTTGACACGTGTATACTCGGACGAAGCTCTGCAGCCTCCTTTAGAGCTTAGAAACTCCAAATGGTGTACAGTCAGTGGCTTAACAGTCATAGTATAATCAAGCCATTTACAAAGGCTCTGATCAGACTGCACATATGCGCAGGCTGATCTGAGGCTTTGCTGGTCACACATACAACATTGTTGAAAATCTCATGCACTGGCTCATAAATGTGAAAATTCTGTATTACTCTATTGTCTTCAGACCAGCCGAAACTCAATAGAGTAATACTGCTAAATGTGAAAATTCTGTATTATTCTATTGCCTTCAGACTGGCCAAACTCCATAGAGTAATACTGCTAAATGTGAAAATTCTGTATTACTCTATTGCCTTCAGACCAGCCAAACTCCATAGAGTAATACTGCTAAATGTGAAAATTTTGTATTACCCTAGTAGTAATGGATGTCACTATGGGTTCATTTTTTTTTAAGCCTGAAAAGAACTTAGAATTTTTCAGGCAAAAAAATGAACCCATAGATGACTATCCTGGTAGGCTTGAGTGACTAGCTGTGAATAACTTAGTTTATTTTAGGGCTATTTTGGTTGGATTCATGATTGTGATAGTTTCCTGGTCATATTCACTGGTTGGGCTGTGATTATGATAGTTTCCTGGGCTGTTGGGAAATAACTTAGTTATTTTTGAGGGGAATAAAGGTCCTGCTGTGGTGATATATAAAATAACTTAGTTAAATTCAGCTTTGAAAATAACTTAGTCATTTTGAGGGTGATGAAGGCTCTTCTGTGGTGATATATAAAATAACTTAGTTAAATTCAGCTTTGAAGATAACTTAGTCATTTTAGGGGGGTATAGTATGTGGTGATATATGGTGTGTGTAATAGTCAAGGTTACTAAGTACCATGCGTCTTAGAGTCTCTTGGTCAATCAAGACCTCATCTCCTAGAGGCATCACTCTGTAGCGTTAACTAGTGTAATTATTTAGCAAGTTTAGTGGTATTCTTTCTAGGGAAGTGGTAGCCCTGAAAAGGGCTGTTTGTTGATTGTCTAGGTGATTTTTAGCATTTCCTCTTAGTAATTCTAATTTTCTTAGTTGCTTTTCCAACTCCTATGTTTTGACTGGTATCTTGATCATTTGTCGTAATGTCAAGTCTAATGGGAATCTGGATGGACGGCATCTCTAAAGGTTGCTGCTGTGCACGTTGCTGAGACAATTCTTCTAAGTTCTTCACTCTAGATCTTAACTCATTTAGTTCTTTGAGTAAGACTTCAATGACTTGAGTCTTTGACTGTTGTTTTTGCAGCATCTGTTGAACAGGTTGAGGTATATACGCTGAGGGTGTTTGCGGCGTATAATACTGTTGTGTCGTATCGCTAGCAAATGTCTCATTCACTGCTGATAGCAAAAGGTCAGGATTGTTGATCATATCATCTATTGTCAGTGATGGCTCCATGATTATGAATGGTGAAAGTGTAGTGTGTTCAAGCCTTTTATACTTGTCAAGCGGATTGACCTAGTTTAAAGTTCCCGCGTTTCAAGAAATCAAGTCAACTCTGATTGGGTGAAAATAAATGAACTGACCAATCAGTGTATTGTTGCTCTCTCTAGCGTAGGAGTTCAATGTAGGTCAATCCCTTTGAAAACTATAAAAGCTCCTTTCAAATCTCAAATTCTTCATTCTGTTCTTGTGTTACACAACAACAACAAAATGGCTTGCAATTTGGATTCGCGTTTGGAGCATTTGGAGGAGCAGGGCAAGACTATGGTTGATGCTACTAGGAGGTTACTGGAGACAGTGAATGCTGTGAAGGATACGGCTGAATTTCTATTACAAATGATTGAGAATCATCAAAAGATGTTGGAGATGAGTCGAAAAGTGGAAAATTTGATTAATGATGCGAAAATGGAAGTGAAGGTTGAAACTATCAGTGACGAGGAGGAAGATTGGGGGGATAATTCTTCCCCCACACCTCAACCTTCTGAGGATTGGGATGCGGAAGCAGACCATCCACCCTTCTACATACCAGTGAGAAGAACTATATCTGTAGAACAGTGGGCTGTGCGATGCCCTGCCTGTGGTGGTCGCCCCAGTAGATGCCCCTGCTCCTAAATTTTTGCCTTTGTGGTAATATAACCACCAAACCGGCCCTTTTCAGGGCCACCCATTTCTTCAAGAAAGAATAACTTAATATGTTGCACTTAGTTTTGTATGTAAGGCTATGCCTAAGATATGTGTGATTGTAGTATTTCCTAACCATGTTCACAGTAATGGGGTGATTATGGCGTGATCTTTAAATGGACCAATCAGATTAAAGTTGCTCTCTCTAGCGGAGGAGTAGAATATAGGTCAATCCACTTATCCAACTATATAACCCAGCGTACTTTGTGTCTCTCTTAAAAAAAATGAAGTTCTTTGAAAAATTCAGCTTGACCAAGTTGTGTGCTGCTTTGCAGCGAAAAGATTGGAAAGAGGTGGAGAGACAACAAAATAAGTTGGGATTAGAGCAATTTCTTGCTCGTAGAGGGATTGGTTCCAGAAAACCTGTAGCCATTGTACGACCTATTTTAAAATCTTCTAAGTAAGAAATATTTTGTTACTTAGGAGACTTTAAAACAAACAGTCCTTTTCAGGGCTACTCAATTAGTTTCGTTAAAGAATAACCTCAAAATAAAAAACAAACACAATTTCAACACCGTAATTTTATTTACAACTTACACTATCTTAAAAACAGAACTGATCGTCACTATAAATCCTTAAAGTCCAGTCTTTATTGAATATGCACTATAGAGTCACTGTCTGGTTCATCATGAGAAATCGCTTTATCCCAGTTCTCCGCCACCATCTCTGTACAGGATCGAGGTGAGTGAGAGTCTGATTTACAAATGAAACAATATGGCTTCTTCCCTGTCTTTGTACGGATGGCTGTCTTCTTTGAACGAGTGTCCAAGCGTCTTCTCTTAGGACTGATATCAGATATATCTATTTCAGGAGCCTTTCGTTTTCTTGAAGGCTTCGCTGTAGATACTGAAGACTGTTGCTTCTCTGTAGATATAGAAGACTGTTGAGATGTAAAATCCTCTTCTCTCTTAGGACAATTTGGAGCCCAATGATCTGCAAGTCCACAGATAAAGCATTGTCCATATGCAGGCTTCTTCTTATCGGTAGATATCTGTTGTTCTCTTAATTTCTTAGCCTCTGCACAATCTCCAATCCAATGCCCCGTATCATGACAATGGTGGCATTCTCCATAAGGTGGCCTCAACTTGTCTTGTTGTCTCAAACTATCTTCTAATGGTTGCATCAAAGCTTGTTCCTCTTGAGATAAAAGTTTCTTCAATGATACACAATGATAGTAGATGCTCTTCTTATCATAGACTTTAGCCATCCTTGGATCTCTACTGTTTGCCATCTTTACTCTTTGAAAGTCAGAAGTGAAATGATCCTCTCTCACTGGTGTCCAACTATTTATAGTCCAGAAATAGTTTTGTCTCTTCTATGCTTGTAGAGAAATTCGATCACACTAGGATTGTCAGCGACACATCTTTTCCAATTCTCAAATGTAATCAGTGTCTCTTTTTCCATCAAATAACTGATACTGATCCACCAAAGTCTCTTGAAATCTTCAAAAGTTTCAGGACTATTGAGTTTCTGTTGAATCTCTTCCAAAGTGATCTCATCATGAGAAAATAAGATGTAAATGCAGAACAATAATCTTCTATAAGGTCTGAACTTCAATATCTTGGAAAGTGGAATTTCCAAATATTTCTTCTCTCTTGCTTCTTCCATGATGTTGAACTGAGATATGATGATCAAAATGACTTGATCATTCTTTTTATATCGTGATCAAGGTATCTATGTTTGAAATGAGATCTTCATAATCCATATCTTCTTCTTCTGAGGCTTGTTGAATTTCTTTCAATACTGCTTCGATGTGAGAAATCACACTTTCGCTGTTTGCCACATAAGTTAACCAATCCATATAGGTGACAGGAGTGTCATCAATGATTCTCAACATCTCTCGAGCATTACGTTTAGTCCAAAATCTGAATGTATCAAATGTCTCAAATCGGTTTAACCAGTTCTTGATTCCTGCTCTCGTTTTCAAAAACTCGGCACTGGATGGTTCTAATGATAAGATGTGGTCTAAAGTTATTTTGTAGACATCAAAATGTAAAATTTGATCTAAGCACACGGGTAGACTTTTGGTGATCGTATACATATTCAGTTATTCAGCAGATAATCAGATTCACGACTTGGAAACTTCAAAATAATTTGTGGTTCTATCTGTCTTGGAGTATAATGTCCAATGGCAACGTTATATGAATCTGGTCTGTTTATATACCTAATCAGTTCACTGGTTATAAAGTGGTTAATCCCTGCAGCTGTTAAAGATGCCACAGATAAAGATACATCTTGAGTATTCCATGCAGACAATAACCATTGGACCTGATGCTTAGGAGTTTCTTCCTTTAAGTACAAACATCCATAAAACTTATTACTGTCATAGATAATTCCATTCAAAAAATACTTGATATCTGTGTCACGAGTACGAATAGAGTAAAGTTTATCCACTGTCAAATTCTTCATTCTTACAACCCAAACACGAGCTTTATCAATACTGTGAAATTTGGAGTAATGTATCTTGAGCATCTCCGTATGAAATCTTAAGCGCATCTCGCCAGGAAGATTTAGTAATTCGTCCATGCTTAGAAGTAGTTGGCCTAGTTCTTGGTGATAGATGTCCTGAGATTTAGTCTCTAAAGCATTTGACAAGCGTCTCAACCTAAGTTTAAACCATCCTTCTTGAATTTGCTTCCTGAATCCTAACCCTTTAGCTGAATTGTACATCGAATAAGTCCATATCATATGTTGTATTTCTGTCGGTAGTTGATATGCCATAACTGATTTGCTCTCTTTATGTGTTACCTGCAAATGAATTATTTCTAATGTGATAAGATAGCAATTGTTCTAAACTTTTATAGGGTGCAAAAATTTTGAAAATCGGTCCAAGCAAACTCAAGTTATTGGAAAAATATGATTTCACTTTTTAGAAATCCGATTCTTGCTTTTTCATGCCAATAAATTATCTCCCTTGAATAAGAAAATTTTAACGGTAAAAAATATGTAAAATTTGTAATATCTCGGGTATTTTTTATCCGATTGACTTCAAATTTTTACCATAAGATAGCTCTTATATTCAAGTTATTGATTTTACATACTTTAAAGGCATGATAACTATTATGGGATGGTGTATGCAAATTTGAGACACCATTTCAAACTTATTCTGTGATAGGATAACTATATATATGAATCGCAAATAATTGCTTATTAAGTCAGTAGAGATATAGTGTGAACAAAAAATAACTGACCACTGGTACTCTATAGTCCGCCGAGGCCCGTAGAGAAGCTTTGTGCTTCAGAAACTGTTGAATATGCATTTAAAAAGGTAGAGCAGCTTCGGCTGTTTAAGGGCGCCGACCTTCGGGTTGGAGTGGCTCCGCCTCAAATTCTCTGGTCCATAGAGACATGCAGGAATTTGACTTGTATTTGAGACAGTTTCAATCGCCAGGGATTCCGAGGTTAGGATAGTACTGGGGGAGTAATGGTGCTGTTTATACAGTGCCTGATACTTCTTGCAAATTTTCAAAAATTGTAGTCTCGCCTGCACTTTAGACCTAGCTAAAAATATGTAGTCTCGCCTGCACTTTAGACCTAGTAAAAATAATATGTAGTCTCGCCTGACACAATGTGAAAAAAAATCAGGTACTCAACTGTGAAATTTCAACTGATGATTGCAGAAAAATCTGGGTTTTTCCAGTATAAATTGAGCTCGCATTTCCATTGCAGCCTCATTTCACTACTAAACTTCGAACAGTCAAGATGGTTAAACGACAGAGAGATAATACCCCACCCACTTCTGATGATGAAGAGCCTAAGCCGAAATTGGTAGATTATTCAGACACAGAGAGCTCAGATGATGAAGATGATATTAAATCACCACCAAGGAAAAGAAGAGCTAGGACTATGTATTCAGACGATGAAGATGATGAAGATTTGACTTCTTACTATACTATCAAGGCAGTCAACGAGAAGAAATCGAGATTATTTCGAGCTCAAGGGAAAGAATTTCAACTCAACATCAAGACTTTCCCTGACAATGTTTCGCCATATCAGTTCATATCAAGATTGTTTGATCAGCTGGTTGAAGACATCAAAGAAAGATGCCAGATGGAATCCAATGATAAGATGCGGATGACTATTCTTCATCCTGGATTGAAACTTGGTGTTTTTGTGACATGGAGAGATGTCTCAGCTATGACTGGAGAAGCTGTGTTAGAAGAGATTATGAAAGTGCTCCAGTCCAATGAGAATTTTCGCATCAATGATGGACAGATGACTATTCAAGTCACAGTGGTGAGACTTCCAGTAGGCAGCGGACGTAAACCATTACATGCTGGACTTTATTTTGAGTCAGAAAATATGAGTATCAACAAAAGAAGTATTATCCAGATCAACAATACCAAAGATGTGATGTGTATGGCCAGAGCTGTGGTGGTGGCGAAATGCAATGCGGACAAAGATGACTCAGAGTCTTGGAAGAAGAATTGGGGATACATGAGACAATCAGCTCGACCTATGCAGACTAGAGAAGCCATGAAGTTATTGGATCAAGCGAAGATTCCTCATACTAAGTCTTGTGGTATTGAGGAATACAAGAAGATCCAATCTGTACTTGCACCCAAGTACTTGATCAAAGTCCATTCTCAGTATCCTAAAGATGGACTAATATTCCCACTTCAATTCAAGAAGAAACCTGAGACGAAGGTGATCCATATTTACTTCAATGGAATTGATCACTATGATGCGATTACCAAGGTGACAGGATTTCTTGGATGTATATATTACTGCGAGTATTGTGATGTTGGATATACAAACAGAGGTGCCCATAGATGTGCTGATGGATGTGATGGTTGCTATAGTGACATTCCTTGTATTCCTGGACAAAAAACGCGTTGTATGGACTGTAAAAGAACATTTCGTAGTAGAGACTGTTTTGCAAAGCATAAGGCAGTGAAATCTAAGCAGCATAAATCTATTTGTCAACTTGTGTATAATTGTGGGAAATGTAATTTGAGGATTGTGGGCAATAAGAAAAATCATGTGTGTCCAGGACAGAGAAAATGTAGGAATTGTAAAGAGATTGTTGGGCCCAATCATCAATGCTATATTCAAAGTTATGAATGTAAATCTGAGATGACTGAAAATGAAGGAGAAGAAGAGATTTCTCAACCTAAGAAATCTCGTTTCATCTTCTTTGATTTCGAGTCAAATCAAGAAACTGGTACACATCAAGTGAATTTCTGTGTTGCTCATAAAGCTTGTGATGATTGCATGGATTTGCCCATAGATACATTTTGTCCGACTTGTTCGACACAAACAGGTCTGAGAGAATTTATCTTTGAAGGCATAGATACTTTACCACAATTTTGCAATTGGGTTTTAGGAGATGAGAATAAAGGAGTGACATGTATTGCGCATAATTTTGGAGGATACGATGGTCAGTTCATCTTACACTATATCTTAGAATATGGTACAGTGAAACCTGATGTGATCATGAATGGAAATACTATACTTAGAATGAAAGTAGGACGTGTCACATTCCTTGATTCTTATCAGTTTTTGCATATGAGACTGGCTAATTTCCCAGATACATTTGGCTTGACAGAGTTGAAGAAAGGTTACTTTCCTCATCTTGCAAATACACTGGCAAACCAAAAGTATGTGGGACCTTACTTTCCTGTGGACATGTACAATCCTGGTCAGATGTCTGTCAAGGATCGTGAGGTATTTTTAGCTTGGCATAAAGATAAAATTGAGAGTGGTGCTATATTTAACTTCAAATGGGAGATGGAAGAATACTGTCGTAGTGATGTGGATATTCTTAGACGAGGATGTGCTTGTTTCAGACGAGAATTGATCAACATTAGTGGACTCGATCCTTTGTCTGAAGCTTGCACTATCGCTCAAGCTTGTTCAAAGGTATGGAGAAAGAATCATATGCCTGAAAACAGTATTGCCATCATCCCACCTGAAGGTTATCCTAATCAAAAGAATTACTCTATCAAAGCTGTAAGATGGATTCAAAGTGAAGCTAAGGAACGTGGTATTGAAATCAAACATGCATTGAATGGTGGTGAACAAAGAATCAATGGACATTATGTGGATGGCTACCATGAAGAATCTCGAACTGTATTTGAATTCCATGGATGTTACTGGCATGGATGCCCTACTCATTTTCCAGACAGAAACAGAGTTCAACATCATCAGTGTTTGACCATGCATCAGTTGTATATTTTGACCATTGGCAAGAGTGAAGAGTTACGAAAAGCAGGATATCAGGTGGTGGAACTTTGGGAGTGTGACTATGACAAGAGATGCAAGGAAGATCCAGACTTTAGATCTTTGGTGGACTCAGAATTTACAAACTTAGACCCTTTGAGGCCAAGAGATGCTTTATTTGGTGGAAGGACTAACTCGACCAAACTCTATCAGGAAATCGATGAATCCTCCAATGAAGAAATCAAGTACATAGATGTGTGTTCACTCTATCCAACTATTTGCAAGTACGGACAGTTTCCACTTGGACATCCTACCATCTATTCTCAAGAGAATATTGATAAAGACAACATCAGACAGTACTGTGGATTGATCAAGTGTAAAGTGCTACCACCCACCAATTTGTACCATCCTGTACTTCCACAGAAATGCAGTCAGAAATTGATGTTTCCATTGTGTAGAAGTTGTGCTGAAAAGACAGATCCTCATATGAGATGTACTCATTTACGAGAAGAAGATAGAAGTTTTACAGGGACCTGGGTCACTATCGAATTATTTGCTGCATTGGACAGAGGGTACAAGTTATTGGATGTGTATGAAGTCTGGCATTTCTCAGAGGCGACTCAATATGACAGAGAATCTGGAGAAGGAGGGATCTTTGCTGGCTATATTGATACTTTTCTGAGAATCAAGCAAGAATCAAGTGGGTATCCTGATTGGTGCAAGACAGAGCAAGATAAGATCAAGTTCAAACAAGACTACTTTGAAGCCGAAGGAATCAGGTTGGAGAATGTGGAGAAGAATAAAGGAATGAGAGCTATTGCCAAGATCATGTTAAACAGTCTCTGGGGAAAATTGGCACAGCGAGAGAATATGGCCAAGACAGAATATTTCTCAGAACCTGCCAAGTTCTTTGATATGGTGACGAATCCAAACAAGATTGTCAAGAATGTGGACATTTGCAGAGAAAATCTTCTACTGGTCAACTGGGAGGATACAGAACCCAATGTGGAGGCTCATGCTTGCAGTAATGTGATTGTTGCAGCCTTTGTCACTGCTCAAGCCAGATTGAAGCTCTATGGAATCTTGGAAAAGCTGAATGAACGTGTACTCTACTTTGATACAGACTCTATCATCTATCATCACAAACCTCATTTATGGAATCCTGCTATTGTCAACAACAGACTTGGAGAATGGACAGATGAAGTGCCCAATGCTAGAATTGTAAAATTTGTTGGAATGGGACCGAAGAACTATGGCTATGAATTTGTGGACAAGGATGGAAATCGAAGATCTACTTGCAAAGTGAAAGGACTCACTCTAGATTACAATACATCTCAAGTCATTCACTTTGATAGGATGCTGAACTTGGTGAAGGGAGATAGGAAAGACTTCAGAGAAACTGTCAACTACAATAGGATCAGAAAACACAAAGACAAGACTGTGACCACTGAATTGCAATCTAAGACATATCGGTTCACTTATACTAAACGTGTCATTGTTGGAGATGGATATACTGTTCCTTATGGGTATATGGCATAGATAGAGTAGTTCTGATGATCATGTATTATTTCTGATAGTCATGAATTGAACTGTGTCTGATAAACACGTACAGGTGTTTTTATGTATTAAACTGTTTTTTAATTATGTATTAAACTGTTGGTTCATGTTTATTAAAATTTGAGTATAAATAAAGTTGTCTTTGTTATTTTTTCACAGTTAACCATGGCACTTTCTACACACCAGTTGGACTCAAATCAAGATATTGGAAGTTTGTTTTTTAAACATCCTTCTAATATTTTTATTTCTGGTCCAAGTGGATCGGGTAAAACTGAATTTGTTAAAAAGATGATTGAGTTTAAAGAAGATTTATTTGATATTTTACCCCAACGAATTGTTTGGTGTTACAAGGAATGGCAAACATCTTATAATATCTTACAAGAGCGTGAGGGGTCAAATATCAAATTTATTCAAGGTATTCCCGATGATGAAGATGAGATTGTCACCGATCCCAGTGCAACGCACTTGGTGATTTTTGATGACATGTTAGGAGATAAAGATGAAGAAAAAATTAAGTTATGGTTTACAAGAAAAGGACATCATAGAAACGCAAGTGTGGTGTACATCACTCAAAATTTATTTCAACAAAGTAAATCTTCTCGCACCATCAGTTTGAATGCTCATTATTTAGTTTTATTTCAAAGTCCAAGAGATAAGATGCAAATCAAAGTATTAGCAAATCAACTTCAAGCTCCCCATATGATTCATGCATTTAACGATGCCACATCTATGCCTCATGGATACTTATTGGTCGATTTGAAACCAAATACACCAGATTATCTTAGATTCAGAACACATATTTTTCAAAACTGGTTTACAAAATCAGATCAACAAGGACCTGTTGTCTATTTTCCAGGAGTATAAAAAGGTGTGTTTGAGTTTAAATCCATCATTTGTGTCAAAATGGCTCAACGAACATCAGCTAATCTGATACGTGCTCTGTATAATTTAAGCAGAGAACATGATAGTCATAAAAGAAAATCACTCTTAAATGCAGGTTTAATTGAAATGATCAAATGGTTTTCTTTGGCAGCTCGAAAAATTGTTCAGGGTAAAATGAAATTACCTAAACAAACTCAAAAATTTATGGATAGACATCAGGATGATGTTCGAAAATTAGCAAGTGCAATAGTTGATCCTGAAGTCAAACGTAGTATCATTTTAAAACCTGGAGGTGGTGGATTCTTTGGTGGTGTGATCATTCGAAGTCTGATTCGATGGGATGGAAATAAGTTGATGAGAAAATTTAACAAGAAAACTAAAAAACCTAAGAAAAAATCAGTGAAAAAACCTAGAAAACAGAAAAAAAGAAAGGTTGATGATCGTTTTGTAACAAAACGTAAAAGTAAAAGTCCTGCCTCATGGCAAAATTTAGGTCTTGATTCTCCAAACACAAATGCAAGACGATCGTCCATAAATTTAGCAAGATTTACTCCTTTGAGAGCACAAGATTTGTTAAAAAGACATGGATTTGGTGCTACAATGCACATGTTAAATCCAAACAAATATCCTTCGCCACCTCATTCTGAACGTCGACGACTTCATTTTTAAGAAAACTATAAAAGGACTGTACATTTAAATTATAAACACACTCATAAACATGGCTGTAACAACAACACGTCGTAGAAAATTGCAAAATAAAATGAGAAAAAAATCTCTGATTAAAACTTATGGTACATTTTTGGAAGGATTGACTCATTTATCCAATAAATGTCGTAAGAAAATGATTCAAGAATCTCCTAAAGAAGTCATTGATTGTGTAGGGGAATGTTGCATCAATCTTATAAAAGGCAATGTACGTCTGACAAATGCTCAAAAGAATCAGTTACGAGCTAGAAAGCAACATATACGTTTACTGAGTTCTAAGCAAGTTCCACTTGACACAAAAAAGAAAATTATTAATCAAAAAGGTGGAGCTTTGTTAGGATTATTGTTAAAACCATTAATTGCTCCTATCATAGGTTCTGTCTTGGGTGAAATTATTAAAAAATAAAAAATATGGATGGTCGTAAAATGGCTATTGTGCCATTTAAACTTTGGGAAGACATGAAACGCTGGAAAGAGGAAAAAATTCAAAAACCCAGACTGCCTCCTGATCCTAATGTATCTGCCACAGCCAGTCTTCAAAGAGACTTATCTTCTGTCATGGCCAATGAAGATTTGTCTGAAGCTGAAAAATCTCAATTATATGGCCAGACCTTGCACAAATTTAAAACAGCTCATCAAAAAGCTTTAAAAGAAACATCTCTTTTTCCCCAATCTGACCCTAGTTCTTCCAAAATGAATCAATTGGTCATAGATAGTGTGCCTTCCACCATGAAACGTAAAGCTCAGCTTTTAGTTTCACTTCTAAAAACTAACCCAAATGTGTCCTGGGAAGATGATGGTACAGTTAAACTTTATGGCAAATCTATTCCAGGGTCCAATATTATTGATTTGGTCAATGATGTCATTAGACATCGTAAAGGCAGTGAACCTACAGGTTGGCAAGCTTTTGCAGAAGGTTTAAGAGACATGAATATTCCCCAAGATGTCATTGGAAATAGGGAAAGGTGGGACTGGATGCATCGTGCTCCAGAAACTCCTGAAACGGATTATATTACTCCCAAACAAAAACGCACAATCAGAAAAACAGCAAGTCGTATTCCCGTTTCTGTCAGGTCTGCAAAGAGCTTGAGTGTCAGAAAACGTATCAAAGACCATTTTTCCTCTCCGGCACTTTTATCTGCCACCAAAAAACGTATAAAAGAAGAGTTTTCTTCTCCATGGGTCAGTTACAATGAAGCTTGAACACTTGTATTACAATCCTAAAAGTCCTGCTGCGTATGCAGGTGAACAAGCTTTGTACAAACTTGCTAAACAATCATCCAAAAAAGTAAAACTTCAAGATATTAGAGACTGGTTAAGAAAACAACAAACTTATACTTTACATAAACCTATCCATAAAAAGTTTTTGCGACGCAAAACAGTAGTGGCTGGAATTGATACTCAATGGCAAGCAGATTTGGCAGACTTATCAAAATTATCAAAGTTCAATGACAAACATAGATATTTACTTTGCATCATAGATGTCTTTTCAAAATATGCATGGGTGGTACCTATTAAAGATAAAACTGGAAAAACTTTAGTGATTGCTTTCAAATCTGTGTTAAAAAGTGGACGATGTCCAAAAAGTTTGCAAACAGATAAAGGAACTGAATTCAAAAATAAAGAATTTCAAAAATTCTTGAAAACAAAAAAGATTCATTTCTTCACTACTGAAAATCCTGAAACCAAAGCCAGTATTGTGGAACGTTTTCAAAGAACTTTGAAAACTCGCATGTGGAAATATTTTACTCATCATCGCACTTTGAGATATGTAGACATTCTTCCCAAATTAGTACATGGTTACAATCACGCTTATCATCGAAGTATTAAATGTGCACCTGTGTCTGTGACTCTTAAAAATGAACCACAGGTGTCAGAAAACTTATATGGCAAATCCAATTCTAAAAAAGTCAAACCAAAATTCAAAGTGGGTGATTTTGTGCGTATCAATAAAACAAAACGCACATTTGATAAAGGTTATTTACCAAACTGGACACAAGAATTATTTCAAATTTTAGCAGTGGTCAAAACTCAGACTCCTATCACCTATAAAATAAAAGATCTTGAGGGTGAATTAGTCAAAGGTACTTTCTATTCACACGAGTTACAACGTGTAGAGAAAGAGCAAATTTACGAAATTGATTCTGTTTTAGATCACAGAAAACGTAAAGTAGGAAAAAAGTGGGTGAAAGAAATTAAAGTTCACTGGAAAGGTTATCCTTCAAAATTTGACAGTTGGATTTTAGAATCTGATCTTGTATAAAAGCATGAAAATGGATCTCAGAGGATCATTTGTACGTGGTGACACTGCTTCAGTACAATCTGCAGAAGGTCGAGATCGAATTGTTAAAAATCGGTTCACTTTTTTTGCTCAGATCATTGTTGTATACATGATCATTATCACATCATTAGTTCAAATCAGTCTGAGAAGTCCAGATAAAGAATTGTGGCTAATTTTACTCAGTAGTTCTATCGGTTACATACTACCATCCCCAGGTTTAAAATTTAGAAAACAAACTAATCCAATTTCTGCTGACGAAACAGATTCACCCAAACTCAAACCATGAATAACTTTTATTTGACACTCTTGAGTGATAGTTCACTCAGTACATTTTCAAAAAATACACAATGTGACTTTAAAGTGAAATTAGATCATTCAATACAAATTGAAAAAGATAATTGGGAAGTAGGTTTGGTAGAAGTCATAACTCCAACTGAAGTAAATAATATCACTAAGGAAAACAATTATGTGATTTTAAGATTTTCTGATAGAAAAATGTGTGAAGAGATAGATAATTGTACAAAGTATGTATCATATGTAGACCAAAAAATCTATATCCAAAATGGTTATTATGCTTCTCCACGCCATTTAGTTGAAGAAATTCAAAAAAGCATCAATTTTCGATATGGACTGACGCTAAAAAATAGCAATGCTACCATTTCAATCACTTATGGTGAAAACAGTGCTCGAGTCAAACTTGATGTTCAAGATCCTACAAAAGTCCAAATTATTTTTCCAAAGGCAATTGCAGAAATATTAGGTGTAGATAGAAATTATTTTGATAAACCATTAGGAAATGAAAAATACATTTTCAGATATGGGTTGGATTTAAATACAAAAATTCACCAACTTTACATTTACTCTGATTTAGCAAGCTATACATTTATTGGTGATGTTACTGCACCTATTTTGAGAGTATTGCCATTTGAAAGTAAAAGAGAAAACAATCATTTACATCAAGAATTTGTCAATGTACACTATGTACCAGTGGCAAAATCTTTCATAGATCAGGTGCACATTAGTATAAAAGGTGATACAGGTGAAAATGTGCCATTTATCTCTGGGAAAACGTTAGTGAAACTACATTTTCGACAGAAGGAATAATGTTGAAACAATCGAGAAGCATTATGTCTCTTCAATCTGGGAAAGGAGACTTTCCCGTGTACAGAGGCGTTTCAAGACAATATGGCAATGGTTTAGGATCCATTTTTAAAGCTGCATTGAGAACAGTGATTCCAATTTTAAAACCTGTCGCAAAAGCAAGTTTAAAAAGCGTGAAAAAAGTAGCTAAAGATCAAGGGGTTCAAGCTCTAAAAGACATTGTGGGTGGTGAAAATGTAAAAAAAGTTTTAAAACAAAGAGGAAAAACAGCTTTGAAATCTTTTGGTCAGTCTACTATAAATCAGTTGGCTATAAATTCAACTCAAAAACGCAAAAAGCCTCAGTCTCAATCTAGACACCGAACTGTTAAGAGGGGTTTTAAAAGCAGAGCAAAAAAGTTTAATCCAATTAAACGTCTGGTATTTGAAAGAGATATATTTGACGAAAAATGATTCAACAAGGTTCTTGCGATTGCACTAAAACGGAATTGGATATGGAATCCATTCCACCCACCATGACTACCATGCAAGGCACTCAGTGGAATGATTATCATCCCATCGCTTCTCTCGATAGTCATCATGCACCCATTGAATTTCTAATTCCACCTCACACCGAGTTTTACACTGATTTATCTCAAGCCTATCTGTATATCAAATTCAGAATCTTACAGCAAACGGGTGAAGATCTTGAAACTGGTGCAAAAGTATTTCCAATTAACAACTTTTTTCACAGTATGTTCAGTGGCATCGATTTGTATATCAACAATAAATTGATCACGAATAATTCAGACACGTATCCATACAGAGCATACCTTGAAAATTTGTTTTCTTATGGTTCTGATGTCAAAGATAATCAACTGAAAGCAGCAGAATTTTGGTCTGAGGATGAAGCAGGAGCTTTTGAAGATATAACAAATACATCTATCACTGATCGTGGCAAACGCATAGCAAAAAGCAAATCAGTGGAGCTTCAGGGTAAATTACATTTGGATCTAGCTATGCAGGAAAAATATTTGCCTAATGGCTTAGAATTCAAACTTAGACTCAATCGATCATCTCCTCAGTTTTGTTTGATGAGTGATGATTCTCCTGCAAAAATCAAAATTGATACTGCTATCTTGAGAGTACGAAATGTACAGCTTCTACCTGCCATTAGCAATGAACTGAATCAAACTATTGCTCATCATAATGCTAAATTTCCGATCAGAAGAGTTGAAGTCAAAACTTTTACAATCAGTAGTGGCACAAGATCTAAAATTGAAGACCATCTTCTCACTGGTCAACTTCCAAAACGAGTTTTTATTGGTTTAGTAACGAATGAGGCATTTAATGGGACTTTGAATACTAATCCTTTCTTTTTCCAACATTTCAATCTAAGTAAAATGGATGTCACTTGTGATGGACATAGTGTCTATGGAAAACCATTTGAACCTAGATTTGGAAATGATCAGTATCTCAGATCTTTCCTATCAGTTTACCAAGCATTGGCAAGTCAGAATCAGGTCCAAAATTGCAACATTGATTATGAAGATTACAAAGGAGGTTACTGCTTTTGGGGATATGATTTGACACCAGATCAAGCAGCCGATCAGTCTCATTTGCACCCTATAAAAACTGGGAACCTCAGATTGGAGCTTCAGTTTGCAACATCACTTGACAAGACGATCAACGTGCTTGTGTATGCAGAGTTTGACAACCTGATAGAAATCAACGGACTTAGAGAAGTTACCACAGATTACTAAAGATGAATGCAGGATACTTCATTGAACAGGACTTGATGTACCAAACAGATGCATACAGTGCAACAGTCCAGCCATCAGATGAGAAGAGTACCTTACAGAAAGAAGTAGAAGACAATGAGGATATTGATTGTCTTATGAAGAATCTTCTAAAACAAGCCATATTGACTTGTCTAAAGATGGCAGTTGGAGACTGTGCGAAGCATGAATGTCATGGATGCAAAATGAACCACCCAAGTCAGAAATACCACGATATCTGTCTATGGACTTCTCCAAGAGAATGGATTGAAGATTATGGATGTCATGATCCAGCCTTAGAGGGCCTAAACATCTACGATGTGATGAAAGACTTTGACGATAGAATCTGGAACTATCTGTATGGCGACAGTTTGCGACACCCTATGGACTTTACAACAGGGATCAATCACCTGACGCCAGAAGAAAATCAAGAAGCCTATAAAAACTGGCAGTACTTCAAGAAAAATCAAAGTGACTTAACAGAACAGTGGAAGACGTACTGGGCCAAGAAACTCATAGAATCCTATGAAGAAAAGGAAACTGAAGAAAACGAGAAGAGCCCAGAAACAGAATAAAAATGAACACTGTTGAACTTATCAAAGTCATAAACAATATACCTGTGAAAGGAGAAGTATGTGCCAAGGATTTACTACCAGAGAAGAAACCACTGGATATGAAGGCTTACATTGTAAATACAGATATATCCACAGATCCAGGAGAACATTGGGTGGCTATCTACTTCAGAAGAGATCAAGTTATCTACTTCGATTCATATGGAAGACCACCAGATGAGCAATATGTTCTACCATTTATTGAAAGAAACTCTACAAGATGGATCCATAACAAAGAATGTTTACAGAGTCCATGGAGCAAAGTATGTGGAATTTGGTGTATCTACATCATTCACCAGCTCAACAAAGGACTAGATCTAAACACAGCCATTCATCAAGAACTATATGGAACTGGAGATGATTTATACCAGAATGACAGAGATATTGAGATGTGGTTCATCTATAACTATGCCAGAGTCATCCTATCCAAGAATGGAATGAGATGTATGGCTCCTCCTGACTTTTTATTCAAACACAGAATACAGACTTGTAAATGTCATAATTATTCACATCACCTTTCAAAGAAGTATCCTACGTATAATATGTTGTAAATATGTTAAGGGAAATTATTGTAAACAATGAATAGAGGGACGGCCCTAATCCTCTGTCATTGTAATCAGTTATAGTTAGCGGGGCAATAAAGTTATAGAAATGTTCACCAGTCTTTGTTGTTCTTTTCATTAAAAAAATCAGTAGTAGTAAGCTTGAGACGGCTAGCTAAACACTAGTTAACGCTACAGAGTGATGCCTCTAGGAGTTGAGGTCTTGATTGACCAAGAGACTCTAAGACGCATGGTACTTAGTAACCTTGACTATTACACACACCATATATCACCACATACTATACCCCCCTAAAATGACTAAGTTATCTTCAAAGCTGAATTTAACTAAGTTATTTTATATATCACCACAGAAGAGCCTTCATCACCCTCAAAATGACTAAGTTATTTTCAAAGCTGAATTTAACTAAGTTATTTTATATATCACCACAGCAGGACCTTTATTCCCCTCAAAAATAACTAAGTTATTTCCCAACAGCCCAGGAAACTATCATAATCACAGCCCAACCAGTGAATATGACCAGGAAACTATCACAATCATGAATCCAACCAAAATAGCCCTAAAATAAACTAAGTTATTCACAGCTAGTCACTCAAGCCTACCAGGATAGTCATCTATGGGTTCATTTTTTTGCCTGAAAAATTCTAAGTTCTTTTCAGGCTTAAAAAAAAATGAACCCATAGTGACATCCATTACTACTTACCCTATTGCCTTCAGACTGGCCAAACTCAATAGAGTAATACTGCTAAATGTGAAACTTCTGTATTACTCTATTGCCTTCAGACCAGCCAAACTCCATAGAGTAATACTGCTAAATGTGAAAATTTTGTATTACCCTATTGCCTTCAGACTGGCCAAACTCAATAGAGTAATACTGCTAAATGTGAAAATTCTGTATTACTCTATTGCCTTCAGACCAGCCAAACTCCATAGAGTAATACTGCTAAATGTGAAAATTTTGTATTACCCTATTGCCTTCAGACTGGCCAAACTCAATAGAGTAATACTGCTAAATGTGAAAATTCTGTATTACTCTATTGCCTACAGACTGGCCAAACTCCATAGAGTAATACTGCTAAATGTGAAAATTTTGTATTACCCTATTGCCTTCAGACTGGCTAAACTCAATAGAGTAATACTGCTAAATGTGAAAATTCTGTATTACTCTATTGCCTTCAGACCGGCCAAAACTCCATAGAATAATACTGCTAAATGTGAAAACGTATTAAATGCTTTTCTCTGCTGTCCAGTGCGACAGAATATCTAATTTTAGATATGGCTATTCATATATTCCCGTACTGTATGTACGGACAGGAAATGCACTTGCTGGTCTGTGCACATGTACATACTCACCTGGCCATTCGCTGTTCGCTTATAATAATGTGATAAGGACTAGAATTATATGTAAATTGATGCTCATTTATTATTTCTTAAAAGACATTATTGCACCTTTGAGTGGTAGGTATTCCAATGTTCTTCATCAAATATCTCACAATGCAAAAAGTGCACATGCATGCTGGTGCAGTAAGGCAGTTATTGTATGGTTGTGCGCATGTACGGGAGATAATCTACTCGCTAAAGCTCATGGATTATCCTCCCGTACATACGCACAAGCCATACAATAACTTACACTTGTTCAAACATTTGGTTTGTATTTAGGTGATAGTGTGCCATCGAAGAATACACAACTGAGCCTGGCATCACTACCGGATGTTGCAAGTTCTCCTGGCCTCGGTCTGGTGTTAGATGGTCCTGATGTAGAGCTTAGAGAGTGCAGCAAGGGAAAGTGTACATTTTGCGTGAAATATGTGGTCAATGGTAAGACATTTCAATTTTAAAACATTTAAAAATTGATGAATTATTTAGATGTTCAGCTCTTGTCCAAACAAAAGGGCGGAGAGAAAAACAGAAAAACACACATTTTCTCAGATCTAAACACAATCATTTCACTAATCAATCACACTAGCTTCGCCTCGGTGGATATCACTTTAGAGGGTTGATACATGTAAATCCTGATGTTAACCAAAAACAATTGTTTTGTTATACAACTGTTTATGCTGTATTATTATAGAAGTACAATTAGCTGTAGATAGTTGGGCATGACTTTTGTGGAGGCTGCCTCACAGTTAAAAATAGTTTTGGGATTTCTGACATCAGAATTTTAACATGCCAGGGAGCTTTTAGTAAGCACGAACAGGTTAAACTTAATTTGAGCAGCGACATGAGATTTCCAACGATGTGGTATGTGCCTCCAGCAAAGGCTCAGACCAGCCTGCGCATATGCGCAGTCTGGCCAGAGCCTTTGCTAGGCGCTTGAACATTGTATGATTCTATGATTCTTAGGCTACTAACGAACATCATTTGGAGTTTCTAAGCTAAAAAGGAGGCTGCACAGGCTCGTCTGAGTCTACACTTGTCGAAATGCCACAATTTTTGAAATCACAGCTCGTGGCTCATTTAGTCAGGGCAGGTAGATATGACTTTTGTCAAGGCTGTCTGGCAGCTAAAATAGTTTTTTTTTGATTCCTGACATCATATTTTTAACATGATAGAGAGCTCACTTTAGCAGGTACAATCAAGCATGAGACTTTGTACAAAGCTGTTGCAGACAGGTTCAACCAATAAGAGAAGGACTTTGCTGTCAGTCATAAAACAATACAATTTTAAGTATCTTTTACATATTTCAAGTGGAATGTGTGTGCTCTGGTTTATATGAAAAATAACATGATAATCCTCAGTTTTAATATTCATGTATTTGCCTAAATTAATTATTTTTAGCCTGTGATAATACTGATATCAGCTATGCTTGTGATGTCAACATCACGTCAATGTGACGTCAATTCAAAGCTATCTGCAAAGCCTGTCATAGACATCACATTTGTCAATTTAAACTAATGCAACTATTTATGAATGTTTATTTTCCTTATTGAAAGCTTTTCAGTCATGTGCAACGATGACGTCAGTTTTGACATCAATGCAGCGCCTATGTTCACGTGACTCCTCCCCCAACGCAGTTGGGTCAATAGACGAACATTATCTAGTAAGCGGATATAAAGCTCGATCTAAAGCTGATACACGTCAACTTGAGATTGCACCAAAGTTTGAGCGACGTTATACCGAAAATAGATGCATTTGCTGACAAATGTTCCTCCTATTTCAGCGTGTATTGAGGCAGATGCTATGACTAGTAAACTAGGGTTCACTCTAAAACTGACATTTAATGGCGATCTCATCATGGAGAAAGAAGTCGCAGGTAAGTCACGTGACTGTACCCATGTATTTAGTTTTCTGGTTCTCATAAAACATCTCTACAAGATAACTGATACGACTTTAGAGCTGTCTGTTTTCTGACCATCTGATACAGAAAGCCGGATCAACGAACTGAGGTTTTCTGATTCCATATCACTATCCTTTAAACCGAGGCTAACGTCGGTTACCTGGTTTTGCTGCGACGTTACGTAAAGTAAATTGCAAGCATGGAACCAGAGACGGAAAACATGTTGACGTGGCGTCAAGAAACGCAACGTTATGGCAAACGTTCCCGCAATTTTTCGGGATTAAAGACCAAAATAAGTTTTAAAATCAGAAAGAATGTCAGAAAAAAGACATATAATAAACATATTATAATAGTAACTTGATCTGGCGTACAGTATCACGCCTCGTCGATGAGGCCATACCATTGGATCACCCTCGACGCTACGCGTCTCGGGTGATCCGATGATATGACCTCATCCACTCGACGTGATACTGTACGCCAGATCAAGTTACTAGTATGATAATGTGCATATATCATATGATGTCGCGTCTGGGAGTGAAATAACGCCATGCAATAAAATCGATTAACTCTTTGCAAAAAAACGATTAAATGCTCGGCAAGCCTCGCATATTATCACTTTTCCCCAACTTGTTTAATAAATTCAATAAAACATGTAAGATCCTCTGTTTATGCACCAATAAGACATATCAAACACATGTACTTCTGGGATGGAATTATAAAGTGAAAATGCCGAATAAATTTCGAACTATAAGATTTATTAAATAGGCTAAGTCTGCAACTACGAGGGCTGTTCAAATATGAATGCAAGTAGCTTCATAACTTTCTTCCGACAAATGCTACGACAAAATGGTGGCCCTTTAACGCTTCCGTAGTCACCTTTCAACTGGCACCAGACCTTAAGAAAAATAAAGTATACTTATCGAGATATAACCCTTCGAATGAGGGTCACGTTAGTATACTAACAAACTGAATGCTTCGAACATTGACCAGCGATATAGACGAGCGTATAATTCTTCGATAAACAGGTGAAATTTGTTGAATTTTTTAAGGAATTATCCCCATATTCTTACATAATGATTCTGTGAAAGTTGCGAAAATCCGACATGCTTTTGTTAAATTACAACGAATCGTTTTCACTAAAGTCTCCTTATGTTTGGAATAAATGGTAAACAAAACACCACCTTTCAGTTTTCAGTTAAACATTCACGAAGCAACATTAAAACTAGTTTTAACTCAAAGACAATATGTTGATCGCTCATACTGAGTTGTTGCAACAAATTATGATGGATATTGAGTAATTTTTAAACGCTGAAAAGCATTTTTATTAAGTCGAAAATGCCTTAAGTGAAGGGGTTATAGAATTGTTACGAGTTTTTTTGTCATAACATTGCGGCTTTAGTCTAAATTTGAACTTAAACTTAAAGTTTAACCACTATAGGCATTATTTACAATAAAATCACTCACCTGGTCTTGAGGACTAGACATATTGAACATATTTTAATTAATGTAAACATGTCATCAAGAAGCAGAGCAAATGCTTGAAAAATGATATAAAATGTGATTACCATGTAAATAGAGGACGGCGCGTTTTGAAAACTCCCATATGACATATTTAGCATGTTTTCAGCAAAACGCAAAGAAAACGACACAGCGATGTTCATTATTACATCACCAGTAGATAACTCAAAATGACGTTTATCATAAAATTAATGACGTCACAAACGTGCCTGTTTACTCGAGATTGAAACAGGTTTAAATAAACTTTTTCCTGCGAGCAACTTTAAGATTGCTACTTAAACTTGCATCTAAAATTTGGTGTCATTTTGGCTAAAACTTACAAAGATATGACACTATATCCACACCTGTACCAAAACGTGCATTGAAATTTGCTTCTTCAGTATACAGGTGGGTCTTTATATAAGGGTATGTAACTCGAGAAATATAGTGAGTGTTTTTTTATGTTTGGTGTCATTTTAAAGGCGATAAAAAGTTCTTTCAAGAAATGTATGTCATTTTGTCATAGCATATATGTGAAGAAATTTATGAAGCTACTTGCATTCATATATGAACAGCCCTCGTATGAACATTTTTCGATTTTTTCTTTATTTTCTTTTTAAATCATTTGTAAAAGTAGATTTAAGGTATGTTTTCACAATAAATCTGTTCACTATAGCTGAAAACTGCACGGAAAAGTGAATTATCTTATAAAACAGGTGTGTTTTTCTCTTGTTGGTAAATATTTGCGTCCCTCCAATAATTATAGACAGTTAATTTTAACATAAATGCTGCTGTTTTGATACTGATAATTTGTTAAGATTTACGAAATTGGTAAAATGTATACCTGAAATTTAGTTTTTTTACTGTGTTCTTGAAAAATAGAAACACTAGTTCTAAAATTAAACGAACAAAAGTTACAGACAATGCAGCTTTAAGCAGTATATTATCTACATTTTCACAAGCGTTAAAAATCTAATATTTAAATTTTCAAAGCAAGCCTTTAATGAATCTTTAGATTTTTGCAACCGTTTATAGCCTCATGAATAACATCAATCTGATTGACAGCTGCCAAGCTCACTTGCCAATGCTATGCTTCGAATCAAATTCATTCGCCAGATGTAACACTGGTGTTGTGATTGACAGAGAGCCACACCTGAGTCGCACGTGCAAAACAAGCTTCGTGTTTGCTCCAGTGGCTATCCTTGTTCACACTGGCTGTTTCGCGTTTCCGTTTTGCACTACAACAAAACCGTTAATACAATTAAAAAATTTATCTTCTAAATTATAAATAATTTCTACATATTAGATATTTATAATAAAAATGTAAATATAAGCAATAAACTCAATTTTGGGTCTGTTCATGGAATCATGAATACTTCGTGTCTCTTGCAAAGTTAACGTGAAGCCCTTCGGGCTTCAATTACTTTGCAAGCGACCCGAAGTATTCATGATACCATACACATTCCAAAAATTGAATTTATTGCTTAAATGACTGCTACTGGCACTTGCAATGCGTAACAAGCAGGATGCTCTTAAATAGTACATCTGAGGTATCTCTTCTACCATCGGCATGGTAGTAGAGCGAATGATTTGTAGAGTACCTAGTTCGAATTCCGATCAAAAGTGTTTGTTTTTATAAAGGACCTCGGACAGTCTTAATGAAGGATTGCCCATAAAAATGGCCAGAAACAAGTTTCAAAGAAAACGATAGTTTTTCCATCAAAAAGATAGTATTTTCAACTCTCGAATTATCCGCAAAAATGTTTTTCTCATTGGACAAGTACCTTTTTAAAAATCTGGGTTGAAAACCCTGTTTTTGCTATTCAACATATAGAAAATAGAAAAAGTTTTACTGAAGTGCTCCCCCCCACCCCCCGTGACCAAACTTATCCTTTTGCATACTGTTGTAGTTTTACATTTCACACATCATATAAAAACGGCATGATTGGTCACGGGGGGAAACGATGTCAAAATGCTCAAAAACAATTTATTATAAAAACTTATCCGGAACTTATTTTATGCAAACCTGTAGGTAAATAAATTTACAATGGCATGTATCAGGGCTATAGTTATGATTGCGCACCAAGTAATTATTTGTCTTATATCTCAACCAAAACATATGTTGTGGGTACTCAAAAGAACCATCGCGATGAGACGGTTCTTTTAAGCGCCAAATAATAGGTTAAATCTGATGATTAAAAAATTATTTATAATTTTAAGCTCAAAAATTGTGTTTATCTGGACTATGACTTATCTATTGATGAGATGGTAGGGGCCTGATGCTTTGGCTGTTTGTCGGGCCCACCGGGGTTTACCTGTTGGATTTCTTTTGCTCCGGTATTCAGTTTAATTTACGGTTGAGTCCTTATCCTTGCTTTATCTCCTTGTTATATCTTGATTTATATGTTTTAGGAGATGATGCATTGATAAGTTAGGGGTCTTTCATGCAAACCAAATATTTATGTGTCTTGATCCACATCTGAGTTAAGGGTGAGGTTGGCGCCGTTAAACCGGTTTAAGCCCTCCAGTAAAATATTTTACTGACCGTTCCAAGGCGGTACTTCTTTTGTGGATCTTTTATGTTTTTGTTCTGTCTTGTGTTTGCTATGTTTTGTGCGCGTCTGTTTATATGTGCTTTGTGGTCACCTGCTGGGAAAGGGCTGACCTCTTGGCTCTAGTTTGTGGTGTCTTCTGTGAGTTTGTCACTTTCCCATTGGTATCCTGGGTCAGGTGTGGTACTTGATTGTATCGATTCCTGATCTTTGCAACCTTATTACTTTTATACAGTAGGCAAGTATGATACACCTCAGTGAACATGTATAACTGGCTGTACTCATACACAACAGGTAATTGTCAAAAGTTATGGACAGCATACTTATTCAGAAGAAGCTATGAAATCTTCTCAACTTGAATTTTATGCGAACGCATCACTTTCGTCGCAAGTTTTATGCCCCAAACATTATATTTTCATGTATTTAGGTGAATACCCGGCGAAAGTTTGACTTTTTGTGAAATGAAATTTGTTCACAAAAAATACCCCCACCCCTTAAACCCTAAAGTCCTGGCATAATCATGCAATATTTTCAAAATATTTTTATTTTGCTATGTACACTAAATGCCAGGGTTATATTTAAGCACAAAAATATAGTTGTCAAATATGCATTATCCTAGCAACAGGCTGTCAAAATCTGGGCAGATTGAATGGGAGACTGTCCGAGGTCCTTTAGATTTTACATGAAAAAAAATGCGGATAACACGATCTTCTTACTGTCTTTACCATGTGCAATCTCTCGCCACATTGTATGCTTTTCACACACAGCCGTAATGCATAAACATTTTTTTTTATATTCCAAAGATAAAGAAATAGTTTTCAACATTTATGAGACATTTGAAAAGGAGCAGAACGTCACATCCAGACGTGCAAAACAAATGACAACGTTGTTGGTGACTATATGGGTACTCTGGTGATCAACCCAGAGATGACTCATCTAACAACAGGGACGATTGTATACTAATATTATAATAAAAAACGTAAATATATACTTAAGTTAAGCAATTTTTTCAATCCATTTTTTTCATAATTAAAGATGTGAACGTTTATAGTATGCGTTTTATAGGCCGTGTTATACACAATTTCACATTTTCCATGCCCATTTGGCGCGCTTTTCTTACGTCGACCATTTGCCACGCAGGTGTAAACTGAAGGCCATTAAATTAAAGCTGTTTAATGCAAAACGTGCTCTTAACTTTATAGCTAAATAAACGATGAGTGCTTTATGTGTTTTCAGTTAAAGACCCGCCGCCATTTTGTTTGGACAAGACCCCTCTTGAAATGCTGAAGGAAGTCTGTCTGGTAGCATACAGCCTTGACCTGAAAGACCTCTCTGCTTGTGTGAGGGTGACCTTGAAAATCAAAGTTGGACCAACAATCCAAGACGTCGGATTTAAAATTTCTTGTTTCAAGATTCCCACGAAAACTGATGACAACATCATGACTGAATACTATCATAAGTCTGTGGACAGATATGATGAGGATGATCGGAAATCAGGGGAAAACACTGATAAAATCGGAATACTGACTTCCGATGACGTTTTAGAATTCATTTCAAACAAAAAACTGAACTCATAAGCATTTGTTTACTTCACTCTATTGTTAAATACAGTTATAAACACTAAGGTTCCAATGGCCTACTATATATACTCAACAAAAAAAAGTTAAGCAAATCTCAGAAAACCATGCAACATAAGAACACCAAAGCAAACAATTATTCAATTTTTATTTATTTGTTTAGATACATGTCATCGGTTGGGAAAAATGTTTATTTTAGTTTGCTTGCAGCAATACCTTTGTTGTGGCACAGTGTCAAGTAACCCAGGGGTCAAAGTCATTTTTCGCATAAATGACTACAGAACATTCCCTCATAAACACATAAAACACATGTAAGTATTCAAAACTTGAAATGCAATTTCTTTGAATGTCACGTGAAATTAACTTTATAGCCTATAACATCACACTTCGAAGATACGAATGCTTCATCAGTAACGAGTGTGTCCCCAGTCAGCGGCAAATTAGGACTAGCACCGGTTTCGCATACTCTGAATACTGGTGTCACTGTGATTTGGTGCTGAGGGATCAACATCAATATCTCCTGCAACACTGCATCGAGATGCTTGGGGTTTCTTGATGCCATTATTATGCATTGGACCCTCTGTCCAAAAAATGGCATAGATCTGTTAAAATTGTTGACATGTCTGATGAGCGAACTGACCAGTCAATGCGCACAACATTGTATTGTTGATTCTAGTGAGGTGTGTTCTGACATTGTCATCCTAGGCCGGGTGCTGCCACTGGTTTTCCCACAAAAAGGCAGGACAACAGACCTCAACACCTCATTCATGTACACTTGACTGATCAAGTGTCCCTCTATAACCACCAGATCTGTCGTCCTAGGTTTTAAACATCACCATCTCCCGAGGGACTTGGCGAAAATTAACGTATGAAAACATATGTTTGCTCGGTAAATTGAATTTTTGCGAAAAATGGAGTTAAGACCATTCAACTTTGACATGGGTTTACTAAGCTACTATTGGCGCTACAGACCCCAATAAAGCGTCATTATCATGAAAAATGGTCACATTATACTATTGCGAAATTCAAAAGTCTATAAATGTTATAGATCATTTGTCATAGCCCCTCAAACACATTTTCATTAACTTTTTTGTTGAGTATATTTTGAAGGCATATCTAATAATATAGCACTTTTGAACTACAAGTATATTTCCGCTTTCGTAATGTATAACTTAGTAAATATGAGACTACAGCCTAGCAATTTGGGTGTGAGCTGATTTAAAACCAAATCACAAACTCCAAAGACAAGGCTTCTCGTGATAGTGTTTCCCCCAGCCCCCAAAAAGGGCATGGTAAAGTTTCCAGGAAAAGGGCACTTTAAGCGCGCGAAAACGGGCTAAAAAGGCACTTTTGGAATGTGCAGCGACAGGCTGAGAGGGCACTTTTCAGTCCAAGTTCTTAATTAAATTTGGTATTGTCATATGTATAAATTTATGTCCCTTAGCATAATGCAGCTGTTATCTGTCCTTTTTAAATGCAAAATATACTACTTATTTAATTATCATTTAGAATTTTCAAACCAGTTTTAGGACTCCTATTTGAGCACACACTCAATATATTATTATTATTTTTTAATTATTAAAATTTATCAGAATCACATTTTTTATGTGGGAATCATTTTTTTTTCTTCAATTGCCAAGATAAGTTTTTAACAAGACTGCCTTTCTTTCCAGTACTTGTTTTGTTCCTGGTTCAGATCCACACTTCATTTTAAATACTTGCTAATTGGGGTATTGTCATCAAAGTGATGTGTCAAAATTGCCTCAGGTAATTAGTCACCATTGTAAAAGATTAACACTAAGTAAACTATTGTAACAGCAGGTGTCTTCCTTGCTAGTTCAGGCTTCAAACTGGAAAAAACTGTAACTTCCCTAGTTTTTGTCAGATTTTCATGATTTTTTTACCAAAATGTAGGGCATTTTATGTAGTTTTAGAAAAGGAGCATGGCGCTGGGAAAAAGGGCATGGCGCTAGAGAAAAAGGGCATGGCGCGGCGCCATGCTAAAACTGGCTAGGGGAAACACTACGTGATGGATCTCATTATACATGTATAGCTGTTAAACCTTTCCTTCATGAATATCCATGCCAAGCTCCATCCACTGTGAATAATAATGCAAATAAACTTCCACATTTGTACGAAAAACAATAAATTACTTGTCTGGTCCACTAGTGTATATTTACGTAATCAAACAGAGTAGACCCTGAACGAGTGTCGATTGTTTTTGCATTAAAATTTAATGCCTGGCCATTGTTTATAGTATATGCTCTTCAGCACTGTAAATATACGGTGAAATAAAACAACACATTTGATATTTGAGCATTTATTATTATTTTAGTGATAGTGAACATGTTAAAGCTGCATAGTCTGTAACTATGAACATTTTTTGAAAAAACAAATTCTTTAAATTATTTGCAAAAAAAAATTAAGTTATGTTTTTACAATAAATATGTTCATTACAGCTGAAAACTGCATGGGAAAGTGTAAAAACGGGTGTTGGTAATTATTTACGTCCCTCCAATAATTCTAGATAGTTGATTTTTACTGCTGTTGTTTTGATAGTGATATTGTGTTAAGATTAACGAAAACGGTAAAATGTTTGCCTGAATATGAGTATTTTTACTGTGTTCTTGAAAAATAGAAAATTTATTTCTAAAATAAATAGATCAAGAGTTACAGACTATGCAGCTTTAATAACAATAATGGTTGTAGCACCTTTCGTTTTACATAAACTATTACATTGCGCATACTGTACATGTGCCATAAGCAAGTAATGGCATTGTTTTGAGCCTTAGTACTATTTAAATTTTGCGGATTGTCTACTCATCAGACGAACAAACCATTTAGCTTCCATTGTAATCATTGGTGGTGGTGGTGGTTAAGCTCCCAGACCTATTGTTCGTCTGTGCACAGTTAAACAAACCTTAGACAACCCTTGTCAACACTCATTTAATGTTATCAATGTGGTTGTTTCCCTTGTTGGATGCAACTCTGAAAACCTACCCCGACCCACAACGCTGTTGCGATATATACACTGACCCACACTTCCAATGCAAAAAATGGACAGAACCTTAAATAGTTCATGTATTAATTGAGCCATTGTAACAGTTTTATCAAAAAGCAGAACACATATTTATGAATAACAAAGCTTCTGAGGCGAGTTCAACAATGCGAGCGCTCTCGAGCGCTGTCAGGCTTCACACATTACAAATAAAGACAGGTACCAGAACAACGAGCGCCCGCGAGCACTCGCGTTGTTGAACTCACCTCCGTATTTTAGTCAATCATTCATTTTATTTTAACAATTGCCTGATTGCTTGAACGTCTGTTATAGCCTCTTAACGGTACAATAATTGTGAGAAGACAATTATCATAATCAAAAATATTCTCATTAGACAGTTTTCGTAGGAAGTGTAGTGCAGTACATTTTCTTATCAGACAATAAGCGATTTGTTCAATAAGGCTTTTGAAAAAGGATTTTTTTATTGTGTACAAATTCATGTAATAATGGAAAAACATAGTTTAGTATGAAGTATATTTCTAATCTAAAAAATATATATTTTCATGAGTGAAATATAAAATATATTTTCTTTCGCCTGAAATTTAGCATTTATAGAACTACTTTTTCGTTAACATTAGTGGCCGATTATCAAGACAAACCAGAAGTGCACATTTACTCCATATGAACTGTGCCATGTGATTTCCAACAATGTGGCATTTTGACAAGTGTAGGCTGCAGCCTCCTTTTAAGCCTAAAAACTCTAAATGATGTTCAGCACTCATGATTATTCAAGCAACTAGCAGAGGCTCTGATCAGACTGCGCTGATGCTTTGTTGGTCGCACATACCACATTGTTGGAAATCTCATCCTGCGGCTCAAATAAATTGTATTCCACCATTTATTGATATTCGTATGTTTTACATCGATTATCTAACAATGCACAAAGTGAAAATACATGCTTGTGCAATAAATAAGTTATTGTAATGTGTGTGCGCCTGTACGGGACAGAACCATTTTTTGTAAGCGTAGTCACAAAATGGTAATGGATTCTAGCACTCGTTTTGATAGATGGAGTTATGGGTGTTCCATAATACATCCAAGTATATATTTTTCATCGGTCCCTAAAGATTGATTTATCTAAGCAAATCGTGCAGACCCTGGTGAGGTGTACTATTTTGCAGCATCGCAACTGTGTGTACACTATTTGCGTTGAATAAAAACGATTAACTTTTACAAGAAACAATTTTTGTAACGACGAGTTATGCTTTTAGTCTAGTGATTTAGTCTAGTGGTTCACTAAATTTTTCGTATACAGTAAAACCTTTGTAGAACGGCCACTCTAAAAAGAGCCAAAATTGGTTTTCAAGACCAGTTATCACTTAATGCAGGTCAAAAGTATTGCAGAATGCTCCAAGAGAGCATTCTGCAATACATGTACTATTGACCTTCATTTAGCTACAATTTGTCATTTATTAAAATCTTTGTTTTGTCTTTTTGCCCGTTTTACATAAGTTTTACTGTACAGCGAATACCAAGTTTGTACACACTCAAACGTTCGGCATGGGTTGGTCTATGGTCTGTGATTGGTACAGGTCCTGGTCAAATTCATTTGATTTTGCACAGAAGGCTGTCAGCCGCGAAATACACACACGGTCCTTCGAGCACATCTGTACAATGAAGGTCAATATCATTCTGTATGAATGTGTGGGAAAATCTATGCTTTTTTGCCACATGACATGAAAAATAAATAATACATATAAATAAATAAAACTTCTTAAAAAAAAGTTCGCATTGTGACAGGAAAATAGTGATATCCGTTAACCGCATGAATAAGATCGCCTTTTTGGACAATGTATGTTGTTCAGTAAACCCTCGTATATCTTCATGACAACAAAGCAACTTTCTATGAAAACCCGGATCCCCCATTACGGCTAGATTAATCTTATTGCAGGAAATTTCAGCTGGTATAACATTAATTATTATCAGTAGCCTGGCAGTCACTTATATGTGCCATCTAATGGCATAATGGGACTTTTCTTCAAGTCTCTGCAATGCAAGCATGACATCTTGTGTGCGAGCTGTGCTGGCTCTGGCGAGGAGGTGACACACATTCTAGGCCGTTATATCCATTCATACTGTGTTTGGTGTTTTTAGTTCTGGCCCACATGGTCATGTAAGCAGCTAGTATGATGAAAACCCCATAATTGGTGGCAACCATATATAACATAATAGAGAGGGAGCAAATACTTTCCTTTAAAAGAAGTTTCCATTTTAAAAAGGGACGCAATTGAAGAAAATCGCTGCTCGTTCCTGTAATCCCCCTTTCATGTGCGTAACTTTTTCAGCGTTCTATGCTACGTCATTGCTCGCTTACAGACAACATTCAATTGTATTAAAAAGTGGATCGCTCGCCCCACTAGATGTCTGGCCATGCACATCTAAAGAATACAAAAAAGTACCATGTCCCAATAGGCTGGCCCAACAATGGTAATCATAGCAAGGACCCTTTATTATAAACTCAGCGTCAGTGAAAAGTTACCAGTAAATAAATTTCGAAATTTTGGAAAATATATAATACAGCTCTATGACTACTTTTACGTTCATGTGTCTGGTCATCAACAGACTGGTTTGGAGAGATAAAACAGTTCTACGAGCCCTGGAACTATGGTGCACGTGCCTTTTATGTTTTTCACATATTTTAAGAATTTGAAATCATCATTTTCAAAAGACAATATGCCAGTAAATGCCCTAGACGTTTTTCCTATACAACACAATGGGAAGTTCTGGGTCCATCAAAGAATGGGTATAATGCATTCGGATGTGATGGATACCGTTTTCGATAGTGGTGATGCATGGGACTCTATGCCACAAAATTGATAGTTGAAGTATCAGCAGTTCTTCGTTCAGAATGAACTTAATACATGTATTGACCTATGTTAAGTGTATGGGCCTTACTGGTAACTTTTCATTGACGCTGAATATATATAGGATCCATGATCAAAGAGAAAATAATGCTTGTCTTGGTACAGCTCTGACTGGCCGAGAAACAACCACAGATGGCAGTCTTGTAGTTGTTTTAATGACGTCATCGTAACACGGTGGGCTTATCACGACTCCATTTGTAAGAGTAGCACGAGATCCTCCAAGTCTATTGGATATTGGCTGTCTAATAATAGCATCTGATGCAACATTGTCTGAGGTTGTTTGGTTTCTTTGGATTTCGCTGTTTTCAGTCTGTTGTGAATTACTTATGACTGTTAGTGGGTCTGATGTAGATATACTGATAGAAAGTGGACGATTTCTATGACATGATGGTGTGGTTTCCTGCTCGTCCGGAGCTTGAGTATTAATTTGAGCACTAGCACGAGTGTTTGATTGAGCACTATTACATGTGGTAATATCTTGAGCAGAAGCACTGTCTTCATTATGAATATATGAAGAATTGTGTCCTGGGCTGTCCGAGTTCTGAGTATTATTTCCACTTGATGACCCGCAGTAAGATTGGTTTCTTTGTGGTGAAGGACTCTCTGATGATGTCGCCAATGCGCCGGTAACCAGGTGAGTTGTGTCACGTGATAGAGAAATACTGGAACCATGATGAGGGGTGAAGTATTCCGAATCTATTCTGATGCGAAACACATTGTTACGATGCCTTCTGCAAAAAACAACATAAAAGCTATGTTAAGTGATATATAGGGCTGTTGATGGATATGTTCCTCGTCCCCCTCACTATTGTGTATATATTTCTCAACATATTCGTTTTGCAAGAGTGTGTTCTAATGCTGATGACTTCAACAACAGAAATTCATTTTAACTGCCAAGTTCGCAAAAGAAGGTTATAGATATCATAAAATTTGAAAAGCTTTTTCTAAATTCTACCACAGACAATCAAAGTTAATTGTTAAATACAACATTGGTTAAAAACTCTTCTGCAATAAGGCATATCAGAACCTATATTTTATGGTGAGTTAGTTTATAAATTCAAAATAATTATTGGACAACCTAGTTTTAGTGATCAACTGAAAAAGATAATCAAAAGTTATATATAAAGGTTGGATATAATTTGGATGTCATGCGACAGTCTGCATGTCTGGTTTTAAATCCAATCACGGTTTATACTATTGTTTCCGCTTTAATTGCACGACGGTGGGTCAGCTGGGCCTACCGTGACTCATCTGTGAGTCGTAGGCCCTTTTCTTTGTTTCATCATAGTGTGTTAATTTGATTAGAGTTCTTCTCAATGATGATACATTGCAATAGTTAGAAGGCTTCCATGCGAGCTGAACAGTTCTTGTTCTTCAACAACAGCAGAATCTAGGGCGAAGATTTGGTACCAGTAAAATGCATTTAAGACCCCCCCCCCCCCCCCGGTGGCTTAAGCTGTTGCTCGTTCTAAGGCGGTGGTTCTGCTGTTGTTGACTTGTTGTTTATTGTTACTCCCATTGTGGGAGTCTGTAATTGTTTTATGTTTTGTTGTACGTTACTTTGTGTCCGTTCTAGTTTTGCAATCATCTTGATGGGGAAGAGAGAGCTGGTTAATTTACTTAGTTTGTCTTCCTGATGTCTCGTGATTGTTGTGTGGCTCTTCCTCGCGGTGCCATGGGGTTGTCTGCAGTTTGTGATTGTGGTATTACCTGATCATACTCACTATTTCTGTTAACGGCGCAACTCAACTGAGCATGAAATTTCAATTGCTCATAAAACTAAAATACTGAAAAATAGACTTTTCTTGCTTTAAAACTCGCATATGTTGTATTTATCCTGCTCATAAATGTTAAAAGCAAATAATTGTTGGCACATTGACGAAATAAGTGTTAAAATTCCAACGATTGTGGCATTTTAACATTTATGTGCAGAATAAATTTCAAGCTCAGTTGAACGCCGACTGATAAAGCAAGTTATGGCATACAATGGCTCTGATTGAAAGTCATCTTTTATTTCGTGGCCTTGAAAATATCAAATTGATATGGGTATGTCTACACTTTTGGTTTTCGTTTTCATCATATTGAGTTACCGTTGACGAAATATATGAACAGTTGCCGCAGCTCATGCAAATACAGTGTACTGGTTTATATCTCGTAAACGCCCAGCGAGTGCTCCGACATATGCCCAATACGCAAATAAAACGGGCTACTATCGGCCCGACAGCGAAACGCCATTGAAATGGCGTTTCGCTGGTGGGCCGATAGATGCCCATGACTTCATATTAGCTGGATATTCAATTCAAGACCAAACACTTGTCCTGTCCTGCATTGTTTGCTACCAGAACACCCGTAATCAACAACCAAAACGTTTTGGAATTTTCGTCCAGCCATCCCTGATTCCTTTTCATTCTGATCGATTTTCTCATACATATTAAAAAACAAAAAGCATGGATTTGTCCATTTTAAATTTTAAACGGTCGCAGGTCTAACTTTCTAAATTTGAATATATTTCTATCCCTAAATATTGTTTTTTTTATCATAGCAAACATTGCAGACTCTGATGAAATGTCGCATAATGCGACATTTCATCTGGGTACTCACTGTTTGCCAAAGTACCTTATTACCGGTATCCAGAATGAAAAGGGCAAAAGGACACTTACAAACTGAAAATAAACCCGGTTGTGGAAGGTTCTATTTGGCATAATGAGTTGATGAACGTCCATGCTTGTAAGGTCAATGTCTTTCAATATGATAAGTAAGGGCCAACTGTACTCACTGATAAGCTTCAAATGGGTCTTTCTTTCTCGACAGAATGATCCTTCCAAGAAGTATTAGCAGGGCGATGAGAAGTACCCCACCCACCGTCCAGACAATAATTGTCAGCTCGGTAACATCTTCGTGTGAAATGTACAAGATTTCAGTTGTATTTCTTCTCGGGGAGAGTGTGGTCACTATAGATTCTGAAACTGAATAGAAAGAGATCATTGCTAACTATTTATTCTTACAGTAAAACTTCAATGGTTCGAACACCGATGGGCCCATCTGCCAAGGGTTTGTCGCAAAGTAAATACCGACAAAACCTTCGTTTGAGAAGGTTCGATGGACCGTGCGTGGTTAATTCTAACTCTTCTTTAGTCCATAGAAAAGTATATCCTTAGCTCCAGATACATATACTCAAGATGATTTAGGCAGATCTTCAAATGGTATGTTGTGTGCAATCATTAGAATCGCCTCATTGATTGCACGACGGAGGGTCAGGCCTCATGCTCAATGATGGACCTGACGTAAAGCTTTAATATGTTAGTTGGTGCCTCATGTTTGTCTTTGGCTGGGCCCACAATAGCTCAACTTGAGGATTTTTTTAGCTCTGATTATGAGTTATGAGCCATTATCTTTGTTTCATCATGGTGCGTTAATTTGATTATATTGTTTCTCTGTGATGACACATTTCAATAGTTTGGAATCCTCTGTGAGCTTAACATTTTTGAGCTTCAACAACAGCAGAATCTAGGGCGAAGATTTGGTACCAGTAAAATACATTTAGCCCCCCCCCCCAGTGGCTTTGGCTGCTGTCCGTTCTTAGGCGATGGTTGTGTTGTTGAGTACCCGTTTTGATTATATCATAGTTTCTCTATGGCGATACATTTTGGCCAATGGCATGATATTGTAGTTATAACTGAAAAGTCGTGCTACTTTCACTTACAAAAAAGTACATATATGCTAGGTTTAAAAGTCATGATGGTCCATTATATATAATATATATTGAGTGACCACAAGTTATATTTTTTAAGTATTGTATTTATGCTGCATTTCATCTGGGTCTTCCCTGTTTTTATGGGTTTTCTGATCTTCAAATGGTTAAATAGCTGACCGTTGTGACATAACTAAAATTGGGTAAAATATAATCTTTAACGCAACACTACTAGAAGGATGAAAGTTTTGGTAATAATCATATCTCAGGATAAGCTGAAGTTTTGTTCAGTCTTTATTTACTTACACTAGATGACCCTCAATGTTTATCGCAGAATTATTGACTCACTTATGTCATTATGACAGGATTAGATATAAATAAATATATAAGTAAATAAATAAATATATAAGTAAATAAATAAATAGATATGTAAATAAATAAATAGATATGTAAATATGTGAAACCATACAATAATTGAGCCAGCAATGTCGAATATGCTGCGAAAAGCCTCCTTTAAACACCTTTTTCTTTGAAAAAAAATCAAGAAAAAAAATGAGTAAAGTTATGTATACTTTTGAAAACATATGGAAAATGGTGCATTATTATGGACAGTGGGTCATTTGCTCTCTAGAGAAAATGATCCATATTCCAAAATATTTTCAAATACAATGTAAGTTGTATTTCAAAGGCGTCAAAGGACGTTATTATTGTTTTATTTGCTTTCATAGAATATGTGCGAACAGTGAAGACCTTGTCGTGTGAAGTCTAAGACTAAGGCTCCGTTGATTATATATGTGTGTGAAAAGTACGTTTTCGCAGGATTTCCTCTGTTTTACATGTTTAATGGTAGTTTTAAATGTAGGGACACGTGTTGTTTGTGGTTTGTAATTACCCAAATAAAACCCATGATAACAACATACGTTTATATCGAGGCAAGTTTTCCTTTTATAGCCGCGTAATTACATGCTTTCTAGAGTACGTGCCTTACCATGGCGTCATCTTGTAGGCGGTCTAATTTACACCATTACTGCGTACGGAAAGTTAAGAATGGATGTTAATTAGAAGAGTACTTTTTCCTGATATCGTTTGAACAACGTTGTTGTGACATATGGCACGATGTGGAGCCTGTATAAGAAGTATGTGATTTTTGTCATATGGCTTCTGTCCTCTGTATTCCACATACCAACTGTCTTCTCGTGTGTAGACTGGCTTCAGTCCTTAAAACAATTTTCATCAATGTGTCGTGTCATACCATATACTTGTAGCCAGTCTAACTCTGATGGCTCTGTTTTAAACAGAGCCATCAGAGTTAGACTGGCTACAAGTTTATGATATGACACATTGATGAAATTGTTTTAAGGACTGGAGCCAGTCTACTCGTGTGTTGCTCGTACGGTACATTGTATCACATTTAAAATCGCCTCTTAACTTCGTCACTTTCACACTGTGAAGAATTAGTACCAATGCGTCACATATTTCGTGCCAATATCTCACATTTTGTGAAAAATACGCACGATGTCAAATTGTATATAGCATACATGCGTATTCCTCACATTGATAAAATACTCCAAACCTGCTGCATTTTGCATTCGATTCCAATTCTTCACAGTTTTGTCACTGACATCTGTGACGATTACATGTAAGTACCAGTTCTTCATGTGTATGATAATTCGGTACCAATTTTTCACATGTGTGAAGATTTGGTACCAGTACACGTACGAGTTTTGATGCCATGTTTTCACATATGATAATTTTGATACCAATTTTTCTCAGATGTGAGGATTTCATACCGATTCTTCACACGTGTGAGGATTTGGTACCGATTCTTCATATTTGTGAAAATTTGGTACCAATTCTTCACCACGTACTTTTTCTTCACACGTTATAAACATAAAAATGTGAAATTAGAGCACAAATTTTACACCCCAAAAATTATCGAAATTGACCGTACGTAAATTTCACATTTGCCAAAAGTGACGTATTGGTACCAATTCTTCACATGTTGTGAAATTTACGAAGTGTGAAATTTGCGGTTCAAGAATGCTTGGATAAATTGCAGTACTCCGGGCATTACTTTATGTGTTCTATATTATCGTGTGTTATACTTTTCCAAGGTTTGGGAATATTATAGTGTTCCCACACCTGCTAAAATACAATGGTTTAAAAGACTCGGTTAGTGTTCTTCAGAGTAAAGGGTTGATCTGAATAAGGACTTGTTAATCCAAAGCATGATATAGTCTTTTTAAAAGTTACTTTTTTTAATCTTCAAGATAACCATCAGAGTATCTGATCTGGGTCCAAACTGTTTAGACGACAAAAGTCGTCACTAGTGGGAATGAAGTCGTTAGATCTTCTTTAAATGATACTTGTGGCTTAGAAGGCAAACATTCGGTGCCTTTCTGACCGCGAAGTCAACACCCAGTACACCATTCTGAGGGTTCAATAGTCCCTAGTATTTACTGCAAAACCCAATGAAACTTGACTAGAAGTTGTTATATATAAGCACCCCCTTATTATCACAGAGGGTGATATGTGTTGAGTAGGTTTAATAACCTCTCGGTATATGTAGTTTTGCTGGTACATTCACCTAACCGGGTAGACATTCAAAAAACGTCAAAACTGTACCGAACGCAGGCGGTCAATTAACCATATGATGTCAACAGGTGTCAACGCTAGTACTGTCTCTTAACGGACTTTTCCGACAATGTTTGATTGTCTTAGAAACTTTAAACTTTGTTTTCTTTCTTTCTGTTCTGTAAATGTCCAAACAATTAAATGCATATATGCGAACAACTGCCAGCACGACGCAGTCTGATTTCCGCTGTACATGATACATCTGCGTGCTTAAAGATGCCAGCTAGTCGCTGTAGCTGAGCGAAGATGATTCGCCACTAGAAGACGAGGTTAATATAGGCATCTCGACGCGAGAAAATAGTCTTAGGTAATGTAACCATTTAAGTAAGACTATATAATGCCTACTGAGCTACAGAGACTAGCTATAATATTGATCGTTTGCATGTAGCAAGTTGGGCTAAATATAAGTTACAGATTGTCGATAACAGACGCTGATCAGTCTGTGCGGGTGCGCAGGCTGATCAGCGTCTTTGTTTTTCATATCATGCGACAACAAAATCAAGTTTTCTCGTGACGAGTCCCATATAATTCTGGGGTCGAAGAACTTGGACTTGTTTGTACTTCGTACTTTTAGTGATTTATTTTCAATTGCTAAATGTCCATCTTCAAAGTGATAAATTGGCTCGTGGCCCAAGACTCGGACCTTCAAATGTCAATGACCACTACAGAAGTGGCCAGTAAACTTGAGCCTGTAAAAAGACTATGTTTGGCTTTACAAAATATGTTATGTCCATGGTACAAACAGGATACTCGTACTATCCTGTTTGAGGCGACCTTCATATAACATGCATCATTCAGCTCATCATATCTCCCTCTCTCCGGTGTGCGAAAATACTCAACAGAATGTTTTTCTTGCACTGCGGATAAGGATATCTGAGATTTTACCCTGGGATAGAAAATCTTATCTTACCCATGCTATCTTACCCAGAACGTCAAGTATCTTCATCATGTAATATTGCATCTTAGCATATTCAGGGACTTCTGTAAGCTTATTTTGAAATAAATAAAAACAGTGGTGAGCAAGAAAAAGAGTTCATTTTTCGTGTGAGAGTAGGATAGAAAAATCCGTCCCTCTTGATCTACGTTTGTCATCACTCGGCAAGCCTCGTGATGACAAAAGGCGATCCTCGGGACGGATAATTCTATCCTACCCTCACACTCATGATAGATTCTTATGGTCCGGGGGGGGGGGGGGGCTATCCGTTCTACGGCGGTGATTCTGGTATTGTTTGTGGTTCATTATTTGTTGCTGTTCGTGTGGATGGAGCATGTGTTTATGTTTTATGATGTAGTAGTTGGGACCTCTTAGTTTGTCAATCATCTTGCTGAGAAAGAGAGAGCTGGTTGCTTTAGACATGCACTGTTCGACATTAACACATTTAAGCCGAATGGAATTTCCCACTATTATGAACTGGACCTGTCCATTTCCGTTTTACGATTTGTTGGGTGGTATTTTTTATTTTTATTCAAATTTTGATAGAGCATTCTGTAAGCAAACAGTGGAGACCCTGATCAGACGCCGCGTTCTGTGGCGTCTGATCTGGGTCTGCACTGTTTGCCTACGTCCCACAAAAAGGACGCTATGCTTATATGGGTAAAATGAAAAAAAAAATATACCCAGCATGGAACACACGTGTTTTCGAAGACGATCCACATCATTCCAATGGGGAGCGCAGCAGCTCAGTGGTAGAGTGCTTGACTCGAGACCGAGAGGCCGCGGGTTCGAGCCTCACCGGCGTCACTGCGTTGTGGTCCTTGAGCAAGACACATTTATCCAAGCTTAGTACTGGTTCAACTCAGGAAGATTAGTCCCTGTTTAACTGAAAGATTGTTGATGGGACGTAAAGAATCAAATCAAACAAACAAACAAACAAACAAACATCATTCCAAATGAATGAAACATGAAGAAATCCCCCATCGTTATACTTTAAGTATACATGATGTATTTGTAGAATAGATTATTACGTACAGTTTGACATATTAATCTAGTAATTCATTAATGGTCTAGACGCACTATTAGTGGAATGATAAGAATTACCAATATTAGTCAGTATGCAAATATCGTCTAATCATCGATACAGATGCAGATGGATCGATGGGTGGATGGTGGCTATACAGACAGACGGACGTCTTGCTCACAACGCGATAAATACACACAATAAATGCGTAAAGGGAATACAAGGCCTTTTCTTCGAATCGTTGGTAAGCTACATGTACCAAATATGTGTGGACGGATGGACGGTATCCCTACAAAGGGGCATGCCTAGGCGACTTTGATGCTAGCCCTAATTAAAAAAAAAAAAAAAAAAAAAAAGAATTCGATAACATAATTATAAATGTCCAACCAGAGTCTCGCATATACAATTTCACGACCCGAGGATGTGCTCTATAATCACTGTAAGAGTCCGTCTGTCTGTCCGTCCGTTACCAGTTAGTGAAAATACCTCATAACTCTAGATCTTGAGCCACATATTATATTTTGATCACATTTTGCATATGTATGCATATTGTCTAACCAATGACATGCGTAACAGCTTTTTTGACTGACGAGGCTTTGCTGAACATCAGTCGGCTCAGTCGGAGTCAGTTTGTGAACATGCTAATAACTCTTGAACCACATGGTATATTTTGATCAAATCTCTCACTTATTTATTTTAACTTTGTCAATCCACTTGTCTGTACGTCCAATTTGCTTTCCACACATTCCTTCTGGCACCAGATACTGATTAATTAAGTTAACCACGGGTTGTGCATATTACAGTCAGTTGATTGACAATCTACAATGTATTTTATAAAAGCAAAATTCGTTGCATTTAATACAAATAAGCAAAAAAGCTTTGCCAAATCGTATGTATGGAATGACTTATATCTAGGTAAAGTACACTATAAAGGAGTCTCAAGATGGCCTCTCGGGCGCCGTACAAAGTATCTGGGTTTCGATATCTGTGTCAGCTCAGGTGCCCTCTTTTTGCTATGTTCATTATGTTAATGGCTGTTAAACCTGTACACTACTATTTGGGACTCGTCGCGAGAAAACATGTCTTCGGAGTTCCCGACAAAGTGGGGCTCAAACCAGTCTCCTCAACTACAGCGATTCCCTAGAAAATTGAAATTTTGCTTGAAGCAAGATTGGATATGATACTTTCCAAAAAGGCGAATAACAAAGGCGCTGATCAGACTGCGCGGATGCGCAGGTTGGTCTGCGCCTTTGTTATTCGCAAACCCCTAAATACAGTTTTTCGCGTCGAGGCCCATTTTTATCATGTAAAATACATGTAGTTGTGTTGTATATATGGTTCCATACTTTTTAAAAAGACGTTGACGTTAATTATTGTTGACGGCGTGAGGACGTAACGTCGAAATTTATGGCTAACTGTCACAGTAAAATGACATAACATCTGTAATTTTACAATAACGGTTGTTCAACTGTCAATCGGGAAATTAATTATATGTATACTATATCTGCAAAGGAAGAATTTGTAGAACTGCTTTATACTGTAATTAATTAGTTTCACAAATACATATGGACTGACCTTAAGAAAACGGTATTCATACCATATTCAGGAGAGCGGTCATGTGCGGATCCTGACGGGTGGGAGGGGGTCCGGACCCCCCCCCCTGAAAAATTACAAAAATATAGGGTTTCTTAACAATACTGGTCCGGATCCCCTGTAAAACCACAAAGCTGTCAAGCCAGCATTCAATGTTAGGCCACCATCTATGGAAAGTCAGCCGCAAAATCCTGAATCCAGGATTAATCCTGAAAACTTTCACCAATGCAGGTTGGTGATTTTCTTAACTTCTCTGGTACGATTCGCGATCGGTTGAGGATCGAACCAAAAAACTTGCAATCTACTTAATCATAACTATATAGATGGAATTCTTGATTTCTTCTTATACTTTTTTCTTTTCGTCATTTCGTGTTATTTGTGTCACTGAGCTACAAAAGAGCCGCGACATGTGATCTCCAACAATGTGGCATTTTGACATGAAATTGAATAGACTCAGACGAGCCTGTGCAACCTCCTGTAAAACTAAGAAACTCCAAATGATGTTCGATTCATAGAATATTCAAGCGACTAGCAAAGGCTCTGATCAGACTGCGCATAGGTCTGAGACTTTGCTGGTCGCACATACCGTATTGTTGGAAATCTCATGTCTCGGCTCAAATGTAGTGCCCGGCGGGGTTGTGTGGTTATCATCGCCCTCTTAAGTAATCTCTGGTTATATCCCACATGACTTATCTTTTGTTTTAAAATATTATTAATTATAACAGTAAAACCATATTATAACACGCTGTAACGGTACGTAATGCGCTTACGCACAAAAATACCCCGAGGTTACCCAAAATGTATACATTAAGACTGAGGGGACATGCTTAGTCAAATTATTCACGTCAAAAATCACTTATTCTGCCGCTTTAGGGCGTCATATCACACGAGCTGATAAGTTTTACAGCAGGCGGACATTTCCGAATATCACCGGAAATGACCGGATGATGAGGTAATGTGACAACTTTATGATATACTTCCGCGTGAATCCAAGAAAATCTCATAAAATTTAATGTAATTAAACAAATATTGAGACAGGTATATTTAAAGTTCAATAAACCACAGTTTAAAGGCACGTGGTCAATAAATTTGTTACAGATACTTATTTACCTTGACTAGATAACCGGTCATTATTGATGAGCAATTTGAAGACACCTGAAGCGAGTTCAACAATGCGAGAGCTCGCCGAGCGCTCGTTGATTGGTACCTATCTTTATTCGTAATGTGTAAAGCCTGACACCAGTACAACGAGCGCTTGAAAGCGCTTGCATTGTTGAACTCGCCTCAGAACAGGACAAAACCAAACTTAACCCTTAATGCGCCAATCGCAACAAAACTCGTCTGATTCATTGCCTGCTGAAATGTTTAAGAAGCCTCTGTCTACGGCAAACAGTGTGGACCCAGATCAGGGATTAGTCTGTTCTGGGTCCACGCTGTTTCCTTATATATCTAATTGGTCAGTTATGTTAGGCAATTATTTGCAGCAGACGACTTCAGCAGACGACATTTACAGATGTCTTTCTTGGCGCTTTAAGGGTTAATCATAATATTATGTGACTTAGATAAGCCATGTTTGATCATACCTCAGTGAGTAGTAAAATGCATAATGTACCTCATACGGACAGCGAAGACTTAGGCACAGACTGATTATTACTCGTTGGCTTTGTCATGTTTGGCTAGACTAAGCGTGCGTCTTGAGAACAGTGAAGCTTTAGACGGGTCTGTTAACCTGTTTGCATTTAATTTTATTGTCAATTCAGCCTGATGCGCCTGTGTGAAAGCGATGCCAATTATGGCCTTGCCCATCTTAAATGCCTATATGGTATATTTATCTGTGGCAGGCCATTTCAATGTGAATGACCAAATGGACACTCGAATGAAAATTAAGTTCGAAATTTGATTCCAGTAATAGCAAGTTTAAAGACCCGCCGTTGCTCGTTATGTGTGTATTTAGAGCTTTAATTGGATCATTATTGGCCAGTTTGGCGTCCTTTTTATGAGACAGAGAAAAACATTGCAGAACCAGATCAGACGCCACAGTACGTAGCATATGATCTGGGTCTTTGCTGTTTGCTTATATAATTTTTTTATTAAAATTTGAATAAAAATGAAAAAAAAATACCACCAACAACCCTCAAAATGGAACTGGACATGTTCAATTAATAAGGCTGAGGATATCCATTGAATGAGCTAACGCTCTAAAATGGAATCTTCCGTTTCCTGAAATGATTTGCTGAGTAAATAGATAGATCTCTGACTATTTTGTCCAGTCTTAGTAATATGGTTATCAAGGGAAAAATGCGTCAAGTAACAGCACCAATACAGGAAAAGCATGTGCAAACACAATTGTCTCAGATCAGTCTGCTCCTATAGAAGCAGGCTGAAGGAGCAGTCTGATCAGGGACTATAGTTTTCTTTCTTCAGCAAATAGACATTCCGCTGTTAAAGAGTTGATATTTTGGGTTTTTAAATTATCAAGTTGGAAAGCAGTGTTTCTTCGAGCCAGTACATGGAACTATCGGTGGACCTGTCATAAAACTTAGGCGCGTTTCACCAGAGAATTCAGTAGAAATAGATGATGACCGACATATAGCTCCACTCGATAGCTGCGCATGCACGTTTTGGGTGACGGGCGAGAAGTACGTTTATCTTATGGACAGTCTCATCAAAGAGTTGGAAGATGAAAACTCGCCTGTAACCATGCTAGACACGTGTTGTCTATTCAGCTTTCAAGATAGGATTCGATTGAGGATTTGATCTCATGTACTTTGAACCAAAGCAGGGGTGACGAAGAGTTACTTATATACTGGGGGTCAGTTGCACATCCCAAGCTGACCTACAATGTTAGTCTTTCCAATGTAAGTAGCCTGGGTTCCAGTCTGATCATTTTTTCTTCTTTTTTATTTTTCCGTTTCTTGGTCAAAATGTCAATATTAATCGAAATCGATAACGGACAACGATACATTTAATGTTGTATTTCTATAGCATTAAAAAATATTGTCAAAATATTGACGACTGGACCCAGGCTAAATGTAATATATGACAGACCAAAACTAAACTGTAGCCTCAGTTCAAATATACAACGACGAAACTTAACCGCACACGTATACGGGTCACGTGAGTCGTGTCATTTTTTAAAATATTTTTGTCGTATTGGTGACAAAAAGGGTCGATAAAAAAAGAGCCGCTCTAATCTCATCACATCATCAGTAAACAGCAGCACCAACAATTACGGTTACCGGCCCTCAACCCATTTATGCCGAACTTATTAATTGAACAAGCTAATTTCCAATTTTAGGGATGCTGGGTGGTATTTTTCATTTGTATTCAATTTTAAGAGGACATTCGGTAAGCAAATAGTGGAGACCCTGGTCAGATGCCGCGTTATGTGGCGTCATATCTAGGTCTGAACTGTTTGCCTATGTCGCATAAAAAGACACTAGGCTTATTTGGGTGAAGCATGTAAGTGCAAAAAGAAGCGACTTGTGACAATATGTAGAGAGGAGGTCGTCCATGATTTATAGCATGTAAGCTATAGATCAAAGGTTTGTTTAGCCTCGGTGTAGTGGCCTTTAAACTGTCATAAATGTATGTATAGCTTGTTACTAAAATCTGGAGACACATCGACTCATCTTGTGACATGGGGCAAGAGAGACACAGTGACTTGTTTGTATGACATGGGACAAGGGAAACACCGATGCACTGACTCTCGTGTAACACATTACTGTTCATTTGGCTACCTTACATGTCGGACCGGCCAGTTTTCAATTTGGGGATGTCCGTCATCTATCTAATGGCGAACTGTTGTACCTGCGTACAATGGTTTAACGACCAAGTCGACGCTGCTCAGTTTCATTCTGGGTTCGGATGGTTCGTGTCTTCTGAACAACATCTAAACACCGTGGGATAGAGACACCACACATGATACTTGCCACTTCTTTCTAGTTTTGCAATCATTTTGACGGGGAAGAGAGATCTGGTTGCTAAGCTTTTATTGTCTTTTGGATGTCTTGTTATTGTAAATGTCCTGTAGCTGTTCCTCACGATGTCGTGGGTTGGTCTGCAGTTTGTGATTGTCGTATTTCCTGATCATATCACTTAATTTTTGCATTGTATTGTCCTGTGTGCTTATTGAAGACCCTCACCAGCCTGGGCACCAACCCAGTTGAACCAGGACAACTGCTATACATTCAATGGCTTGGTGTTGATGCATGAAGACTGATCGGAATTGGAGGATGCAAAATGTCACTTTGTTGATTTTTTTATACATACAGTGCCCAGTATCTACCCACGTCGTCGTGCACATCTCCAGACCTTGTCAGAAACAGCTGCAAAGTTTCAGCAAGATCCGGCTAAAACTGTAGGAGGAGTTGCGTTCACAAGATACCCAGTGTCAACAATTATCGCATACCTATCCCCGCCCCCTCCCCCCCCCCCCAAAAAAAAATCCTAAAATTTCAAAATTTAACATTAAATAAATTCTCAAACACAACGTAAGCGCGAAGTACCGAATTGTCAAAATTATCCTTCATGAGCCACATTGGAAGGGAGGGTTTTAAAGCGTGAATTTGATAATGTTATTTTTCTCTTGAAGTTGTCTATATATCCATTAATGTAAAACAAGAAAATAATAAGGAAAATCACTATGAGCTTAGAGATGAAAGGATTATATGTCTGCAGCACATGTTACATTACCATGGCAACCATTTCTAATATTACTAAATTAGAAAAAAGGCAGGGTAAATCAATACCCCATTGTTGGAATATGATAGGAGAATACGAGAGAAATACATAAGAGAATATCTTATATTGACATATTTATCCATGTAACACGGTTTACATGGTTAAGTTAATCTATATATTAATTAAACATGCCTCCGTAAAAGATCACTCACCCCCTCATCTCAACCCTCATCCATGTGATGATCGCCTTTTTTCCGATACACTTTCGGCGGTTCAGTTCTGCATGAATTTTTGGTTCTTATTCCATTGTCGAGCAACGAAGACTCAAACGAGCCTGCGCAAACGCCAGAGCTTTCTCCGCTCAGATACACATTATATGGATGTAGATGAAGACGCAGAGATTTATACCTCATGATGCGCACTTTACCTCATGATGCGCAATAGAATAATATATCCCCGTAGCCAATATAGTGGCAAGAAGCAGTGTAGATCTAGGTAAGGCGGTATTCTGATCCGGATTTTCTCTATTTGTTTGAGCTATTGGTACTCAACCCAGTTACGCTAGAGCTTTTCACAAAGTACGGTTCGTATATATGACAAATACAGTTTAGTTCGTTTTGTTTGTTTGATTTGATTTTTTACGTCCCAGTCAAGACTTTTTCAGTTATGTCGGGACGGACTTCCTGGGTTGAGCCAGTACTAAGTAAGGATTAATGTGTCTTGCACAAGGACACAACGCAGTGACAGTGTAGTTCGTAATCCTATAATACTCTTCTATAGCTTCATATGTCAAAAAACTTGACTTCACTAGGTTATACCGCAGAAATGTATAGAATAAATAAATAAATAAATAAATAAATAAATGAATAAATAAATAATTTGGAAAAAAGTTTCTTAAGTCACACTTAATAAAAGCTTTCTAACGACATACTTAATAAAGGTTTTCTAAACGTTTTCTAAAGTCATACTTAATAAAAGTTTTCTAAAGTCATGCATAATTAAAGTTTTCTAAAGTCTTTTCTTAAGTCATTCTTAATAAATGTTTTCGAAAGTCATACTCGATAAAGGTTTTCTAAAGTCATTTTCTAAAGTCATACTTAATAAATGTTTTCTAAAGTCATTCTTAATAAAAGTGTTCTAAAGTCATACTAAATAAATGTTTTCTAAAGTCATACTTAAAATAAATATTTTCTAAAGTCATACTTAATAAATGTTTTCTAAAGTCATACTTAATAAATGTTTTCTAACGTCATACGTAATAATTGTTTTCTCAAGTCATACTTAATAAATGTTTTCTAAAGTCAGACTTAATAAATGTTTTCTAAAGTCATACTTAATAAATGTTTTCTAACGTCATACGTAATAATTGTTTTCTTAAGTCATTTCTAAAGTCATAAACTTAATAAAAGTTTCATTCTTACCATTTCTAGCTGTTTCCATTCCAACTCAGAAAGCTTCCACTCACTAAAGCACATGTAAATACATTTAATTAGCAATGGTTATTAAGACTGTGACACTCATGAGAATATCTTCATTAAGGCTCGAAACATTATATGCGAAATCTACTCTCCTTCCTCTCAAAGCGGAAGATGATTACCAATAACTTGTCCATCAAGCGTTTATGTCACATAGATAAGCGAACCACGTGGTATAGGTAACTGACCCACGACATCTAAACAGCTGGTCGGTTTGTTTACAAACAGGCGAAGCCATGTGTAACGGTCGCTTTGATCTTCGAGGTTGTTTATTGGTAAGAAATAGATAGTGATTAAGACACCGGTCAAAGATGAGTGGGATTAAAATTGATGCTTTTAAAACCAATACACAACCTAAAACATTGAGCTTTAAAGATATAACGTTACAGTCTAAATAAATTGCTTCTCCGAGAAAAGATAACAGATTTGTTAATGACATGGATAAGAAGGAGAAAAGCAATTATGGACCCGGTCCTTTTCTTAAAGACTGGAAAATAATATTGGAGGGCCACCATTCCAGTCAAAAAAAATTCTACGATAAGAAACACAATTTTCATTCTGGATACAGTGAAGACACAGCTGAAAATAAGGTGGCAATAAACAGACATAAATACATCATTTAACATGTTTAATAGAAAAAATGACCGACAACATATTAAATTAATACAAAATGGACAAATTCCATTCTTGTATGGAATAATCCATCACAATTAAAAGGATTACATGAAACAGCTATTGACCTGATTTTGCCCACATTTTCGCTGTTCTTAATTTCGCGATTTAATCACTGATCAAAATATTCGCGAGTCATAAACATTTGATTTGAACCTCTTACGCGATTAAAAAAAGAAAAGAAGACAAGTTTCGATTCGATTATTTCAAGTTCGTTTATGGACATGCATGTAAGTGGTCTAAAAGTGGGTCAAGCACTGTACCCGCGCTTGATCCCTGTTGTGCGGCTAATTTCGGCCTAAAATATAGGAAGCGTTTAGAAAGTTGCTTGTTTTTGAGCGGACATCTAAAAGTAATTGCGATATCCCCATGCCAATTCCGACTGGTGATACGCTTTTTTCTGATAAACTGAGCCACCGTTGTTTTGGAGCAGCAAGTTGATCCATCTTGTTGACTGTAGGAAGGATGAGGAGGAAGGAATCATTCAGCATCGTCATTTGCACCCAGACACCTTATTGTCAACAACATCTCTGAAGGAATCGCCCATTGTAGGCTAGTGTGTGAGAGTATGTGTGAGGGGGTATACTCCTTTGTGGAGCTCATGGGGACTGGGGAGCTCGCTTTTACGGAGCAATTTGGAGGCGTGTATATGTATCCTCATACCCGATCAGACATCCACCACAAGCCTCGGACCTGACAAGTCACCAAGTGCGGCAGCAGCAGCTAGCAGACCTACGTTAGGGGTCTTGCTAGTAGACCTACGTTAGGGGTCTACCATATAAAAACGGCACCTTTCGGACCCTGTGCTTCCTGGATTTCGCCAGTACTATCCACCCTGTGGACAAATAGCCTCGGACCTGATGAGTCCTCAAGTGCGGCAGTGATTAGTAGACCAACGTCAAGGGTCTACCGTTAGCGTGCTGCACCTTTCGGACCCTGTGCTTCCTGGGTTGCGCCAGTACTATCCACCCTGTGGACAAGTAGGTTCCCTAGCCTGCTCGACGTAGGGGTTGGTTGTCCCTAACATGCATTTTAGGGGCAATTGAGCCTACGCGGTAGACTTTTTGGCGTGACACGTACGGACGTGTTACGCCCAGACCCTATCGGACCCGGACAGTCCCTAGAGGGCTCTAGGGTTTGGCGCACAGCGCCCGGACGTCTTCCTCTGTGAGTCTTCTTGAGTTCTTCATCTGTGCCTGGGGTCTTCATCTGTTCCCCTACCAAAAATCCAGGTTACACTTGAGGTGTAGACCCGGAATTTTCCAGTATGGGGCTCTTCATCTGTAGTCTTCTTGCGTTCTTCTTCTGTTCTTCTTTTTCAATCTCGTTAGAGATCACAGATCACAGCTAGTGGGCTAACCCGTGTAAGACTTTTTGTGCAGCCCGTTCAGCCGTGCATTGCCCGGCCCGCTCAATACTCGGCTGATCGGCCTGCTGGTGTGCAGTTTGTGGTAGACCTACGTTAGGGGTCTACCATACTGCGCCAGTACTATCCATCCTGTGGACGAATAGTCTCAGACTTGACGAGCCCTCGAGTGTGGTAGTATCTAGTAGGCCGACGTCAATGGCCTACTATGCTACCGAGCCAGACGTTTTGTGCAGCTCGGTCAGCCGTGCACAGTGCGGGCCAGAGGGCTGGCCCGCACTGTGCTCAGCTGATCGACTTGTTATTTGCAACTCATCACGGTGCCTTATGATTTGTATAATGTTTTTTATGTTTTTAGGTTTCCGTGCCTAACCCTTGCTGCATAAGGTTATTTATCGGGCGGAAACATGTACGGGCCTGAATTAAAAAGAGTCGACGTAATTTTTGTATAAGTTTGTTTTAATATTTCTGAGAGAATATCTTTTGCGTTTTTATTTCAGGTTTTTGTTCCTGACCCTTCCAGAAATACAGTGTACTTGTAGAAGAATCAAGAGGATCCCAAAGATAGTGGACTTTTGCGCAGCGATGTTTACTTTCGTATGATAGAGTAGATGATTTTTGTGCAAAAACATGTCAGAAAGTGGATTGACCTACTTCAGTTCACCGTCCAATCAGCGTCCATGATAGAAAATTATTCAGCCAACCGGGTATTGGCTTGTATAATGCTGTTCGGCTTGGGTGCTTTCAATCACGTACGATATACTTATGTAGTTTTTTGTGCTCAGAAAGCCCATGGTACGGATTGTCTCTCACTCTTTTTGAGCCTAATATCAGCGTAACTTTCCTTTATATCAATTATTTGGAGATATGTGCCTGTCAATGAGATTTCCGAGCTGCCTTGCATTTTTCCTCTTTTTTATCTATCATGAAAAGTGACTTTCGTTTAGGTTATGAGATGCTTTCTCTCACGTCCATGAATTTGGGTGACCTACTTTTCGTCGAAAGTATATAAGGGCTTGGATCTTAATGTTAGTGTTATTTCCAAAATGGCTCGTATCGCAGTTTATGGTTCAAGTCACGTGAAGCGTCTAGCCCAGTACTTCAAGACAAGGCCTTTCCTCTTCAGACTCAAGTATTTTTGTCGTGGTGGCATGAGGGCAGATGAGGTGGACAACCAGTCCTGGTTGGATTTGTTGGAGTACAAGCCAACCCATGTGTTTATACATGTGGGTGGGAATGACATCTCTAGTACCAGCGAGACGGATGATATCTTTCTACCCATCAAGGCATTGGTGCAGGAGTTGTGGCGACGAAATGTTGTCGTGATGGTTGGAGAGGTGATGCCTCGTCTATCGTACAGGGACCCGGCGCTTACGTTTGACATCTACGAAAGGAAGCGAAAGAGTTTAAATGACAAACTGCGACGTTTTTTGAAGAAGAATTATAGTCCGATATTTGTGCAGGGTCTTTTTAATGGCCGTCCTCATCGTGAGAAGACAAGTTCTAACAGGAACTGTTTACATATATGGAGAGTCCTTGGTTCGAAGAATGAAGGCAGATAAGCCCGCAGATAACAGCCTGGCCACTTTATCTGCCAGTATGAGTTAGTCTACATTTGGACCTCGAAGCGAAAGAAACTGGTCTTCGGGATAATGGTCACCCAAGGACTCGTTTACTGCCTCTATGACGCCTTCATTGCTTCTATACTGTGTACCACGAAAGTGGGTTTTAGGTGTTTGGGAGCAGTTAGAAGTCAGAAGGAGCCATATCAGGAGACTATGGGGGATGAGTAAGCATTTCAAATCCACATTCAGTCACAACAGTCATGGCAACTTGTGACATGTAGGTAGGGGCATTGTCCTTCACTGAAGAGCAGAACACCACGAATCAGCTTTCCTCGCCTGTTTCCTGCGATTTCCTGTTGTAGCCGCCTCAATTCACCTGCATACTAAGTTCCGTTTATCGTGGGACCTTGCTCAAGATAATCAATCATGATCACCCCTTGACTTTCCCAAAAGATTGAGGCCATCACCTTCCCTTTTGTATGTACCCTCTTAAATTTCTTATGAGGGGGTGAGCCAGGGTGCTTCCGTTGTTTGCTCTGCATTTTTGACTCTAGGTGAAAGTGGTGAACCCATGTCTCATTTTGGAATACAACTCGCTCGATAGACAGGACATGTCACCTAGAAATATCGAGCCAAGTTCTTTTCTGATCATCGGTCAACATTCGCGGCACCCATCGTGGCGAAACCTTTGACTTACCTATGATGTCGGTAAGGATTGATTGTACTGCTCCAAAACATACGCCCCCTTCGCTAGCTTACTTCGCAGGCCTCGCCTCCTATCATACATAACCAGAGTGTGCATGACTTTGACATTTTCATCAGCGGTGGCATCTTTGGAGCGGCCAGACCGCCCATCATCCTCAACGCTTAACACTTTGCTGCCCATTTTTCACTGTGCTATAAGGAGACTCCTTCCCAAAGGTTTCCATGAAGTATTCATAAATTTCTTAAGGAGGCATTCCTTTCTTACAGAAGTACTTGATAATCGCCCCGATTTCAATTTTCTCCGTTTTGCAAATGTGTTGCACCCTCCTCTCTTTAAAGTGCTTTACATAAGCAACCAAGCTTTTACACTCCCAATGTTCTTCAATTAGATCAATTGACCGACTGACAAAGATTTTAATCCAATGAATCTCACCGAAGAATATCAAGAACTTTTTGATCACACCTCGTATGTATTACGCCACTTCGGTGATTTTTATTTCTGATCACTTAAACTTGTTTATCAAATTTGGATGGTTGATTTTCGAAATTGCAAACATATATAAACGTGTATAAAGATGCAAAGCGGCTGTCGTTAGAAGTTCAAATAAGAACATTGGGGGTCCAGATACCAACAAAATCACATGGATAGCGATTACTCGAGACATGCACTTAATTTGCGGGTCTAAATTGTAAAATGTATAGTAAGTCTCCCAAGGAAGTTTAATTAACAATTTCCAAAATGTTCAATAAATCAGTATATAGTTTATGCTACTACTTACGATATACGTTCATGTTACCTCTATACGCTAAAATATGCCACTTAGTTATGTATAGATCATGATGGATCTCTAACTGTGTACAGTGTGTACCAAAGAAATAAAAGAATTTTGACTTGAACTTGAATTACGAGGGGCGATCCAGAAACACGCGGAAAAGTGCCATTATTTCCACAATTTTAATGAGAATTGCATTATTTTTGCACACAGTCAAGCAAAATTTATGCCGATTTGAAATTTGGTCTTTAAATTTATTTAAGTTTAATGACGCCATTTTAAACGACGTCATGGCAACGTCAGATCGCGCGACCCGGCGCACCAGTAAGAAAAGTCCGTTCCATCATTGTTTGCAAGCACATTGGCGCACAATGCAGTGTCATTCCCTTTCAAATTATTTCCCCTCGTAATACACACACCTTCTGCAGCGTTTTACCCAAGAAAGAAACCACTCTCTTTTCGAGTTAACTGGTATTTCAGCGATAGCCTGCTGAACTGCAACTGGACGATCAGCAACGTCCTCAAATCGCGTACCTCTCAAAACACTCTTGTCAATGGAAATAGAAAAAAAAAATCACAAGGGGCCAAGTCCGGTGAGTAAGGGGGGTTGTCTAAAAGTTCAAAGCCGAGTCTTCCTATTTGTTTCCGTAGTCTGTGCTGCTCTATGTAACGGTGCGCTGTTTGAAGCATACCAGGCCTCTTTTTCCGCATTTGATTTTCACCACAAATGTGGTATCCACCTCGCACAGATTCTCCTCATACCCAGTTCATTATGAATAATTCTTAACACCGTACCGAAGGTATACCCAGTTCTAATTGTAATATCGACGATCAGAGTCCAACAGCTCTTTGAATGTTTCAATTTTCTTTGTTGAGATGGATGAGGAGCGGCCTGGCCTTGGTTCATCAGTAACAGAATTATCGCCTTGCTCAAACTTACTGTACCATTTATACAAAGCAGTTTTCTTCATAGTATTGTTTCGAAAAGCCAATTTTACTATTTCGAACGTTTCCTGTCTCGATTTTTTGTTTGCTACACAAAATGTAATCGCAGACCGCTGTTGAAGGGCAGCCATTTTGCTTATTCGGATTATCTGTGTCACGCGCTTTTATTCGACGTCGAATGTCGTCAAATTGACATTGTGACGTCACTAACGACAGCTTCAAATCATGGCCGTTGTTTAGATATTATTCAATACAGAAAGCCACTGTCACAGAGCCTCTATTTGAACACTGAATTTCTGGTTAAAACCGATGAAAACGTTAAATGACGTCATGTGCGCCGGGTAGCGTTACCCTTACGTCGCTAAGGTAACGGTTTCATTTGAACAATGCATTCCACGTGTTTTAAATGAGCTTCCACTACTCAAATAAATCAAAAGTCAGATTTCGTAAGTATCAAAGAGATTGCTTAATTATTAAAAATTATATAGCACTTTTCCGCGTATTTCTGGATCACCCCTCGTATAAAGATGATATGCAACATTACAGCCCTAAATGACCAAACAATACACATTTTTGTTTATTTTATTTCGTGCTTTACTTCGATGGTAAACAGCTGTAGACATGTTAGGGTGGTCAGATATCCAAATCACAACTTACCGTTGGCAGGCTTAACATACATGACATATGCGGTTAATCAGTATTCAGTGAGTTAATGACAACTGCCCTACTAGTATCAGTGTAAGGGAGAGAACCGCTATAGAAATGTTTTCATGACCATCTCAGTGATGCTGATACCAACCATTAGCACTATTCTGCTTTATACTCATTGGCCTGTTGGAACGAAGGAATATAAAAAGATAACAAGACTATTTGTGGTTTGAAAGAATAATTTGCATCAAAATATAACGAACTTAGAGTGTTAAAGATCTCAAATGTCCGTTCAATATAAACCGCCCGGTTCGCAAGTACCCGTCCAATGTAATGTCAAGTTCCTGTTCATAGGATGAAAAAGGTGACATTGCATGTCCTTACATATTATTCCTCTTTCAAGAATAAACTTGATAGGTGGCTGTAGAAAGTAGACAAATAAGCAGAGAGTACAAATTACATTTCAGTCCGATTTTACACAGTGGCCCCATTAAAAGAAAACTTAAATGGTCTGATCAGTGTCAGTATTTTTAAAGGAACCATCACAAATATAAGTTGAAATATTAGCAATACACAGGATAATTATGTGGATACTTACATGAGTAAGAGTAAAAACAAAACGAACGCCAACGGCTGCTGCGTTGACATATTGATGCACCTCATGTTTTCTTATGAGAGCGAGTGACTGAATGTACTTCATCGCAAGTGCCGTTACCTGCCGTTCAATCGCAATTCAGGGTCCGGTCACTCCCGCTTCCTGGGTGGGGGTGCAGTATTAGGGCTCGCATTAATTCAATAGTGTTTATGGTACATGCAAATCTTTAAGCACGTGCTTGTTCTAATTTACTGCTACACGCGCGTAAAATGCTCGAAATATCTAGCTCATCTATTGTCTCCCAATGCTCTTGAAAGTGCGACGGGATCTTGCTCGAGTCGGTTTTCAGTCGTTTTCTTCCGACAGTTCGTTTATGTACGACAAAATAACTAGATGAGGATCAGTACTGTTTCTGAAGACACAACACCATGAACACTTCTACTGTCCTGCCAGCCAAGAGTGACAGAGACGCCGTGTTTTGTTTACAAAGTTATTAGGGACTTAGAATCGATAGACCACCTGTTTATTAATCCTATCCGCAGGATAGGATTAATACACAAGAGATCTATCGATTCGCGGTAGCTCGAGTGCAGTGTACACGTTAATGTTTTTCTTAACAATTGTAAAAAAAATATTTCGTCATTGTCACTTTTGGTTGGCACGACAGTACTTATATATACACAATATCCTGAACAAACACTCACGCACTTGTTTAGTTTCCATAGAAATCACACCGGATAGTGGCAATCGAAAACGTTAATACAATCGACGAACGTAGATCCAAAATAGTTAGAAACAGGGTTTTTGATTGTCATTTGGCGCCCGATCTTTTGTCTATTTGCAATCGAACACTCTAGCTGTTTCTAGCGATTTTTGATCCGCGTCGTTGATTGTTTAGAGCGTTTTCGATTACCGCCTATCCGGTGTGAAAATTTAACTTAATGACAAAGAAGTAACCTTTTTCGCAAAATCTCAAAAAGAAAAGTAGTCAGTGCTTGTCATAATTCTGCTTCGACTTAGCTACAAGGTGAGATGCTCGAAATGGGATGTGATTACATTACACCCAGTATCGTTTTCTGGATAATTTTTCAGGCTTTTTGTAGTCTGCTGTTGTTTTTTTCAAAATCAACTTTTCGAGAAAAAAAAAATCAGGACTATCATCAGAGAGTCAATCAGTTTGGATCATGATCTGATCTGGATCCAAACTGCTTGCAAAGATTGTCAGCAGATGACACTAGTACTAGTACAATGTGAATTTAACCCATGATACCCCAACCGACTGGAATCTTCGTAAAACAACCCTGTTGCCAGGCAAGAAGATTTTACTGAAGCTTCACCGTAGGTGGTGAGGCCTTTGTCACATGATAGTCTCAGAGAATAAACATGTGCATATTTACAGTCATGTCAATGTATTTATTTTATTTTTTAAAAAAGCTCGGAAATAAGAAAAAAGGTTTTCGTGGGTGTTCTTCAGGTATGATAGCTCGCCTGTTGAAAACTATCGCATGAAAAAAAGACGAGTACGACCTGAGCGAGCAGTGTAGAGCAATTTACTGTTTGTTGCATATTGTTTCTGCTGATATACGTTTTAATTCAGCTGTTAAGATTTTTAATGTTATTTTTACCATGCACATTGGAACTAAAGATTAACTCTTTACACGCTACTAGCGATCTTTGTCCTCTGCGAATAACATTTGAAAATAGTTTTGACCCAGTTGAGGCCCGTCGAAATGTCGGGCCCCACTGGGTCCAAACTGTTCGAGACCCTAATGGTACTTGATTTCTGGAAGATTTTGTGATAATGATAACTTTGAAAAACTATTCAGCAGAGAATAAAAAGAAAAAATAGCCAGCATGCAAAAGTTAAGAGACCATTACAACAGTTTCCGCCTGGGTTCTAATGATCTACAGTAAAACCTCTGTAAAATAGCCACTCTCAAAAGATCACAAATTGGGTTTCAATACCAAGTATCGCTTAATGCAGGTCAAAAGTATTGCAGAATGCTCAAAGGGATCTGCAATGCTTTCGACCTTCATTAACCAATATAAGCCCAGCGTCTTTTTTGTGGGACATAGGCAAACAATGCAAACCCAGATCAGACGCCACAGAACGCGGCGTCTAATCAGGGTCACCATTGTTTGCTTCTACTTCTAATTTGATACTGCCCAGGGCCGAAGCATCACGGGCAAGTGACGTCATTGCTTACAGAATGTTCTATCAAAATTTGAATAAAAATGAAAACTACTACTCAACAAGACTTAATTTGGAAATGGACTCGTCCAAATGAAACTATTTGGAGATTCATTCGGCTTAAATGGGTTAAGCTACGCCAATGGTTTGTTTGTCTATTTTGAGTGGCCGTTTTACACAGGTTTTACTGTATTCTCTTCTCTTACGAGGTTAATCGGACAAAGGCGGACTGAGTTTACATTTGTTTGCTTGAGTTAATGATTTTCACCCCTGTCAACATTTTTTTTCGGTCATGAAAGGACGTTTCCTTGGTTGAAACAATACTAAGCAATGAAAATACATGTAATATGTCTTGCTCAAAACACAACACCGCGACACCGGTGGGATTCGGACCCACCACCTCTTGGTCACGAGTTGGGCACTTCACCAAATTTAGCTACGATGCTACCAGGAACCATAGCCAATGCAGAAATAATAATAGTAATAATAATAATAAGAAGAAAAACTATTAACGTGTTACATGTTATAAACGGCGTTGTTAAATTTTTAATAAGTTCTTACGAGTAATAATTGACGAAGGATAATAATGCTTTTTATACTTTGAGATTTACATTTAAGATGACCGCCTGAACGGCTTTGAAATGAGCCATTACATGAAATGACATTTTGCTTATTCTCACTTTCTAGGCTTGTTTTCTGAAACACAGATGGTGTTATGATATAGATAACTTAGATTTGAGTAGTTGTTAAAATTCTTAAAACAAATTAAATATTCAAAATGGCGACTAACTGTCGGCCATATTGATTTCTTTAAATGCTAATAACTTCCCCATTTTACAACCAATTTTGATTAAACTTGTACCTAAATCTATGGATTACAAATCTCTTTCTTTAAAGATATAAACATCATTATGGTTGCGGTCCCTTTTAAAATCTAACAATTAATGGCACATATTCCTTTGTATTAAGCATCAACAAATTAGGGACTAAGCACAAGAAAAAACTATTGAAAATCAGAGTAAATCCCCGCGCTTCGACTTAAACCATGCATCCTGGTTGTTTATGCCCTATTTCTGGTCTTACCTGTGTTAGTTTACTAGAATGACTTCTGATTCCTTGATTTCCTTTGCTGAGGTCAAATGATTTTGTGCAGAAATCCCTCATTTACGAAGACGACCCTTGCTGCCAGTGTAACCAATACTCTGTTTGAGCTCTGTTCTGATGCTATCCAGCGTTGGCAGAACCTTCTTCAAGGAGTACATGCTGGCGATGGTCCTCCATACAACACCCTGGTCAAAGTCATCTAGTGACACTTTCGACGTACTTTGGTCGTTGCTGCTCGACTTGTGCCTTCTTCTTCTCTTCCACAATTTTCTGAGTGGTTGATCTGCTAATGCCAGTGAGTGCTGCAGTCCTGTCCCATACATGATTCAGTGACAGTTTCATGCATCGTCGCTGTATCTCCATACACGCCTAGCCATTTTACTGAGTGAAGTCGCCTTACATGTGCATAATACATCAAAATATGCCTTTTTCTGCAAACATGTTAATCGCGAAAAATGTCCTGCTTCTTTGCGAAAGCCAAAAAAAAAAAAAAAAAAAAAAAAAAAAAAAAAATAAATAAATAAAAAAAAATAAAAAATAAAAAGTTTTACTGGGGCTCGAACCCTCAACCTTGGGCTAAAACCTTCAACTTTGTTTTCAAATTCTTTGAGTACAACCCATCGAATCTCATGTAAAAGTTCATTTGTAAATACGAATAACTGCATGACATAACGTTGTAACACCCCTATTTTATGGAGCAGTTCATTATTGTTAGTGCAGTCACGCCCTGATGCTTTTTCACCGGCGCGTCAGCGCTGGTGATATACGTTAGTAAACCTCCATTGTCGGGCCTGTTCCATTAGCAAGTTTCGGAAATGGATCAGGTGTTAACTCCCCAACAGCAGTGTCTTTTACAGTTTTTTCTCAGACTCCCCGTCGACCAAGTTACTTCCAAAATTCCATCATTGCGTGAGCGATGTTGATATACTTTGGATACTGGATTGCTTCTAAAAGCGAAAAGGCCTATTAGAGACCTTACCACTGAGCGAGAATCCCGATCAAACATGGGCCATTCGGATATTCTAGACTAAATGTGACGAAATATCTAGATGTAGATGGGTCAGTTTCAATATGCCCCCTAGGCATTATGTGCATTGACTTCGATTGAGGAATACGGTTGAATGACCTAATACATACTGCTGGGGAGGGGATTAACTCTACAATTATTCAGTGTGTTCGTGAGCAGAGTCTAACTGGAATATGCATATTTCCTGTCTCTTATTAGCTTCCAATGGATCACCTATGTACAAATCGTTAACTAAAACAAAAAATACCCAGAGCTTGAAGCCCATGAAACACTGAAGAGTGGCTTCAGCAAATGCAATAATAAAACACTATAAAAGTTCTTTAATAAGTCTCAAACGCCATGCGATGGTTCTAAGCTTTTTTTTTAAAGCTAACCTTGTAAGGCTATTATATTAAACTTCCATTGGGCGCGTGTTCGATTCAGGCCTGTTCCATTAGCAAGTTGCGGAAATGGATCAGGTGTTAACTCCCCAACAGCAGTATCTTTTACAGTTCTTTCTCAGACTCCCCGTCGACCAAGTTACTTCCAAAATTCCATCATTGCGTGAGCGATGTTGATATTCTTTGGATACTGGATTGCTTCTAAAAGCGAAAAGGCCTATTAGAGACCTTACCACTGAGCGAGAATCCCAATCAAACATGGGCCCTTCGGATATTCTAGACTAAATGTGACGAAATATCTAGATGTAGATGGGTCAGTTTCAATATGCCCCCTAGGCATTATGTGCATTGACTTCGATTGAGGAATACGGTTGAATGACCGTATACATACTGCTGGGGAGGGGGTTAACTATACAATTATTCATTGTGTTAATGAGCAGAGTCTTACTGGTATATGCACATTTCCTGTCTTTTATTTGCTTCCAATGGATCACCTATGTACAAATCGTTAACTAAAACAAACAAATACGCAGAGCTTGAAGCCCATGAAACACTGAAAAGAGTGGCTTCAGCAAATGCAATAACAAAACACTATAAAAGTTCTTCTTTAATAACTGTAAAACGCCATGCGATGGTTCTAAGCTTTTTTAAAGCTAACCTTGTTATTATTACCCTAGCTAACGCGAAAAAATTAGCATGGTCCATGGGTGAAACAGGTATTAAAACCCGACATTTACACTGAAAATACGCACCATTCAGACGTTTTCAATACACTTTTATAACGATAGAACCAAGTGCATTATGATTTTTCACTTTGAAATTGTGCCTATAGTGAAAAAAATACCCATTTAACAATAAGAAAATAAATCACGTACCTCTTTAGGAATAGTATAATATAAAAGCCATTACAATTATAGGCAAATGAATTACTTCCTCATAAATGAACTTTTTGCATTAATAAGTAACGCCGTAGAAAATGTATGGGAACGCATGGTATTTTCTCAGTTGTCGAGAGCTGTACACTGGTAATCTAATACAAATTTTGTAGCGAGTTCCCGACAAAGTGAACCGTGTGAATTTCTTCTTTTTCTTATTAAAATAAGTGCATTGGATTTGTTTTGACAACGATATCTGCGACACCAAAGTGCCAGTGAACGTTTGCGCTTCAGGTATTTTAGCGAGGTATTTGCAAAGTGTTTGAGGGACACTGTCTATGGTAGAATTATTGAGGATTGTTCATACGTGTAATTGACGATATGTGTATTGTATGTATAATCCTATTATTGTATAATCTTTCTCAGATAAGCTTTAGACCTTAATTTTAGATGATATTATTTCAATAGACACAAAAAATGAAAATAAAATAGACAAAGTTTAAAGACAATCATGAGCTGACAATATCACGAAATCCCGCCATGGCATTAGCTTCGTGAAACTCCATCCATTTAACCCTTTCCTTCATGAATTTTCATGCTAAGATCCACCCAATATGAATAATTACATAAACACTCCTTCACGTTTGTACATAGAACAGAGAACCACTAGTGTAGGATCATATGTAATCATATTTCCATAAGCTTTGTTTGCAAAAGTAAAGGCGCCTCTATGAGGTAAAGGGTTAAGAAAATAAATTCATTTTTCAGAGGTCCATGAAAGCAATTGCGTAGCCAGAACGCTGAAAAATTTACGCACAACAAAGGGAGACTACTGTATCAAGCAGTGATTCTTTTCAATCGCGCCCCTTTTCAAAATGGGAACTTCTCTTAAAGGAAAGAATTTGCTCCCAGAGGAAGCGAATTCTTTCCATTAAGAGCAATTCCTTATGTATGGAAAATCACCTTTGCCACATATGGTGACCTCCCTTGAATGTTACTTTTTTATTTATGCACGTACGTAACCGCGTAATGGGAGCTACGCCAATGGACAGGATGAGCACCATGGGCTCAGTTCAAAGTAAGATACAACCGAATGATATCACATTAACTTTTGAACAGAACCCATGGCGCTCAGGTCACTGTCAACTTTTTCTCATCAGGACCTACACGGTTCACAATGATGATACACATTCACAGTATAAAATGTGAATGTGTATCATCATTGTGAACCGTGTAGGTCCTGATGAAACAACGTGATCTACTCAAATCTGAACTGTTTGCAAAACTCCATCATGCTGAAATGTGTTAATAACTTACATTTCCCGGCTAGAACCGCCAAAACAGTTGCCCACTTTCATATAAGTCATATAAGTGGTACTTGAGAACAGTTATTTGAGGTTACAGTGAAGCTCGCGAAACAATAACAATCATGTTCACAGCCCGGTCGTTTCAAAGATGTGCATTCACTGTTCTTATCCTTATCATTGGCGGATTTGGACAGGAAGCCGACGAAATCTTGACGGCGACGGCTGACTCTGGTGTTCAGGACATAATTCTACCGCTGTGTCGTTATTTTCTGGATTACAATCAAACTATGCTACCAAATCAGTTCGGGCACAGTACACAAGTGGAGATATATAGGTGAGCAATACGTTCTATATAATAGCCGAGGCTAGCCTTCCAAGAAAGTTCAGATACGACACACAAGTAGATATATAGTCAGCAATACGTTCTATATAAAAGCCAAGGCTAGCCTTCCAAGAAAGTTCAGACACGACACACAAGTAGTCATATAGGTGAGCAATACGTTCTATATAACAGCCAAGGCTGGCCTTCCAAGAAAGTTCAGATACGACGCACACGTAAAGATATATAAGTGAGTAATACGTTCTGTAAAACAACCAATGCCTGGCTTCTAAGCAAGTTCAGATACGACGCACAAGTAGAGATATATAAGTGACTAACGTTCTGTATAACAGCCAATGCCTGGCTTTAAAGAAGTTCAGATACGAAGCACAAGTAGAGATATAAAGGTGAGTAATACGTTCTGTATAGTTAGGCTATCTAGCAAGTTTAGATTGGACGCACAGGTACAGATATATAGGCGAGTAATACGTTCTGTATAACAGCCGATGCTAGGCTTCCAGGAAAGTTAAGATACGACGCACAAGAAGAGATATATAAGTGAGTAATACGTAGTGTATAACAGCCAAGGTTTGGCTTCCAAGCAAGTTCAGATACGACGCACAAGTAGAGATATATAGATGAGTAATACGTTCTGTATAACGATCAATGTTAGGCTTCCAAAACTGTTCAGAAACGACGCACAAGAAGAGATATATAAGTGAGTAATAGTAGTGTATAACAGCCAAGGTTAGGCTTCCAAGCAAGTTCAGATACGACGCACAAGAAGTGATATATAAGTGAGTAATACGTAGTGTATAACAGCCAAGGTTAGGCTTCCAAGCAAGTTCAGATTCGACGCACAAGTATAGATATATAGGTGAGAAATACGTTCTGTATAACAGCCAAGTCTAGGCTTCCAAGAATGTTCAAATTCGACACACAAGTAGAGCTATAGGTGAGAAATACGTTTTATATAACAGCGAGGCAAGCCTTCCAAGAAAGTTCACATACGACGCACAAGTAGAGCTATAGGTGAGCAATACGTTCTATATAACAGCCAAGGTGTGTCTTCCAAGAAAGTTCAGATACGACACACAAGTAGAGCTATATGTAAGCAATACGTTCTATAAAACAGCCGAGGCTAGCCTTCCAAGAAAGTTCAGATACGACAAACAAGTAGAGCTATAGGTGAGCAATACGTAACAGCCAAGGCTAGCCTTCCACGAAAATTCAGATACGACGCACAAGTAGAGCTATAGGTGAGCAATACGTTCGATATAACAGCCGAGGCTACCCTTCCAAGAAATTTCAGATATGACACACAAGTACAGCTATAGGTGAAATATGTTCTATATAACAGCCGAGGCTAGCCTTCAAAGAAAGTTCAGATACGACGCACAAGTAGAGCTATAGGTGAATCAAACGTTCTCAATGACAGCCGAAGCTAGCCATCCAAGAACAGTTTGGTCCAGGATTGTGTTTTTATCCGGAGTTCCAGTTCGTAGTTCAGAGAAAGGACTGGGTCGAACACTGGTTCGGAGTTCGGGTTCCGGAGTTCAGAGAAAGGATCTGGCCTAACCCTGGTTCGACAGGTTCGGAGTTCGGAGAGAGAAAAGGGGCGAACTCTGATTCAGCAGGTTCAGAGTTCAGAGAAAGGAATCGGCTGAACCCTGGTTTGGCAGGCTCGGAGAAAAGACAGGGCTGAACCCTGGTTGGGCAGGTTCAGAGTTCGGAGAAAGAAATGGGCCGAACCCTGCTTCAGAGTTCGGAGACAGAACCTTGCCAAACTCTGATTCGGAGTTTGGGTTTGGAGTTCGGATAAAGGAATGGGCGGGACCCTGGTTCGGTAGGTTCGGAGTTCGGAGAAAGAACTTTTTTTCCTATTTTTTTTCTTTTACTCTTTTTTTCATATTTTTTTTCTTACATTTTTCTTTTCTCATTTTTTTCATTTTTTTTTCTTTAAAAACCCTTGTCTTTCGTTTTTTTCTTTTTCTTTTTTTCTTCTTTTTTCTTTTTTTTATATTTTTGTTACATATTTTTTTCATATTTTTCTTTTCTCATTTTTTCATTTTTCTTCTCTTTTTCATTTTTTTTTCTTTTTTTTTTCTTTTTTTCTTATTTTTTTCTTCATTATTTTTCTTTTCTTCGGAGTTCGGAGAAAGGAACCGGTCTTTCTCCGAACTCTGAAGCTGTCGAACCAGGGTTCAACCCAGTCCTTTCTCCGAACTCCAAACCTGCCATACCAAGGTATGGCTCTGTCCTTTCTTTAAACTATTAGTATGGAACTGGCCTTTTTTGAACTCAGAACCTGCTGAACCAGGGTTGGGCCCGGTTCTTTCTCCAAACTTCGAACCAGGATTCGGCCTAGTTCTTACTCTGAACTCTGAAAAGGCCAAGATTCGGAGTTCAGAGAAAGGAACTGGCCTTTCTCCGAACTCCAACCTGCCGAACCAGGGTTATACCCATTCTTTCTCCGACCTCCGAACCTGCCGAACCAGGGTTTTACCGGTTCTTTCTCCGAACTCCAAACTGAAACTCCGAACTTCGGGCAAAAACACAATCCTGGACCATCTTGTCCAAGAAAGTTCAGATACGACACACAAGTAGAGCAAAAGGTGAGAAATATGTTCTATATAACAGCCAAGGCTAGCCTTCCAAGAAAGTTCAGATACGGCACACAAGTAGAGCTATAGGTGAGCAATACGTTCTATATAACAGCCGAGGCTAGCCTTCCAAGAACAGTTCGGTCCAGGATTGTGTTTTTACCCGGAGTTCCGGTTTGGGGTTCAGAGAAAGGACACGGCCGAACCCTGGTTCAAAGTTCTGGTTCGGAGTTCAGAGAAAGGATCTGGCCTAATCCTGGTTTGACAGGTTCGGAGTTCGGAGAAAGAAAACGGCCGAACCTTGGTTCGGCAGGTTCTGAGTTCAGAGAAAGGAATGGGCCGCACCCTGGTTTGGAAGGTTCGGAGTTGGGAGAAAAGACAGGGCTGAACCCTGGTTTGGCAGGTTCAGAGTTTGGAGAAAGGAATGGGCCGAACCCTGGTTTGGCAGGTTCGGAGTTCGGAGAAAGAACCTGGCCAAACCCTGATTCAGAGTTTGGGTTTGGAAAAAGGAATGGGCCGGACCCTGGTTTAGTAGGTTTGGAGTTCGAGAAAGAACCTTTTTTTCCCTTTTTTTTTCTTTTACTCTTTTTTTCATATTTTTTTATCTTATATTTTTCTTTTCTCATTTTTTTTTTCATTTTTTGTCTTTATTTTTTCTTTTTTTTTTCTTTTTTTTTTTCTTACTCCGAACTGGGAACCTGCCAGGGTTCGGAGTTAAGAGAAAGGAACTGGCCTTTATCTGAACTCCGAACCTGCCGAACCAGGGTTATACCCGTTCTTTCTCTGACCTCAGAACCTGCCAAACCAGGGTTTTACTGGTTCTTTCTCCGAAACTCCAAACTGAAACTCGGAACTCTGGGCAAAAACACAATCCTGGACCATCTTGTCTAGGCAAGTTCAGATACGACGCACACGTAGAGAAGGTGCGTAGTGGACAGTATCTCAACGTGCCATAATTTGCTAGATTTTGGAACAGTATGGAGCCCGATGTTCTTCATGCTACAATTCCCAGTTAACATCTGGAAGAGAGCCACCATGGCCATCAGCGAAACGCCTTATGAATTCCAAATACGTTCTCTATATATATCAAATACGTTTTTGTGTGTTTTAACCACACCCTGCTTTCTAGTAGGTCGTTACTGTGAATTACAGGAAAGTCACTGACTCCACTATATACTTGCAGACGTATAGAACACTACTGGGCGTATATGGACTACGGCTGTTCTAACAACTTCCGAGTGTACGTCTGTTCCTTGTATCTACCAAGATATGAGCCAGTAACCCAGACAACAGCGGGACCATGTCGGGAGACCTGTAACAGAGCCAGGAGTAGGTGTCGAAGAATGATGAAGCAGTCCGGCTCCAGATGGCCAAGGAATTTCAAGTATTTAAATTCGTCCTCTCTCCATCTTTCTCTCTCTCCACCATCTCTCCCTATCTATCTCTCTGAAGTGACTTACTGCCATTTTGGTTTCGGTCCCACCCCTTGGGGCCCTCAGGAGTTTTCAAAAGGTCAAATATCATTTAATTTCAACTACAAAGTAAATTTGAAAGATTTTTATACAAAACTTTGTATGTGTTCTCACAAATGAAAGATACAAAACTTATCAAATCACGAGCGTTCAACTGACCAACAAACAGTGAATTGTTACTCAACAATTCACGCACTGGAGCTGATCTATTTCAATTCTAACACACTATAAACGACGAAACACATTCGCAGTCTTCAGCTTCTTCCGATTTTCCACCATTGCACTGAAGAACTCCCGCCAATACTTAGACTACAGTATGCCCTCATTGTCTCGTTCCAGGTGTAAAAACTTACCTCTGAGGAGTACTGGCACATGTGTTGCACCAGTGAGGGAACCAAGGACCACTCTACAACACACCTACTGCGAACAGAACACCATTCCCATGTGCCAACATCTTCCTTACTTTCTAGGTTCACTACCCAACCAGTTCTTACAGCGCTCTATCACGGAGATACAGACAGAAATGCAGTATTACGATCCGCTGGTGCAATCAGGATGTTCCGCTAACCTTGCCTTCTTTCTGTGTGGCACTTACATGCCGTTTTGTGTTCACAATGAGTCACCATTTTCTATGCCATGTCGGGAGCTGTGTGAACAGGTTCGTTCAGACTGTGATGCAATATATGCTCTGTCGTATCATGGTCTACCCTGGCCTAACAAACTTCAATGCCATAGATTCAGGTCAACAGAAGATGAGGGATCATGTGTAATGCCTGGAGACAAATGAAATGGCTCTTTAACACAGCTGCATTGAGCAGGAGATACCTCTTTCATATTGAAAGGACATTGAAAATACATAGCATTATCTCTTCATGTCTGCTTCTGAACATCTAAGATTAGGTGAATTGTATTGCATGGGTCCACATAGCTCCAGATAAGGAAATTTTATGAGCGTAAAATTGTTATTATTTTCTTACCCATCAATTTAAACATGTGTTTTGGGTGCTCAAAAGAACCGTCTCAATGAGACAGTTCTTTCGAGTACCCACAACAAATGTTTTGGGTGAGAAATAAAGAAAATAGATTTCCAATACACACTCTTATCTGGAGGCCTGGGTCCAGATAAGGGTACTTTGTAAGCATAAAAATGTTATTATTTTCTTACCCATCAATTTAAACATGTGTTTTGGGTGCTCATTGAGACTGTTCTTTTGACTAATCACGGCATATGTTATGGTTGAGAAAAAAGAAAAATAATTTTTAATTACACACTCTTATATGGAGACTGGCATTATGATAATATCAACCATTTTGTTTTATATAGTATTACCTTTCTAAAATTGATGCATATTTTACAACAGATATTCGGAGAAGTTGACATGTGAAAGCAAACAGTTGACAATAGATGACCCACACTTGGCGCCAGACATGGAGTGATTTCAGCACTTCATGCTCAGATGGGCTACACCAATGTGCTCACAGTTAATTCATTATGGTTACAAGGCGGCTGGACATTATAAAACTAGAAAAAAGCATGGATTCCACAATTAATGTTTAATTAGTTCCATAAATAAACAAAACAAGTAGTAAACCCAGAATCTTTGTTATTCAACAATTTTACAGAAACATCTAACTTTGAAATTTCCTCTTTTTCTTCTATTTATGTCTAATGGACTTCTGATAACAACCAGGCAACCACCAAGTTAGCATTTCATTCCAATGAAACATCTAAAGATATGCTGACAATAATATAAAATTGGCTATCTATTATTGTCATCCAGGTGCATGCCAAACTACACAAAAACTTGTTCATTTCTACTTGCTCATTACACTAAAACATAAAAAGTAGTTGAGAAGTTTGTGAAAAAGCCTGTTTTATGGTGAAAAAAACACTCATTTATTGAATGTACATATGTTGTAGGTCCACATAAGAATTGCCTCTATGATGCAATTTCAATGTGTACCAACTACATATGTTACTGAAATTAAGGAAACCTATTTTGAAATATACACTAAACAAGTACCATGTCCGTTGGCTTTCCTCTTTAAAACATCTCAAACTGCCAATCAGTATTAAAATACCTGTCACTATATGGCAAATTGTTTATATTTACATGACAAATATATCACCAAAAATGATTCATGAACTATGCTTTTGCTAAGCTGGTAGTTGCATGGTTGTATATGCATGCAAATTATCCAGAGGGGATAGAAGCCTAATTTTTAGTTAAAACCATTATTTCGATCATTGGCTTCTAACTTTGTGTTTGATCAATGAAGGTTCTGGCAAGATATTCCAGATGCACAGGCTAGTCTGAGTATCCAATGGTCACCTATGTAATAAGTACAGAGAGCTGGCTCATTAAAATATGGGCCTCGACGCGACAAAACCTGTCTTTGGGGTTTCCGACAAAGCGAGACTCAAACCAGTCTCCTCAGCTACAGAGACTATCTAGAATATTGAAATTGCGCTTGAAGCAAGTTTAGATATGATACTTTCCAGTAAGCGAATAACAAAGGCGCTGATCAGTCTGCACGGATGCCCAGGCTGGTCTGCGCCTTTGTTGTTCCCAAACCCCCTAAGACAGGTTTTGTCGCGACGAGGCCAATATACATTTTGTCATCTTCAAAATAACAGGAATAAACTAATCACACACTTTAACGCTCATGTACATACAAAAGCCCAAAACAAGTTTTCCCAATCTTCCATATACTACATTTACTTCCATGTAGTTCAAGCTATATTATATCACATTAAAAACAGTCTTATGAAAAACTGTATCACATTCTTGCGTCTATTTCATATGGACCTCTACGTGACAAAACCCATCTTTGGGGTTTGCAAACAACAAAGGCGCAGACCAGCCTGCACTTCTGTGCAGTCTGATCTGCACCTTCCTTATTTGCTTAATGGAAGGTATCATATCTAAACTTGCTAGATGCAAAATTTCAGATTTCTAGCTAACCTCTGTAGCTGTGCAGACCGGTTTGAGTCTCACTTTGCCCGAAACCCTGAAGACAGGTTTTCTCGTGTCTAGGCCCATATGAAAAACGGAATCATATTCTTGTGTCTATTTCATATGAAATTTAGGAAACATGCAGTACTAGGCATTTTCATTAATTCTATAAAAAAGGACAACTCATGTAATAAGCAATACATAATTTACCAGTTCAGTTCTTCTGTGTCTTACAGACCACTTTTAGACTACATAATCACACTTAGAACAGATTTACCATATTTTACCTATTAAGTATACAGTAAAACATGTGTAAAATGGCCACTCTCAAAAAGACCAAAAATTGGTTTTCAAACCCAATTATGGCTTAATGCAGGTCAAAAGTATTGCAGAATGCTCCCGTTGGAGCATTCTGCAATACTTCTGACCTTCATAAAACTACCAATTGTCATCAAGATCTTTGTTTTGTCTATTTTTAATGGCCGTTTTACATGGGTTTTACTGTACATAATTTACCGGTACAGTTCTTCTGTGTCTTACAGACCACTTTCAGACTACATAATCACACTCAGAACAGTAATACCATATTTTACCTATTAAGTATACAGTAAAACCTGTGTAAAACTGTCACCCTCAAAAAGACCAAAAATTGGCTTTCAAACCCAATTATTGCTTAATGCAGGTCAAAAGTATTGCAGCATGCTCCCTTTAGAGCATTCTGCAATACTTTCGACCTTCATTTAGCTACCATTTGTCATTAAGATCTTTGTTTTGTCTATTCTTGAATAGCCGTTTTACACAGGTTTTACTGTATATGCTTATCCATCAGTGGAATTTCCATTCATAAAGTACACAGGCATTTAATGCAAGTTGCTCCTTGGACAATTTTAATTGTATATTTACCCAAATACACACCTGGGCTTCTGAAGTACTAGGCACAGGGAGCTTATTAGGTTTAATATGGCATTTTCAACACAATCTCATCAAGATCCTTTATAGAGCAACAAATAATCAACTTTAATATATATATCCCTATTTTAACGAATAATCACAGACAATAAATTAATAAGAACAAACAGTCATTACAACAATAAATGGTTAGATTGATAAACTACTATATACAATAAGAAAACAGGTGTAAGATGATAGTTAAATACACTCAACAATATATCACATTTATAGATGATTATACTATAAAAAGAACTAATTCTGTCAAAAAATGAGCAACTTTTATGTGACATTAATAATCATTTAAGCATTTGACATTGTTTGTTTGTTTGTGTTCAATATCCCACCAACAGCTTAAGTGATATGGGGGCCATTCCACAGCTTAAAGTCTCGTCCGACAGACTGGAGAAGCCTCAACCCCTGGTTTACAAGGTGATGAAAAAAATAGATAATTTTCATTGCCAAAAAGAGAATACATTTGGGCCAGGATATGACAAAAAGTACCCTATGGCTATATAAATCAAAATCAAACGAATGATGCGTCTGCAAAGTACTACCACTTAAGAGCATTTTCTGAAAATTTGAAGCATCTTCAACATTGACGAATATATAGAGGTTTGAATAAACGTTTGTAATCAGGTTTTGAACGTGAAGTCAAGAAACAGGCTAAGCCTAATATGACGTCAGAATGCTGGTCTCCAGTTGCTCGCTGATTAAAGTTGACTCGGTATAAATATTTAGTAAATATAATGCATTCTGATGCTTTATCTATGGTTTAATGGAGATGCAAATTAAATTGTACAAATTTGTACTTTTTAACAGGTATTGTAGGCATTTAAAGTTACCCGTCCTTCATTTTGAGCCCATGTAAGTACTATAGCCTTATCGTTACCATGACAACAAGTAACATACAAAACATTAAATATGATCAGAAACATTAGCCACCTTTATTACATCAAGCTATTAAACCATTTTTGTGATACTATTAAAGCATGTTATTTTTTGTCATTTTAGGCATTTTTCAAATGTCTATTACATAATGATAATTAAAATGCCTAAAGGGCCCTTTTCTCAGATCCGCGCTCATTTAGTTATATTTTATTAAGAAATCTATGATTTTTTTTAATAAAATATGAATCTCTTTTCCCTTGGCAGTAATCGATGAACCACTAGGGGTTTACAGATTTTGTAATGTTGAATGATGTACATAACATTGTTGCGATATAACGACAAATTCTTATTTTTTTCCATGTCCAATAAGTGATTATAAAGTAATTTTAATGTCATATGATAAAATAGAATCCAAAATACATGCTACTGTATTAGTGAATTTATTAAACTTGTTGCAAAAATAGTGATAAAATGCTTGACAAGCCTTACATTTTATCTCGCACCCATGTATGATCCTCAATTTAATGATTATATAAATTATATCAAATATTTTATTTGATTATTTAAGTCAGATATAAGGTGCTCATTCTTAGCAAATAGTGTGGCTTTAAAAGAAATTCTACGATAACACTATCCTATTGTGAAACCTATTGAGGAATAATCCACATCATCAATGAAAAGCTTATAAAAGAGTATAAGAATCTATCATGAGTGTGTGGGCCTCGTCGCGAGAAAACCTGACTTTTGGGGCTCAGAAAAAGTGAGATTCAAACCAACCTGCCCAGCTACAGAGACTAGCTTGAAATTTGAAATTTCACTCGTAGTAAGTCTAGATATGATAAATTCCAATAAGTGAATTAAAAAGGGGCTGATCAGACTGGTCTGAGCCTTTGTTGTTTGCAAACCCCCTAAGACAGGTTTTCTCGCGACGAGGCCCAAATATTACAGCACTGACATTATGAAATAGTGTTGCAGTATTAGATAGTTAACATCACTGAGGTTAAGGGACAATAAAGCACTGAACTTGTATGACATAACAGCTCTAAAGTTGAAATTTCAACAACCACAGTCAAAAACGTAAGAATAAAGTTATAAAATATGACAGCACAGCCGTTATGAAATAGTGCTACAGTATTAGATATTAACATCACTGAAGTTAAGGGACAATACAGCATGCAAGTTCTATAACATAACAGCACTATAACAGCACTAAAGTTGAAATTTCAACAACCACTGTCAAAAGTGTAAGAATAAAGTTTATAAATATTACAGCACTGCTGTTATGAAATAGTGTTACAGTGTTAGATAGTTAATATCACTTAGGGGACAAAACAGCACTAAAGTTGAAGTTTCAACAACCACTGTCAACAATGTAAGAGTAAAGTTATAAAATATTACAGCACTGCTCTTATGAAATAGTGTTACAGTATTTGATAGTTAACATCCCTTAAGGGACAAAAAAGCATGTAAGTTATATGTCATAACAATACTAATGTTATATAACATAACAGCACTAAAGTTGAAATTTCAACAACAATTGTCAAAAATGAGCTGTGTGACATGTGATTTCCAACAATGTGGCATTTTGAAAAATGGAGATTCAGATGAGCTTGTGCAATCCCTTTTAAGCTTAGAAACTCCAAATGATGTTCAGTCAGAAGCTTAACACTCATAGAATATTCAAGCGACTAGCCAAAACCTCTGATCAGACTGTGCTAATGTGCAGGCTGATCTGAGGCTTTTCTGGTCACACATACCACATCGTTGGAAATCTCATGTTGTGGCTCAAATGTAAGAATAAAGTTTATACATATTACAGCATTGCTGTTATGAAATAGTGTTAAATATGCGGGAACTTGACTATGTTGTGATGTCGTGTGAATGTTCGTCTTAATAAAAACTGTAATTTAACTTGTTTAAGATGTGAATTTGAATTCGAATTTTGGATACGCAGGATTCACATGTGATAAGCTAATGGACAAACGATCTAAAAGATAAGAACTTATTGCATTTTCTGTTTTTGAATCCGTTTTCTAATTTTCAATAACAATTTACAATACGGCCATACTAATTCGCCCTGAAGGCCTTTATGCATTGGCTAAGTGACCACATTAACGGAACATGCTAGAGATTAACATATGGCAAAATTTTCGTCACGCATGAAAGACTAGTTAGTATTTTGTTCAAGCTGGTACCTGGCGTATCAGGGAGAATTCGACTGTTACTTAAGCTGCTCAAGTAGCCCAAAGTATAACAGAATGGCAAACGAAATCGACGCAGCTTACATAATTGGAGATTACGAATCGCAGAAAGACAAAGTATATGCTGAGTTAAAACCTGTGGTCCTAGATAGTCAAATGACACATGCGCACAATGAATGGACAGACAACCAAGCACAGTTCCCTTATGACCAATCTGAATGGCCAATGTTAAACGTTAGCAGCGTATTCGATCAGCACAATGGGCCTCAATTCCAAACGGAAACAGACTTTACTGCTTCGCCCTATCAGAGCAAACTATGCAATGATTTCGATGATGAACTCAATTTTACACAGATTGAAAACGGAAATGTCAAGTCAGCAACGACAGTAGAAGCAACCAATGTTAACGAGTATGACACTGACAGTCAACCTATATGTAACCAGGAGTTTTTCAAACTTATAGATCAAGCACTGGAAGGAGAACCACGAGATTTGTACATCGAATCACTAATTGAAAAGTCGAACAACTGTGAAGAAACCATAGCTATGTATCGAAGTATTTTAGTTAAAAGAGCAAGATTATCAGATAAATGTCCCAATGGTCCCATGTTTACAAGGCGCACAACCAAACATGAATCAGCATCGAAGCGATACGCAAGTGATTGTTATGCCATACAAACCTTCATAGAAAATGATGACCCAAAAATCCTAACAGATATCTTTGCCAGACGGCGAATGTCAGTCAAGTCCGAACCCCAAGACACGTGTATTAATGTTGAACCAATGATAGGTATAAACTCTATTAGGCTAGAAATAGCACAACTCAAAGCACAAGTACTAGAATTAAAATCAATAGTGAACATACTTAAAACTGAGCAAAATCAAGACAAAAGTAAAATCCTAACACTTGAGACGAGCGTGTCAGGTTTGAAATTGGAACTTTCCAAGGTAGAGTCTACAACAAACAAGAATAGTAAAACCGAGAAAACAATATCTGTGGAAAATCCAAAAATTGAATCACTTTTTGAAAATATTAAGCAGAAAGCCAAGTATCAGAGTACAGCAAACAACACACCAGAAAATATGACAAATCAAACTACTACTACAAAAAGAGATGTCAACAAAGATCAAAACGCACCAAAAGTCGCAACAGAATCAAACGTGCTGGCGGAATGCAATAAAGAGAGAACTTTACCCCAAGAACCTAAAAGAAGCAGTTATAGCGAAACAATACAAGGTTCAACAGATGTGCCAAGAAAATCCAGCTCTGAAAACTACGCAGCCATATGCAAAAAAGACAAGAAAACAAGTGATGCAGATTATAGTACGGAACCATCCAATATTAACAACGGTAACGTGGAAAGCCAGAACAAATCTATGCAGTTTGGGAAACGCAATCTAAGACTGTGCTACACAAGTGATGGACAGCCACGTTTCACCAGATCTAACAAGCCTTTAGACATCAATATGTCAGGCAACCAAGGAGAGACCAGTAATATAAAAGTCCATATTACCGAGAGAAATAACCATGAGACATACAAAGCCAGTACATGTAACACAAAGAATCAACCCAGACAATTCAAGAACCAGGCGCAAAATGATCACTATAATGCGCCATTCAAAGCTAAATACGACGAACAGCCAGTGTTTGAAAGTGTTAACAGGCGCAGAACTATTCGATATTACATAGGCGGAATAAGTAAAGACTCAAATAGAGCTGGCTTAATTGATTTTCTAGAGTACTATGGCATAAAACCGGCTGGAGTCCGAATGATAGAGACAAGGCGGAATAGTTTGTCAGCAAAACTTACCATAAACTCATCAGATAGGCACGTCATAGAATCTGAGATTTGGCCAAAAGGAATGTACTGCCGACGATGGCAAGGCCAACAAAAGTGGAACGAACGTTTTGAAAATCCAAACAGTGCATACCAAAACTATGTCCACAGCGATGATGTGGATTAAGTACTCATACAATATAGCCCTATTATTAACCACTTAAATGAATAACATTATTATGATATTAATACTATGCAACATGGCAATCCCTTTACTTAAATGCAACATCTTCACCTGGAATGTCAGAGGCGCAATGTCCTCAGCTGGCTCACTAAGCAAATTGCTTGATGACTTTGACGTAGATCTAGCCTTCATCTCAGAGCACAAACTCAGAGAGCAACATAAATCTTTTCTGGAATCAATACACAACAACTATACATCAATATGCACATGTGACTCCTCTGTCGTTAAAGGTGCAAGATGTGGCAAGGGAGGGGTTGCAGTCATGTTTAGGAAGAACTGTCAATTCAGTATTTCAACTTTAGATATTCCTTTGAACGACAGGATTACTGGTATAAAAATATGCCAAAGTAACATGAGACCTATTTACGCGTTTTCAGTTTATATGCCCTCAGTAAACTACAATGTTTCTGACTATTTAGAATGTTTTGAGAGTCTTCAAGATATACACGACACCTTCGTCGAGCTAGGAACTGCGATGTTCTTTGGTGATTTTAACTGTGATACAAACAGTCCAACGTCAAACAACCCCAGAGTGTTAAAGTTTAAATCTTTTCTTGCACATACTAATATGACACTTACTCCATTAGAAGGGGACTACACATTCCGACCGACACACAAAATATTAGATTATGTTATGATCAGCCACAAGGATAGTGACTTAGTTATATCCAACAAAACTGTCGAAAATGAACTAACCACAGTATCTGATCACTTGCCCATCTACACAGTATTACAGTGTAATTTAGATGTGCATGAGATGCCGCATAAGAACTTTATTGCATGGAACAAATGTTCTGAGGACAATCTTAGCCTTTATAGATATTCACTTGAACAAGAGTTAAAACCGCTTCAATTACCTGAAACATGTACTGCACTCGATATTGATTCTTATTATGAGGGCATTGTCAAAGCAATTCACACTGCCGCAAATATAGCATTGCCATTCAGCACGTTTAACAAACATGCAAAGCCCTATTGGGCAAGCGAGGTCAAAGCAGCGCATGCAGATCAAAGACAAAAGCGCATTGAATGGATACATAAGGGCAGACCAAGAGATAAAACTGACTGTTTTTACAAAAATTATAAACTCTCTAAACAAAAATTTTCGAAAAGCCCAGAAAGACGCCATTGCCAATGTTGAAATGACCTATTACTCAGAGCTTGAAACCTCCGCAGATTGTGACATAAGATATTTCTGGCATTTGGTTAATAAGCGCAGGGTAATAAAACGCACAGCCGTAAACGAGTTGAAAGTAAATGGCAGCACAGTCAAAAGCCCTGAAGGCATTGCAGAGTCTTTCGCTGACTTCTTCTCTAACATTTTCACCCCTAGTTGCAATCCAAAGTATGATGAAGATTTTAGGAAAGAAATCGAAAGCAAAGTACATAACATACGCAATACACCGCGAAGCGATGACGCACATGACGACCTCACCTGTCCAGTAGAGCTGCAGGAGTTGATCAATGCAACTAGGGAACTGAAAAGACGCAGGTCCCCCGGATGTGATGATGTAGTAAACGAGCATATTATTTACGGCCGACCTGCGTTGTTTCAGAGCCTCAAATTGCTGTTTGATCAGATGTTAAACATTGAACACATTCCAGCCAAGTTCAAAGTTGGAATAGTTATCCCAATATGCAAACCTGGAAAACGAAAAGATCAGGCAGAAAGTTACAGGCCTATAACATTGTTATCTAATATATACAAGTTGTTCGAAAAAATTTGGCATATGCGACTACAGAGCTGGTGTGCTCGAAATAATAAGATATTTCCCAACCCTCAACAAAATGCATATCAAAAGAATCTCGGGTCTTTGACGGCATCATTTAATTTGCAAGAATCGATAGCACACAATCTCGAGTTAGGCTCAGAATGTTTTGTAGTGTTTTTAGACACATCAAAAGCCTTCGACACTGTATGGCACGCCGGTCTGTTTTCAAAACTCCATGACTTTGGCATCAGAGGCAAAGCACTAAGAATAATAATGAACAGTTATGAAGGCATGTCCAGTTATGTACAGGTAAATGGTATGAAGTCACGCCCCTTCCAGGTTATCCAGGGGGTAAGACAGGGTGGAGTAACCTCCACCTGGTATTATCTTTTATATATCGACGATCTGTTACATGAACTGGATAGTCTGGAAGGGGGATGTACTATTGGCTCTCTCCGCACTAGCAATCCAACCTTAGCTGACGATTTTCTTTACAGCAGTTTAACTAAAACAGGTGCTGAGAAAGGTCTTAAAGTTGCAGATAATCACGCGAACAGATGGCATTATACTCACCACCCAGCTAAATGTAAATTACTTGTATTTTCGCTCGTGCGTACGCCCTCAAACGCTACTGTAAAACTGGGCACATCAACAATCAGCCAAGCTGAATCAGTTTCACATGTAGGCATAGAAATACATAAATCTTTCAAAAGCTCAGCAGCCATAAATGCCCGTATTGCAAAGGGTCGCTCATCTTTGTTTTCAATCTTATAAATTGACAGGGAAACAAGTCTTATAAACCCAATCACAATTGCATCGCTCTTCGAAAAGGTATGTCTACCGTCAGTGCTATATGGTTCAGAATTGTGGCATAACATGACGGCAGAAGACTCCCTTAAGTTAGAGAGATTTACGAGGCTTGCCGCTAAATCAATTCAAAAGTTACCAATGCGAACCAGAACCGACATGGCCCTTGGTATGCTAGGGTGGTTGCCCATGAGCGCCAGAGTGGAGCAAAGAAAACTCATGTTCTTGCAAAAACTCTGTACAATGCCACCAGATACCCTCACACGGAAAATATTCGACGTTCGACTAAACTTATATATTCTGAAAGGCTGTTCAAATCAGCTAGGTTACATACCAGATATACTCAAAATTGCTAGTAAATACGACCTTGTCCACTTTATACGGTCATACATGGCAACGTCAGTCTTTCCATCAAAATCAGTTTGGAAAAACATTGCCTTTAATAAAATAAAAGAGCTTCACGAAAGTTCCTGGCTAGACAGGACAAGCCATGATGATGAATTCATGAGATTTAAAACATTGCACTCCACATTCCAAACATCAGTAGTTTGGCAAATGCCGACAGATAGACATACACTTACCGCTGCCTTTCTAATAGCCAAACTATGGACGAGAGTAGCAAAAGAAGAACCAGTTTGCTGTTACCGATGCAAATCGAATTCCTCTGACATAGTAAAGCATATCGTGACTTCATGCCTGTATTATAGTAACGTGCGGGCAAATTTTATCAGATTTGTCAGTGAAAATATCAATTCAAACCTCGACAATCAGTTAAAAAGTGTAAGCTTTGAAACCCTCCTCTGTATTCTGCTAGGGTCCAGCACAGCTTTGACAATCGATCTTGACCATGACAAGCACACCAAGTTCCTGACGAGTTCATTTCTGTTTGTAAACAATCTGGTCGGGAATTTCGGGATGCACAATTTATAACCTCAGAAATCTAGTGTCTGAACAAGCATCAAAACCTAGCTTGCAATCAGCGAGCCTAATTTTATTCTGCAACGCGTAGCACGAGTCATGGTCACGCCTTCCTCTAAGTGAAGACGTCGACATGACAGCCAAATACATCATACATACATAGTTGTTGTCACAGTTGTGCTGAGCCAATTGACACGCCTTAGTAACACTTTGCTTCAACCATCGTCCTTGCACTTTCGTTTCGGCAAGGGAGATCGTCGGCAAAACTGATGCAAAAGGTAAATCAACCAGTGAGCCAACTCTCCGTATTCTCAAATCGCACACCGAAACAGATGTGGTATTCACAGAAATCTAACTGCAAAATCCAGGCCCTCAGCTAGATGTGCCTGAATTGTGTGTTTGAATTTCATTGACTCAAATGGCCACAAAACGAATCGCAGATTTACAGTACCATTTATACTGAAGCAAACAAAATCTTCTAGCATCATCTATCGTATATTTTGTACTCTTTGTATATATGTCTGTCTGTTTGTCTCTTTTGTCAATAACTTGTGTTTTGTTCAGTCTCATTTCACATTATACTATGTTTATATATTTGTAATCTCTGTCAAAGAGGAAATAAAGAGTATATATAACAACACTGAAGTTAAATGACATTATTATATAACTAAGGAAAAAGACCGATTTTCATTGGCTTAGAGCGCTCACGTGGCCAGTCAATATATTGTCATATTCACTGGCTGGCGCGCGCTTGCCAGTGAATATTAGTTTCTAAAATTAGACTCCTTGTTTTTTCTGTTCCGGTTCTGCTTTTCTAAAGGGTCGCTAATAATCATATCGTAGTTGTCGAGAACGCAACAAATTACGCACTGGAGCTGATTTTTTTTTTTTTTAATGCACAATAAACGACGAAAACAAATTTGAAGTCTTCAGCTTCTTCCAACTTTCCGTCTTTGCAATGAAGAACTCCTGCCAATACTTAGACCACGTCTCATACGTTTACATGTATTTGTAACGTCTTTTAAGCGTAAAAACGACGTTACACCGTCTAACGCCACGAATGACGTCATTTTCCAGTAACTGAAATGACGTCAGTTATCACACATTTTCCCTGCGCTTTTCAAAGCTGTGAGTTATTGTTTGGCATATCACAGTTATTTAACATTGGCTCTACAGGCGAGGTGCGTTAGAATTCTTGTTTGTAAATGTTGAATGATGACACTCATGCCTAACATATATAAAATAGTAAAAGGGTGATCTTATCTAGGTGGTCTTATCTAGGTCTGCACTGTTTTTGCTAAATGCTTGACTGTCCCAAAACTTGTATATAAGTTCAGTATTATTTCCAGGTGCAATGATATCTATCTCTAAATGTTATATAATAAAACAGTTATTGACTAATGAGGCATTGGATATGATGTGATATCGACCAGAGAATACCAATATTGACCGAGGCTTCGCCTCGGTCAATATTGGTATTATCTGGTCGATATCACATCATATCCAATGCCTCCTTAGTCAATAATTGTATAATACAGCATACAAGTGATATAACATAACAGCACTAAAGTTGACATTTCAACAACCACTGTCAAAAATGTAAGAGTAGAGTTATAAAATAGTACAGCACAGCCGTTATGAAATAGTGCTACAGTATTAGATAATTAACATCACTTAAGGGACAACAAAGCATGTAAGTTATTTGTCATAACAGCACTAAAGTGCAGACAAAACAGTTTTGCAGAGTGCAGTGGCTCCATTGGTAGAGTGTTAGACATGGGATCGAACGGTTGCTAGTTAGAATCTCATCGTGGGTGGAGTCACTGTGATGTGTCTTTGAGCAAGATACTTTATCTGCTGCTTAGCACTGGTTCAACACAGGAAGACCCATCTGACATGACTGAAAAAATGTTGACTGGGACGTAAGAATCAAAAATAACAAACAAAACAATGTTAAAGTAAAGAAACAGCACTAAAGTGTTATAATATTGACAGCAATAAGTTTTAAGTTATACCGGTAGCACTAGGATTATAAAATTTATCAAATGTAACAGCACTAAGTCATTAAACATAACAGCACTAAAGTTATGAAACATAGATAAGCACTAAAGTCATGATGCATAACAGTAATAAAGTTATATTATTGACAGCAATAAGTTTCAAGTTATACCGGTAGCACTAAAGTTATAAAATTTATTAAATGTAACAGCACTAAGTCATTAAACATAACAGCACTAAAGTTATGAAACATTAGAATAGCACTAAAGTTATGAAGTGGTAACAAATGTAACAGTGACAGTATTTATGAAACACAATAGAAGTAACAGATAACATTATTTACCCATAAAATATAAATATTAAGAAATTCACTGAATGCTGTGAGTACATTACATGCAAGAATAATAATAATAATAAATCAAATAATAAATGCTCTCTGAGTATTTTAAACAAATACAGTGCAGTCTCTTTATAACGCTATATTTGGAGTCCATATGAAATGGACTGTGCTATAAGTGAATTGTGTTATAGACATGATAAAGGGACAATTTTACAAAAGAATTATTTGAAAATGACCATTTTATGGTCATTTTCCAATAATTATTTTGTAAAATTGCATGGTCAAAAAAAATAGGGCCCCACAACATGACCATGTTATATGCAATAGTGAGTATGAACAAGAAATGCCACAATCACACACTACAGACCAACCCATGGGACCATCAGAAAGAGGCAATGAACGACAACAGAAACTTGACATTCAGAATACCACATGATTGCAAAACTATAAAGGACACTAAGTTCATTTACCTTTGATCCCGGCCTGGTCCCTTACTTTCGTGGAGATTGATCATGAAATATTTTCTACAGTCATTCTCCGCCCTTCTGCTGAATTATTCAAGAAGGGTTGTTGTCAGTTACAAGCGAAAGTATGTGCATGAAGTACTGGTTAACTGCTTGTTCAAGCTTGCCCAGGAAAAAGTGTGGATAGGTGAGCTGACTGTCCCGCCATGACCATAGCTCTTGACTTGGGACGTAAAGCAACAAAACATACCAAACAAACAAACAAACACAAAGTTCATCATAACTAAACAAGAACCTAACACAAAACCCCCACAAAGAATGGAAGCAAAAATAAACAATGAATAAACAACAACAGAACCAGCCCCTTAGAGGACTGCAACCAAAGCCACCAGGGGAGGGGGGTTCTTAAATTAATCTGTGTAATAACGAGGTGCGTTATAATGGGATTACACTGTAAACACTAAAACAAGAAATTTGCCAACAGTATTGACCCAGATCAGATGTCACAACATGTGAAATTTGATCAAAGTCTACACTGATTGGATAAAAGTAAGAAAATACTAAAGAAAATAAGTTAACATGAAAAGATGGCAACTAGCCATATATTATAACAGTTACTAAATTAATTTTAATTATAACTGGACCTACTATATATAGATCTAGAGTAACTAAGCATTTTTGACTGTCAATAATGAGGAGTTAATCCTTTGTATTATGATGGACTTTCCCATTTAGATTAATATAATAATGATGGGATTGTTCATTATATAATTAAAGGGTTCATAGGTAGAAATTTTCAAATTATTTTGGACTTCTGTCCCTGAAGATTGTATTTATCAGAGCAAACAGTGCAGGCCCTGATGAAATGCCGCATGTTGCGGCATTTCATCTGGGTCTTCACTGTTTGCCAAAATACCCCTTTAGGGGTTTGCAGTTTACAGAGGCTTAAGGTGTCCGAATATGAAATGTAAGTATGACAACCTATTGCAGAATCATCAACTATTGGTTGGTCTCTGTAAGTATTTTTATTTCTATCAGTTTAATTACACTCTCTGTATCATTCTCCTTGTTGGTTCAGGAAGTTGGAAGTTGTCTCCCCTATTACACAATCATCAACTATTGGTTGGTCTCTGTAGATCTTTGGTATTTTCTATTAGTTTCCTCACATTCTCAGTATCATTCTGATTTAAACTCTTTCTTACAACCTCTTCAAGAGTTCTAGCCATAGAAATTCCTCTCAGTTGGTTCAGGAAGTTGGAAGTTGTCTCCCCACCTATGGAGAAGTCTGCTCCAGAATTTCGCTGTCCCTCATGTGTTCCTCCTTGTTCTATAGGAGATAAAAGTTCCTTGCCAGGTCCTGCAGCACTTTCCACAGAAACTGAACTTGTACTTGGAATTTCTGTAGTATTAACTAAAGGATCTGTGAAATAAAGAGACAATCATAAATGATGTGGTAAGATAATCCGCGTCCTGATAAGTTACACTTTTCATGCGCGGATCCAGAGAGCATTGTCAGAGGGGGTGTAACTTAAATGATGTTTTTCTTTTTTTGTTTATGAGGGGAGGGAGGATCCAAATACCACTATGAGCGGGTCATTATCGGCCTGCCAGTGAAACGCCATTTAAATGGCATTTCGATGGCGGGCCTATGATGGCCCAACATTGAATGCTGGCTTGGTAGCTTTGTGATTTTTAGAGGATCAGGACCAATATTGCTAGGAAACCCTATATTTTTGTAAATTTTCAGGGAGGGTCCGGACCCCATGCCCCCCCCCCTCTGGATCCGCGCATGCATTCTACCCAAATTAAGGGCATACATGTATTTTTTTAGAAGTGCACATTGTGTATTTTCTGAGTAGTTACCACTTTATGGGCCTCGTCACTAGAATAGCTAGAATATTGAAAATTATCATGACGTTAGTTTAGATATTATAGTCTACAAAAAGTTAATAACAATAGGAATGATCAGACTGTGTAGATGGGTAATGCAACAAAGAGAGGTTTTCTCACGGTGAGACCATTTTACAGTCAATCAAGTGGTTTAATCTTTGAATATCAATATGGTTTATTGTGTGTCAGCAAAAGAGTAGATACTGAACAAACTGTCTTCTAAACTGGTCAAAATAAATTAAACCCCACTGGAAATTTTCCCTTAGTCTTAATGTAAATACATTAATGTTTGATTTATCATATCATTTTACTGGATAAATATATTCTTCCATAATTTTTCAGCAGAGTAGCAGCAATGTTTCTTTTCAAAATGAGCTAGGTTTCACCGATAAATTTTCCATAGAGCTTCACACATTCCAGTAAATGTCCCGTTTCGTTCCCTATCATTGCTATAGTAAAATTTGGCAAAAATTTGGATACTCTTGGAAAATTTAGCACATACCCACAGAAAATCGGTATTTTCAACTGAACCTTTGTGTAACTATACCTAATAGTGTTGTCTAACTTGGGTTAAGTTAGAATTTTCAACTGCCTTCGATATTTTTGAAATAAACGACTGAATTTTGGGAATTTAACATTATGGCTATGGGAAAAAGTGAGATGGGGCTTAACTTATTTTGACCAGTTTAGATCTACTTCTTTTTCAAACGACTGCTACTGTATATAAGTGTGAAGAAGTTGTGAGCACAGTGAGGTATTTTCACTGTCAGTATAATAAGAGTGTCTTAAATATACAGGAATATTATATGTCAGGAAAGTCTTTTCACATCATATTTTATCATTTAACTTTACTGTAATTATTTTGACACCTGTAACTACATGTACTGTGTAAAGCTGTCTTAACCCTTTGTATTCAGGAAACCCCTAAACGAGTACTTTTGCAAACAGTGAAGACACAGATGAAATGCTGCATTTCTTCTGTGTCTACACTGTTTGTAAAAGTAAAAAAAGATCTTCAGACAAAATATTTTTTTTAAACTATTACCTGAGTGACACCTGTAGATATGTACACTGAACTATCCCAAGTTTATTGTATCAAACCAGAAGGAAGAATCCATCTGTATACAAAGGGTTAAAATGTGAACTAGTCCATTCAAGTGCATGTGCCAGATGAGATGTCTCCCGTATTGAGACAGAACAGCTAACAGTGTAGATCCTGATATGGGATTACATTGTTTGCACACACATGTTTGTGTTAATACAGTGCTCTCAGCATGGCCTATACTCAAAACCACTATCTAACAGATAAATGTTCAGAAAACATCCTCTGCGTATACCAGTTATAACAGTTACATTTTAGAAAAACCATAAAAAATAAGAAATCAAATATTACCAGTTATCTCCCCTGTTTGTTTTTCTGCCTGCAGGTGGCACTGAACCATGGATGCCATGAGCTCTGATGCAATGTTGTTATACCAACTACTAGATAAAAGCTGGGCAATTCTGTCACTAGCTCGGGTTGCCATGGTACTGCCTGCCTCAATCACCTTGGCTTTCACATTGTTTTGGTGTGCAGCTGGGACCCTACAAGAAGGTAACATAACACAATATGGCAATCTCAAGGGTTAAAGGTCAAAATTTCTAAATCCTGAACCTTTCAAATTCAAGTCTTAAAACTTGTTGTATGCCACCAATCATTAAAATTTTCAAGTTAAATGGCCAATTGCTCTGAGACTGAAAAAAAATCAGAAAAGCTATAATAATCTGCCTAATTCAGCATTCTGAGGCTGCCTCAAAATCCTGAATTCAGGAATAATCCTGAAAACTGTCATCCATGCAATCTAGACATCAGATTTTGGCACTTATCCATATATGCAAAGCACATCCTTAAACTCTTTGCTTGCTGAGTAAATGTTCATGCTTTAGTTGCTTGACATTGGCATAAGTACAAAAATCTGATGTGCTGGCTCATATATTATAGAGGCTCTGAAATTACAGCCAATTTGCATAACATGGGTTACAATATGATTTACATTGAGGTTTACCCAAAACATATGCTTTGGTAGTATATTCAATTATGCACACTTATCTGGGGTCCTGAATTTTTAAAACCAATTGAGCAGTGGCATGAGATTTCCAACAATGTGGTATGTGCGAACAGCAAAGGCTCAGACCAGCAGACCGATCAGAGCCTTTGCTAGTCCCTTGAATATTTTATGACTCAGAGGCTACTGACCAAACATCATTTGGAGTTTCTAAGCTTAAAAGGAGGCTGCACAGGCTAGTCTGAGTCTCCACTTGTCAAAATACCACATTGTTGGAAATCACATGTCACGGCTCAATTATCATTGCTAAATTTACAAAAATATCTATCACACACAAAAATAAACAACAACACAAATCTCCAAATTCCCTTCACATTTCAAGTTTCTTTAACCCATCTTATATACATATTAAGCATCACATGAGCCATATTTTCCCAATATTTTTCTCAAATTTTAGTTACCATAGTGACTGTGATTTTTGTCAGACTTACTGTGCATTGAATAAACATTGTGCTCTTTCAATTAACCAGATTTCATGACCAAACTCAATATATTTTTTATTGATTTAGGGATCTAGATTTTGACCATGTATAATACTTTAACTATTTCTGTTGCATAGCAACAAAAAAGTTTGTCACACTGAGAAAAGTTATGCATAGTCTCTATAAACCCTTCTAACTACATTTTAAGCCATGAACCTACTCTCAGGTGAAACAAATACAAATATTGATCAAACGATGTGTCTGGAACACCATGTATTAAAATGGATTTCACTTTTACTTGGGGAAGGCTCATAACTAATGTTGTGAGAATTTGTGACCCAACCCGGGCACAGGAGCTTGACGTTATCTTTCTTTTCTATACTACTATTAGCTTTTGTTTACAAAAGCGAAGGACGGTCACTCTATTGCTGCACAAATTGTTTCTGGGTGAATATAACCATTATTATTCAGCTTTCAAGATCGTGTGCATACCCTTTGAATAAACAATTGTATGTTCTATCTTCCGCCATATATCAAACTGGATCAAAATTCACAGTTTCATTGTCATTTGCTTCTTCTGTGAAATATGATTGAATTGGTGTGACAGATGCATAACAGAAACATCGCCATCTTTGTTGTGCTAATGACATATATCGGAGCAAATGTGTATTAACATTTGATTGGTAGAGATGATGAGAACATTCTGTCATCATATATTGACCAATCAAATGGAAGTATGCCATTTCAGATTACTTTCAGTGTCATATGATAAATAGAGGATCTTACATGAGTGCTCATGTTTTATTGAATTTATTAAACGAGTTGAGGAAAAGAGATAAAATGCTAGGCTTGCCGAGCATTTTATCTCTTTTCCGCAACGAGTTTAATAAATTCAATAATACAAGAGCATGAATGTTAGATTCTATTTATCATATGACAAATACTTTGAAATCTGATTTCTGGCGTGAAAAGGTTATAATTTTGTCATTATGGACGCAACGTTGTTATGGACGTCATAACGTTTCCCGTAAATCTATAAACCACTTGTGGTTTATCGATTTTATTGCATGGTGTTATTTCACTCTCAGACGCGACGTCATATGATAAATAGAATGTAATATTCTTGCTTCTGTTGTATTTTTTTCTTTGTTTTTGTTTGATTTGATTCTTTACTTCCCAGACAACAATCTTTCAGTTACATGGGGATAGGTCTTCCTTAGTTGAACCAGTACTAAGCTAGGATTAATGTGTCTTGCTCAAGAATACATCACAGCAACACTGATGAGGCTTGAACCCACTGCCCTTTGGTCTCGAGTCAAGCACTCTACCACTGAGCTACTGCGCTCCCTTCTGTAGTATTGAAATTATTAAACTTGTTACAAAATGCGAGGATTTTATCTCTTTTCCCAAATCAATAATACATGAGCACTCATGTGAGATCCTCCATATCTTTCCTGACTGTTTTGGTAAAGATGCCAAAGAGTGATACTTGGGACAGAGTATTCTATCTACACCTCACACAAACAAAATGTTCTTGTACAGGGGTCAGTCAAAAATAACTGAGAGTTGGTTAATATCTTTGAACTGGGTTGACACTCTTAACTGAAACTTAATTAATACACATATAGAATGAACCTACGGGATTCATTGCATATTTAAGATGACGTCTTATATCATCGTCATTTTGCTGTTGCTAGACAACTGAAGACCATCTCTCAGCGATGTGCGTTCGGGCTGATGACTTTTCTGACTAAGCAGCCATGAATTTAAAATCATTTCTAAAACAGTATAGCAACGGACATTTTGTTTCGCCAATTGTATCAAACAATGTGTTATCAATGTTTTGAAGAAGCCTAATAGAAAGTTTATACAAAACATGCAACGTTCATTGCCTAGCAACCAAAATCGATGGAAATTCTATTTTTGACAAAAACACAAGATTTTGTTGCTATGGCAACCATTTATTCCTAAGAATATTTAAGATATGCATTCAGATATTAAAAACAATTACTAAATACAATACAATGGTTATATAATATGATACTTAGTTGATAATTTTGATCTAGAAGGATCAGTTATTGGTGGGTGGGGTATATTTTGGGGTGAAATTTTCCGAAAATTTATTTAATTTTCCTTTCATTTGTGGAATAAATTCCAACACCTCAATTAAAGCTGTTCCATTTAACAAAATATATTCAAACACTTTATTTGCAACAAATGCACAAGTTGATATAACTTAAATTTTGTATAGTGTTTCAATGGCAACGCTTTATTCCAGTGTGAATGCAAGACGTTATTTCTCATTCTTCGGTTGCTTTAGCAACAGCAATGTACAATTTGCATCGTCTTATATATTGCATATTCTGATGCAGGACAGTTCATTGCATACATGTGTCAAATTTGACTAGTGTAGGATAGTCTAGGTAAGAGATATGCATCAACTCTCAGTTACTTTTGGCTGACCCCCGTATTACGGTAAATGTTCTAAAATGTCCAACACTTTTCACTTACTGTTTTCAAAGAAAATGTTGGATATCAGGGCTGGAATTCACAAAATGCTTGTCAGATAGCAAACAGGGAAGACCTTGATCAGACTTCAAAAGAAGTCTGATCTGGGTCTGCACTGTTTGTCTAGTCCTTTTTGGCTGGCAACTAGTGTTCAATATTTTAGAACATTTACCATACTGTACCTGTTCTGATATTTTTGAGTTGCTGCCTCTTTGTCACCAGTGAAGATAACTACTCTATGTGTCTCCATATGTTTCTTAAGGTGATGATCTCGACTGAATCTTTTATCACATAGTTCGCAATTATACGGCTTCTCACCTGGAAAAACATGTACATTAAATAGAAAAGTCAAGTAATATATAGATTATGATCTTAAGGAGACAAATGGCGAATTACGAAACTAAGAAGAACACGATCATTCTTTTTGAAATAGTAATAGGAGGTTTGTTTCTTTTACGCCGTCGTCGTGGCGCCTGGAGATCACTGATATATATATAGAGGATCTTACATGAGTGCTCATGTTTTATTGAATTTATTAAACGAGTTGAGGAAAAGAGATAAAATGCGAGGCTTGCCAAGCATTTTATCTCTTTTTCGCAACGAGTTTAATAAAATTCAAAAATACAAGAGCACGAATGTTAGATTCTATTTATCATATGACAAATACTTTGAAATCTCATTTCTGGCGTAAAAACGTTATGATTTTGTCATCATGTACGCAAGGTTGTTATGGACGTCATAACGTTTCCCGAAAATCGATAAACCACTAGTGGTTTACAGATTTTATTGCATGGCTTTATTTCACTCAAAGACGCGACGTCATATTATAATGCAAGTTATCATATGACGTTGCATCTAAAAGTGGAATAATGCCATGCAATAAAATCGATAAACCACTAGTGGTTTTCATATTAACGGGACACATTATGACATTGTTCAAAAAAACGTTGCGTACATGACAAAATTATAACGTTTTTTACGCTAGAAATGAGATTTCAAAGTATTATACTTAATATCATATGATAAATAGAATCTAACATTCGTGCTCTTGTATTATTAAATTTATTAAACTTGCTGCAAAAAAGAGATAAAATGCTTGGCAAGCCTCGAATTTCACCTCTTTTCCCCAACTCGTTTAATAAATTCAATAAAACATGGGCACTCATGTAAGATCCTCTTTTTATACATATAAACAAGGCCAATTAATCAATATTTATCCACAGCAAAAGGGTTAATTAGCTCTTTGCATGCTGGGTTATTTTTCATGCTTTTGAGGTCACCTGCTGACTTTTTTCAAGATTAACTTTTTCAAGAATTTTTTTCATGAACAATATCTGAGTAACAAACGGTTTGGACCCAGATCAGGACCTACATTCTGTCGGCCCTGATCTGGGTCAAAACTGTTTGTAAAGGTTATCTGCAGGTGACAAAGGTCGCCACTAGAAAGAAGTTGATCACAAAATACATAACCCACTTCTCCAGCCAATTAATCCACCTTGTATATCACCTACAGGTCAAAACGTAAACCTGTTGAATATGCAGTATATCCTTTGTCTTAGTAACATCATTTTATGTTCCACTTCACAATTTCGATACTTAACCTTTTAACCTCCCCCAGAAATGTTTGCTTGCATATTGTTGTACTCTTGATCATTTTCTGGAAAAAGTTTGATTTTTGAACCCAGGCTCCAATCACAGGGGTCAAAGTGTGAGTGAGGGTAAATTTATTTGGTTTGATGCTTATCATCCTGATCAACAGCTATGGTCATGTAAGGAAGGTCAGTTCACCTAACCACACTTTTTTTCCTGGGCAGGCTTGACTAAGCAGTTCACCAGTACTTTGTGCACATACTTTCACTTGTAACTGACAACAACCCTTCTTGAATCAGTGGATGGGATGACCATTTGAACAAACTTTGATTCTCCCCATCCTAAGGAGTCTCCATAGGAAATTTGAGTTCAATTGACCCAGCCAGTGTTTTCTGAGAAAACTATGGTTTAATAAATTGATGGGACTCCAATATGAGTGACCATGTCTGAAAGGCCAAAGGCCAACCTTGACCTTTGGAACTTATCTATAGCCATTGTCTCATTATGTTAAAAATATTAAGTGAGAATTATAATGACTTTGGCTTCAACAGTTTTCAAAAAACTTCTTTTAAAAAAAATTCCCATTTAAATGCATTAGGAAGCAAATTTGACCATGACATTAAGTAGGTCAATGTCAACCTAGGATCATCATTGAACAAACTTAGTAGGCCCCACATCCTCAATAGTACATACCAAATCCCAAGGTCATCGGCCTTCTGGTTCTGGAGTAGAAGAATTTTAAAGTGTTTTTACCATATATGGGTGTGGTGGCCATTTTGGTCATGTGACCAGGACCATTTGAACAAACTTTTGTTCCCCTAGCCTAAGGAGTCTCCATATGAAATTTGAGTTTGATTGGCCCAGTGGCTTCAGAGAAGAAGTTTGAAAATGTTGCCGGACGCCGGAGTCATTGGTATACTATTAGCTCACCCATGAGCCTTCGGCTTAGGTCCTTTGGCTCAGGTAAGCTAAAAATCAAACAGCCGCACGTCAATATACAAGTGATGTCATTGTTATGTAAAAGTGGTGTCATCATGTCATGTCGCTCTCAGGACATTCAGGAAAACTTCTGGGAGCCTTTTTAAAAATAAAATGCTGTATTTAATGGTAAAGAAAGGAATCTATTATTTGTGTGAGGATGAGATAGAAAAGTCCATTTCTCACTATCACCATTTGTCATCACTCAGCAAGCCTAGTGATGCCAATCGGTGATCCTCTGGATGGATTTTTCTATCACATCCTCACACTTATGATGGATTCTTTTAGTTTTGTCTAAAATAGTAAAGATGTTTGTTTGATTTTATTCTTTATGTCCCATCAATAATCTTTCAGCTAAACAGGGACAGGTCTTCCTGGGTTGAACCAGTACTAAGCTAGGATAAATGTGTCTTGCTCAAGGACCACAACCCAGTGACCCCGGGAAGGCTCAAACTCGCGGCCCCTGGGTTTTGAGTCAAGCACTCTACCACTGAGCCACTGCGCTCCCAAGTAAAAATGTTCGTACCTGTGTGAGTTCTTTTATGTCTCAATAGATGGTGAGATTGACTGTAAGATTTACCACATGTATCACATTTATAGGGCTTTTCTCCTGAAAAGAATCACAATACATTTTAAAACCTTTCTTTCCATGCTGCTCATTTATCACAATATCATGTGACACACTATACAAAACAACATGAACATGGAAGCCAAGAAATAAAATGTTAGTGAAAGTCACAATTTCAGTAGTACCATGCACTGCCAGGGCATTTTCTGCCCATCTCGATCATTTTTCCCCAATTTTGGCCAGGGGCCTTTTCCCAAAATTGCTGGAAAAAGCCCTGCCATGTTACAAGATATACAGAACAACATGAATATGGAAGCCAAGAAATAAAATGTAAGTGAAAGTCACAATATCAGTGGTACAGTGTAGTCCCTTTATAAGGCTATGTTTGAGGTCTATATGAATAGACCATATAAGTGAATATTGTTAGATTGGGATACTTTTAGAAGGGAATTATAGGAAAATGACCATAAATTGGCATTATATGTACCATTGTGATAGATATGATGAGGAGAGGAAGGAATTAGAACATTCAGTTGAAGACATTCTGTGTAGGGAAGGCATAAATTCAGTAGGAGTGATAAGCTTAAAGGTGTTAATTGGAGTTATAGAAGACATCAGCAGACAAGGTCTATGCGATTTGATAGATGCACTTAGCAAATACATTAAGTGCACTAAAAGATTCTAAAAATACAAAAGTCAAAATTCAAGGCTACGCATGCGCAAAGGGTAACATGAGTTAAAGTACCAAGGGAGAAACACAGAAGAGAAGAAATGCACAAAGAGGCCATAGGCAGCGATGAAATGCCGTTTAGAAAAACAGCAACATCATTTTCCTATAATTCCCTTGTAAAATTCATGGTAAAAACATCTGGCAGCCACAACATGACAATGTTATATCCAAATCTGTGTGTTATAAAGAACCTGGACTGTATTGGCATTCAATTTCTTTGATTGTCTGTGTGAAAGGACCTTGCTGCAATAATCATTCTTGTGATGTTTTGTCAAATTACACCATGTGTGAGTTGTTATACTTGTTAACTCTTTGCATGCTGGGTATTTTTCAAGTGCTGACTTTTTAAAAAAATACCTTTTTCTAGAAAAAAAAATCAGGAACACTTTCAGTGTGTCAAACTGATTGGATGCAGATCAGGACCGCTCGATGTTATTTTGATCCTGAATTTGGTCCAAACTGTTTATAAGGGTTATCAGCAGATGACAAAAGTCACCCCTAACAAAGAAAGAGTTAAGTTTATCCATCTTCAGGGTTCATACAGGCGAGTTTGAGTAAAATTCAAGGACTTTTCAAGGACTTCTAAAAGACTTTCCTACTGTTTTTAAACACTGAAAATTTATGTAAAATACTGATTTACACCTTAACATTCTACTTTGGAAATGCTAGCGTCCATTACTAAAGATATTAGTTTTAGAAAATCAGTATAAAATTGTGGTGTCTTAATTTGGTGCAGAATATGCTTCACCAAATGAAGGCACCACAAGTTTATACTGATTCAGATCTCCAAAAACGCTATTGAAAATAGTAAGTGAGAATGATCAGGAAATACCACAATCACAAACCGCAGACAACCCCATGGCACCGCGAGGAAGAGCCACTCAACCATCACGAGACAACAGGAAGACAAATTAAGCAAAGCAACCAGCTCTCTCTTCCCCATCAAGATGATTGCAATACTAGAATGGACATAAAGTAATGTACAACAAAACATAGAACAATTACAGACTCCCACAAGGGGAATACCAATAAACAAAACAAAAAACTCAACAACAACAGAACCATTGCCTCAGAACGGACATCAGCCTAAGCACGGGGGGCTTAAATGCATTTTACTGGTACCAAATCTTCCCCCTAGATTCTGCTGTTGTTGAAGTACAAGAAATGTTCATCTCACATGGAGGACTTCTAACTAATGCAATGTATCATCATGGAGAAACACTCTAATCAAATTAACACACCATGATGAAACAAAGAAAAGGGCTCATGACTCACAGATAGTCAGAGCTAAAGAAAACCTCAAGCTGAGCCAGGGTGGGTCCAGCTACAGATAAGCATCAGGCACCAACCCACCAATTAAAGCTTTACGTCAGAGCCGTCATAGAGTCTGAGGCCTGACCCACAGCTGTGCAATTAAAGAGGAAACCATAGCTATAAACCGTGATTGGGTTTGAAACCAGGCATGCAGACTGTCGCATGATATCCAAGTTATATCCAACCCTTATATAGCGTTTTACAATCTTTTTGAATTGATCACTAAAATTAGATTTTACAACAATTCGTTTGAATTTATAAACTAAATCACCATAAAATATAGGTTCTGATATGCCTTGTTGCAGAAGTTTTTAACCCAATGTTGTATTTAACAATTACCTCTGAGTGTCTGTGGTAGAATTTAGAAAATGCTTTTCGAATTTTATGATTTCTATACCCTTGTTTTAATAACTTAGCAGTTAAAAATAAGTTTCTGTTGTTGAAGTCATCATCATTAGAGCGCACTCTAGCAAAACGAATAAGATGAGAAATATATACACCATAGGAAGGGGAGTGAGGAACATCTCCATCAAGAAATGGGAAATTTACTATTTCAAAATTAAAAACATTCCGTTTATCATAAATTTCAGAAGAAACTATGCCATTTGTTATTGACAAGTTCAAGTCCAAAAACGGAGCTTCAGTATCAGAAGAATTAGCCTTATTTAACTGAAGTTCAGTAGGATATATCTGACCTACCATTTGTTCAAAATTAGGTTTATCAATTTTAAGTAAGTCATCTAAATATCTGGAGGTGGAGTTAAAAGCTTCAATAATATCAGTTTGATTATTGTCTGACAGAGACAACATAAAGTCTCTCTCCTAACAAAACAAAAACAAATCTGCAACAAGAAGAGCACAGTTAATACCCATTGGAATACCTACAATTTGTCTATATAATTTCGAGCCAAATCTTATAAATATATTATCCAAAAGATAATGGAGATCATCACACATTTTCTGACATGACCACAATTTTTATCGTTTAGGTTGTTCAGAAGTAAAAAAGGCATTTTTATCATTACAAGCCAAATAAAGTGAGACCTCTCTGTTAAATGTTTTTCAATTAATTATGTGAGTTTTTCTTTGATCAGATTATGAAGCAATGTCGTATAGAGAGTAGAGAAATCATATGTAGACAAACCAGATGCTAAAAAACCACTAGACTTCAATTTATTAAGAATTTCACCTGAATTTTTAATAGACCAAAATAAATTTTTACCATTTCTTTCATAAACTGTTGTGCAATATTTAATGACATGGTTTTTATTCGCAGTGAGGCAAGAAGCCAAAGAATAGACAACTCAGTAGTTATACATGCACTAGAATTAGCAATAAAACGTGACTTATAGGGCCGTTTATGAAGTTAAGGTAACCAGTATAACGTAGGAAGCTTGCTATGGTCCTCACCAACAGGCAACCCAAACTTAGCTGCCATATGGCATCAATGCCTATCAATGATAGAGGTCTCATCAAGTCTGTTATGCTCATATGTTTTTGCAGTGCTAAATTCTTGCTTTAGGGTGTTAATATAGTACCTTTTTCAAACGACCATAACATTGTTAGCAGCCTTATCTGCGAGGGCCAAAACAAACCTCCTATGGAATTCCTGGATCCCTTTCTTCAAATGTCTAAAAGTGAATTTAGGTTTAGGTGGTAGAAGCTCTAAATTGTTGCAATAAAATGAAATTCTACCATCAATAATCTTAAAAATATTTAGTTTCCAACTATTTGAGGCATTAGACTCAACATGCTCTCATTTACACCAGCGATTTCAAAATTCTTGTAAGGCTACTGCAATTTCCTCACGACATGATTTGAAGTCTATTGGCAAAGGAAACCTATATTTAGGTCCTTTACGTATAATAGACCGAATTCTTGGATCAGTTATGATTTTTAAATCCCCTATGACTATATGACCAGCAGGTTGATAGCAATACTTAGAGTCTTAACAATCTCAAGAGTCAGGAATCCCCCCGTAAATGGTAAAATTCAAGGACTTTTCAAGGCCTTTGCATGATTTTCCAGTACTTTTCAAGGCATATTAAATTTTCAAGGACTTTTCAAGAAAGCCCTCTAAATTCAAGTACTTTTCAAGCCTGTGCCAACCCTGATCTTACTTTCTTAACTACCAAGAATCGATAATTTAACCTAATTTTTTGTTGGTGAGTTTTTTACCAATATAGACATCTTAGATTTTTGATAAGCAATCTAATAATTTGATTTGTGATATCGGATACCAACGAGCATAATCTTTACCTTTTTATGTGTACATTTTAGTGACCTCATTTACATACCCAATAAGACTGAAGATGAACAAAACTCTTAAAAACTGTTTATTCAGAATATAAACACCAATTCCCTCAAGCAAACCAAGTTCTAGGGTTTATAGGGTACTACCTGTATGTGTGCGCCTGTGGTTCTGGAGGTGATCTCCCCTGGCAAATGTCTTCCCACAATCAACGCAGACATATGGCCTATCACCAGTATGTGTCCTCAAGTGGGTCTGTAGATGATGGCTCCTCCGGAATAACTTACCACAGTGGACACACCTGAAACATGGTCTAACACATTAGTGAACACACAGACATACAATCTATCACCTGTATGTGTCCTCAAGTGGGTCTGTAGATGATGGCTCCTCCGGAATAACTAACCACAGTGGACACACCTGATACATGGTCTAACACATTAGTGAACACACTGAAATACAATCTATCACCTGTATGTGTCCTCAAGTGGATCTGTAGGTGATGGCTCCTCCGGAATAACTTACCACAGTGGACACACCTGATACATTGTCTACCACATTAGTGAACACACAGACATACAATCTATCACCTGTATGTGTCCTCAAGTGGGTCTGTAGATGATGGCTCCTCACGAACAACTTACCACAGTGGACACACCTGAAACATGGTCTACCACATTAGTGAACACAAAGACATACAATCTATCACCTGTATGTGTCCTCAAGTGGGTCTGTAGGTGATGGCTCCTCTGGAACAACTTACCACAGTGTACACACCTGAAACATGGTCTAACACATTAGTGAACACACTGAAATACAATCTATCACCTGTATGTGTCCTCAAGTGGATCTGTAGGTGATGGCTCCCCCGGAATAACTTACCACAGTGGACACACCTGATACATGGTCTACCACATTAGTGAACACACAGACTTACAATCTATCACCTGTATGTGTCCTCAAGTGGGTCTGTAGATGATGGCTCCTCACGAACAACTTACCAAAGTGGACACACCTGAAACATGGTCTAACACATTAGTGAACACAAAGACATACAATCTATCACCTGTATGTGTCCTCAAGTGGGTCTGTAGGTGATGGCTCCTCTGGAACAACTTACCACAGTGTACACACCTGAAACATGGTCTAACACATTAGTGAACACACTGACATACAATCTATCTCCTGTATGTGTCCTCAAGTGTGTCTGTAGATGATGGCTCCTCCGGAATAACTTACCACGGTGGACACACCTGAAACATGGTCTAACACATTAGTGAACACACAGACATACAATCTATCACCTGTATGTGTCCTCAAGTGGGTCTGTAGATGATGACTCCTCCGGAATAACTTACTACAGTGGACACACCTGAAACATGGTCTAACACATGAGTGAACACACAGACATACAATCTATCACCTGTATGTGTCCTCAAGTGGGTCTGTAGATGATGACTCCTCCGGAATAACTTACTACAGTGGACACACCTGAAACATGGTCTAACACATTAGTGAACACACAGATATACAATCTATCACCTGTATGTGTTCTCAAGTGGGTCTGTAGATGATGGCTCCTCCGAAATAACTTACCACAATGGACACACCTGAAACATGGTCTAACACATAAGTGTACACAGACATACAATCTATCACCTGTATGTGTCCTCAAGTGGGTCTGTAGATGATGGCTCCTCCGGAATAACTTACCACAGTGGACGCACCTGAAACATGGTCTAACACATTAGTGAACACACAGACATACAATCTATCACCTGTATGTGACCTCAAGTGGGTCTGTAGATGATGGCTCCTCACGAACAACTTACCACAGTGGACACACCTGAAACATGGTCTAAAACATTAGTGAACACACAGACATACAATCTATCACCTGTATGTGTCCTCAAGTGGGTCTATAGATGATGGCTCCTCCGGAATAACTTACCACAGTGGACACACCTGAAACATGGTCTAACACATTAGTGAACACACAGACATACAATCTATCACCTGTATGTGTCCTCAAGTGGGTCTGTAGATGATGGCTCCTCCGGAATAACTTACCACAGTGGTCACACCTGAAACATGGTCTAACACATTAGTGAACACAAAGACATACAATCTATCACCTGTATGTGTCCTCAAGTGGGTCTGTAGATGATGGCTCCTCCAGAATAACTTACCACAATGGACACACCTGAAACATGGTCTAACACATTATTGAACACACAGACATACAATCTATCACCTGTATGTGTCCTCAAGTGGGTCTGTAGATGATGGCTCCTCCGGAATAACTTACTACAGTGGACACACCTGAAACATGGTCTAACACATTAGTGAACACACAGATATACAATCTATCACCTGTGTGTGTTCTCAAGTGGGTCTGTAGATGATGGCTCCTCCGAAATAACTTACCACAATGGACACACCTGAAACATGGTCTAACACATAAGTGTACACAGACATACAATCTATCACCTGTATGTGTCCTCAAGTGGGTCTGTAGATGATGGCTCCTCCGGAATAACTTACCACAGTGGACACACCTGAAACATGGTCTAACACATTAGTGAACACACAGACATACAATCTATCACCTGTATGTGACCTCAAGTGGGTCTGTAGATGATGGCTCCTCACGAACAACTTACCACAGTGGACACACCTGAAACATGGTCTAAAACATTAGTGAACACACAGACATACAATCTATCACCTGTATGTGTCCTCAAGTGGGTCTATAGATGATGGCTCCTCCGGAATAACTTACCACAGTGGACACACCTGAAACATGGTCTAACACATTAGTGAACACACAGACATACAATCTATCACCTGTATGTGTCCTCAAGTGGGTCTGTAGATGATGGCTCCTCCGGAATAACTTACCACAGTGGTCACACCTGAAACATGGTCTAACACATTAGTGAACACAAAGACATACAATCTATCACCTGTATGTGTCCTCAAGTGGGTCTGTAGATGATGGCTCCTCCAGAATAACTTACCACAATGGACACACCTGAAACATGGTCTAACACATTAGTGAACACACAGACATACAATCTATCACCTGTATGTGTCCTCAAGTGGGTCTGTAGATGATGGCTCCTCCGGAATAACTTACCACAGTGGACACACCTGAAACATGGTGTAACACATTAGTGAACACACAGACATACAATCTATCACCTGTATGTGTCCTCAAGTGGGTCTGAAGATGATGGCTCGTCCTGAATAATTTACCACAGTGGACACACCTGAAACATAGTCTAACACATTAGTGAACACACAGACATACAATCTATCACCTGTATGTGTCCTCAAGAAGGTCTGTAGATGATGGCTCCTCCGGAATAACTTACCACAGTGGACACACCTGAAACATGGTTAAACACATTAGTGAACACACAGACATACAATCTATCACCTGTATGTGTCCTCAAGTGGGTCTGTAGGTGATGGCTCCTCAGGAATAACTTACCACAGTGGACACACCTGAAACATGGTCTAACACATTAGTGAACACACAGACATACAATCTATCACCTGTTATGTGTCCTCAAGTGGGTTTGTAGGTGATGGCTCCTTAGGAATAACTTACCACAGTGGACACACCTGAAACATGGTCTAACACATTAGTGAACACACAGACATACAATCTATCACCTGTATGTGTCCTCAAGTGGGTCTGTAGATGATGGCTCGTCCTGAATAATTTACCACAGTGGACACACCTGAAACATGGTCTAACACATTAGTGAACACACAGACATACAATCTATCACCTGTATGTGTCCTCAAGAAGGTCTGTAGATGATGGCTCCTCCGGAATAACATAACCACAGTGGACACACCTGAAACATGGTCTAACACATTAGTGAACACACAGACATACAATCTATCACCTGTATGTGACCTCAAGTGGGTCTGTGGATGATGGCTCCTCACGAACAACTTACCACAGTGGACACACCTGAAACATGGTCTAAAACATTAATAACACACAGACATACAATCTATCACCTGTATGTGTCCTCGAGTGGGTCTATAGATGATGGCTCCTCCTGAATAACTTACCACAGTGGACACACCTGAAACATGGTCTAACATATTAGTGAACACACAGACATACAATCTATCACCTGTATGTGTCCTCAAGTGGGTCTGTAGATGATGGCTCCTCCGGAATAACTTACCACAGTGGTCACACCTGAAACATGGTCTAACACATTAGTGAACACAAAGACATACAATCTATCATCTGTATGTGTCCTCAAGTGGGTCTGTAGATGATGGCTCCTCCAGAATAACTTACCACAATGGACACACCTGAAACATGGTCTAACACATTAGTGAACACACAGACATACAATCTATCACCTGTATGTGTCCTCAAGTGGGTCTGTAGATGATGGCTCGTCCTGAATAATTTACCACAGTGGACACACCTGAAACATAGTCTAACACATTAGTGAACACACAGACATACAATCTATCACCTGTATGTGTCCTCAAGAAGGTCTGTAGATGATGGCTCCTCCGGAATAACTTACCACAGTGGTCACACCTGAAACATGGTCTAACACATTAGTGAACACACAGACATACAATCTATCACCTGTATGTGTCCTCAAGTGGGTCTGTAGATGATGGCTCGTCCTGAATAATTTACCACAGTGGACACACCTGAAACATAGTCTAACACATTAGTGAACACACAGACATACAATCTATCACCTGTATGTGTCCTCAAGAAGGTCTGTAGATGATGGCTCCTCCGGAATAACTTACCACAGTGGACACACCTGAAACATGGTTAAACACATTAGTGAACACACAGACATACAATCTATCACCTGTATGTGTCCTCAAGTGGGTCTGTAGATGATGGCTCCTCCGGAATAACTTACCACAGTGGACACACCTGAAACATGGTGTAACACATTAGTGAACACACAGACATACAATCTATCACCTGTATGTGTCCTCAAGTGGGTCTGTAGGTGATGGCTCCTCAGGAATAACTTACCACAGTGGACACACCTGAAACATGGTCTAACACATTAGTGAACACACAGACATACAATCTATCACCTGTATGTGTCCTCAAGTGGGTCTGTAGATGATGGCTCCTCCGGAATAACTTACCACAGTGGACACACCTGAAACATGGTGTAACACATTAGTGAACACACAGACATACAATCTATCACCTGTATGTGTCCTCAAGTGGGTCTGTAGATGATGGCTCCTCCGGAATAACTTACCACAGTGGTCACACCTGAAACATGGTTAAACACATTAGTGAACACAAAGACATACAATCTATCACCTGTATGTGTCCTCAAGTGGGTCTGTAGGTGATGGCTCCTCCGGAATAACAGTGGACACACCTGAAACATTTGCACCCCACATTACCCTTCCTCCATTTAATACTCTAATACCAGGTCTTCATTAGCAGGCTTCCAGATATGAGCACGTTATTGAAAATTAATTTTCTTATTTCCCAACGAAAACATATGTTGTGGATACTCAAAAGAATCATCTTGAAGAGAGGTTTCATTTGAGCCTCCCAACATGTCTTTAAACTGATGGCTTAGAAAATTATCACAATTTTATGCTTAATTAGTCAAATACGATATGGTTTGAAGGTCCCAGTATCTAGGTTCACTAATTCACATGTTATACTCATCCATTTTAGAATAGAGTATTGTTTATCCTTACCTTTTAAACATCTCTTCCCCACAGTGCCATGAGATGGCCTGTGATCTGACATTGTGGCAATATTTCATAGCGGATAGGCGGCAATAGGATGTGATTTGAATGTCTCAGTATCTAGGTTCACTAATTTTCCCTATAAGAATAGAGTATTGTTTAGCCTTACCTTTTAAACATCTCTTCTGCACAGTGCCATGAGATGGTCTGTGGTCTGTAATTGTGGTACATGTATTATCTGATCATACTCACTTGTTTTTTAAAACTCAATATTTGTTAACCCTTTGTATTGGAGAAATCCCTAAACAAGTACTTTTGCAAACTGTGAAGACCCAGGTGAAATGCAGCAGACTGCTGCATTTCACCAGTGTCTACTTTGTGTGTAAAAGTAAAAAAAATCTTCAGACAAAAGAATACAATCTTTTTTTTAAATAATAATAATAACCTGACACCCCTACATATGTACAGTGGACTATCCCAAGTTTATTGTATCAAACCAGAAGAAAGATTCCATTATTAAACAACATTCTAATTTCCTTCAGGACTTTCGTTAAGAGTGTGTAACGAAAAATGTATTTTCTTATTTCTAAACCAAAACATATGTTATGGGTACTCAAAAGAACCGTCAGAATGAGATGGGTCTTTTGAGCACCAAAAACATATGTTAAAACTGATAGGTAAGAAAATATTTACATTTTTACGCTGAAAATTTTTGTTTACCTAAACCTGTGTCCTTCACTGCTATCCAACTTACCCATAAGGTTTCTCTCCAGTATGAATTCTCATGTGGTCTAGAAGATTACTGCTACTCATCTGTTTATGACAGATATTACACATCACCTGGAGAAATCAAAGCACTGAGAGTACTGATGGGGACGGCTGCATTTAAACTCAATCTTTGTTTCATTGCTATCCAACTTACCCATAAGGTTTCTCTCCAGTATGTATTCTCATGTGGTCTAGTAGATTACTGCTACTCATCTGTTTATGACAGATATTACACATCACCTGAAAAAAAAAACATTCAAGAAATGAATTTGTTTTAGCCATTTACACCATAGGCTATTTTTAGATCATGACATCCTTTTCTATTTTTAGACAACATTGAAAAAAATTATAAAAAAAAATGAATACTTTTGAAAATATCATGGAAAATGGAGCATTTGCTCCAAAAGAGCAAATGCTCCATTTTCCATAATATTTTCAAAAACATGATATTTCAAAGGCATCAAAAGGTGTTACTACGGTGTAAAGGGTTAAGGATGTTGTTGTTGAAAGTATGATCAACAACATATGTTCAATTCAAAGTAATTAAGTGACACCCGAAAGAAACTCAAATTAACTCTTAACTGGCCCAAGAGGCCATCAATGGGGATGCACCTGAAATAAATTGGCTTGTTCCCCAGTCTCTCAAAAATAAAAATAAATTGATGACTATGTGAATTCCTTGTTCCCCAATATTAATTTTGAACCTGTTCCCATGTACCCCTAAAATAATGTCATTTTTCCACTGTTCCCCAAAAGCCCTGTGGGAGCCTCTCACCAATTGCATTCATACTTTCATGAATTCGAAAATTGGAAAATATATCTCCCTATTTAGAATTTATTATACTTTAGAATACATACATGTAACAATTTAATATCATTTTTAATCAGTTAACTGTTTTGTTGGATTGTGACTTAAGACAGCAAGTGAAACAAACAAGCTTGTTTAGCATGTGCTGAACAGACATTGGCTTGCCTTCAATCACAGCAAAATCTTCACTACTGGCGAATAGTCACTGGATGATGGGTAATCCATGTGTAAATGAGTACAGTCAGCTATTATTCATTATAGGCATGAAATTTTATTTTTTGGTTTTAAGTGATGTACAAATTGAATAAAAGGGCTTTATGTTAAATTTGTGAGTGATTGGCAGGAGTTTACACATCAATAAAAACCAAAAAATCAAATTTCATTCCTTATAATTCCAACTTTGGAACAAAGCAACACATTTGTAAAGGGTTGTTGACAACATTTCAAATTTAAAAGCCCACTGAAGGAAAATAGTTTGTAACCGCTGTCTATGAAAGAGTGGACAGCCATCTTGAAAATTATGTCAGTTCAAAACTTTGTTTTGCTAAATAAGGATTAAAATTGCGCTCTACGAGGGTTAGTCAAAAATAACTGAGCCCTACCTTATAATATTTAATTCAAGTAAAATGGACACATATTTAAATGATATTTCATCGCAGTTATATGTCATCTATTCAATAACCTAGTTTATATCTGTTGGTAGGCTTTATATACTGGTTGCTAGGCAACCGAACATGACCTGTGGAACCATTGTGTTCACACTGTAATACATCAATATCTAAGTGTTGCCATGGAAACGATAATGCCAATGCAATGCTGCATTTGCTGTCGTTTGATACCTATTACATGTAACTACTCAGTGCCACAGAAAAGAATACAACTGACCCCAAATTATAGATGCTGTGCTAGTTTGATTTCAGAATTTAGCAATTTTTTACGTGCCTCAAGTCCTATAATTTACCCCTTCCACATTCATATTAACACAATTTTAATAGAAAACATAAAATGAGCCACAGCATGAGATTTCCAACAATTTGACATAATTGCAGCCTCCTTTTAAGATTAGATACTCCAAATGGTGTTCAGTCAGTAGCTTAACAATCAAAGAATACACAAGCGACTAGCAAAGGCTCTGATCAGACTGCCCGTATGGCTGATCTGAGTCTTTACTGGTTGCACATTCCACATTGTTGGAAATCTCATGCAATGGCTCATTAATAATAGCCTAATAATGCTTTTGCAGTACTGCATACACAAACAGACCCTCAGAAATATTAAATTCCTTGTTTGGAATAAATGGTTTTGTTTCCATGGCAACACAATCCTCATGTATTTGAAAATAAATGAAATTTTGACTTACTTTGTTGCTAGGCAACGCATGCAATCAGTGTTCACCTGAACATTTAAGAACCAAGTGTAATGAAAAGACAATATGACATATGTTATTCAAATAAATGTCAGATATGTCTTTCTCAAAAACTATCAAGCCCACAAGCTTTTTAAAGACATACTGTATATTGCTGGTGGCGGAGATCATGAACGCATCAATCTGACTGACTATCTTTAGTTACCTAGCAACCATAACAGAAGCTTCACCGGGGTAATTATTTTGGATCAAAACGTCTATGACATGTTATACTTATAAAAGAAAATCGCATTTCTTGTCTACAATGTGAGGCTAAGATATAATGAGGTAGGGCTAAGTTATTTTTGACTAACCCTTGTATTTGGAGCAAGTATATGAGTATGAGCTCAAAAACAACTCCACTGTTAAACCGGTTTAAGCCCTCCAGAATAATATTTTACTGACCGTTCTAAGGCGGTACTTCTTTTGTGGGTCTTTTATGTTTTTTCTGTCTTGTGTTTGCTATGCCTTTGTATGTGTCTGTTTATATGTGCCTTGTGGTCACCTGCTGGGAAAGGGCTGACCTCTTGGCTCTCGTTTGTGATGTCTAACTGTGAGTTTGTTACTTTCCCATTGGTATCCTGGGTCAGGTGTGGTACTTGATTGTATCAATTCCTGATCTTTGCACCCTTACTTACTCCATTTAGTTTGGAATTGTTTTCTTTAGCTTGCTGGGCTCATTGAAGAACATTTAGATTAAGGCCTTTCCACAGAATGACAGGTTTGAAAAAGCACAAGTTTACCTTCACATGTCCCTGCCTAAATCCCCACATTAGTAGGCCCTGAGCGTTAACCTTTTGACGCTGTCAAACTGTATTAAAACATGTAGCCATTGTTTTGATGGTGATTCTCTTCGATGACGTGACTGTTTTGTTAAGTGACGTCACATTACCTTGTCATCGGGTTCATTTCTTAAGAGTTCCTCCTGTTGCTTTGAAGATGCACCCTCATACGGTGTAGGGGTTTTCAAATAAGCTTTCAACATGTTTAACTATATTTAAACTGGTGATTTTTTATCTCGGACACAACAATAGGGTACCCTACTCGTCACTTGGGTTCGAAGTTTTATGTTCGTTATTAGCACTGTGAAATCAAAGAAGATATCAAATATTCATACGCACAGGTTTTTATTGAAGTGTAAAAACCATTTAATTTTACCAACGGACCAATCAAAATCACCAAAAAAACGATAAAAACATTGAGTTGGAATTATGAGGTTTTGAATTGTTGAGAAAACCTGTATGCTTCGAAAATGTAAATTTACCACATAAACTGAAAAATATGACCATACACCTTTTTGTGAATGGAGCCCTTTTGGGTTTATTTTCAAGGCAAATAAAGCTTTATTCTTATGTACACATATACCATGTTAACAATCTGATAATTCTCATTAAATATCAAGCTTGTTTGTCCAGAAAAAAACACAACCAATAGAGGATCCAATTCTTACACGATCTAGTGATCATTTTATATGAAATTTATTAAACAAGTTTCTGCGAGTTTAATGAATCTAATATAATATGATTATGAGTGTAAGATGACCTTTTAAATGTGATTATATCGCCTTCGAAGTTTGCATGCTTATTTGAATTGTTGTCACGGACATCTTCTTTACATTACTTGTTCCCGCCGAAAATGCTATGTAATGTGTGGTCATAACATTATTTATGACATAATGTTATCCACTGAATTACAGTTCAGCATATGATAAAAATAAACACAGATAAGTCTAAGAGTGTGTTATTGAAAATCATTTTTCTTATTTCTCAACAAAAACATATTTTGTGGGTACTCAAAAGAACTGTCTCAATGAGAAGGTTCCTTTGAGCACCCAAAACACATGTTTTAATTAATGGGTAAGAAAATATTTATAATTTTTCTTCAAAAAATTTCCTTACCTGGACCTATGAAACATTTAATCACAGGTTTAGATAAAAAAAAATCAGCGTAAAATTGTAAATATTTTCTTACCCATAATATTAGGCATATGTTTTGGGTGCGCAAAAGAACCGTCTCATTGAGACGGTTCTTTTGAGTACCAGCAACATATGTTTTGGCTGAAAAATAAGAAGTTTATTTTTCTGTTACACACTCTTAACTAAAGTCTTGTTTTATTTTATGAGGAATTTCAATGAAAACCTTACTTTTGAAGTGTTGTCTTTATGTGACTTGAGATGCGACTGAAAATCTGGGAAGGCAGCAAAGTCCAGGCTACACTCCTCACATCTATACACTTTCTTCACGCCTGAGGGAAACTCTGAACCACTCTGGGCTATCATACTGAACCGGGAGGGTACAGGGTAAAATGTATTTCCCTGGTTCACATGTGACAAAAGATGTTGGTTGAAGGTCTTGACTGTTAGAAACTGCAGGTTACAGGTTGGGCAGACAAAATTAGGCCATCTATTCCCATCTAATAGATCTGTTTTGTCAGCCCCTGCATCTGTTTTTTCACCGGTTTCTCCAGATACTGACTGATCCCTGCTATCTTCTATTTCAGTATAAGGTGTTTCATCGACAACTAGTGAGTTTTCACTATAAGAGGAGTTGGAATTGTCCATTTCACCATCTTCTACAGTGAGAATAAGTTCAGCATCCTCTACCCCACTCTTGCCAGTTTCCAGAGTGGATGATTTCTCTGCAGAACTAGCTTTACTATCACTATCATCATTTGTATTAGGTTTATCTAAATCTGTACTTCTTATATGTCTCTGTTTCAATTTACCAGATTCGTCTTTCTTCTCCGTTCCAGTCTGGTGAGTTTTCTTAATATGCTCTTTAAGATTAACTTTATCTGGGAAATTCATTTTACAATAGATACAGCGGTGTTTGCCAGTGTTTTGACCGAGGTGTATTTTCTGATGGTGTAACTTCAAGTTTCCTTTCTGTGAGAATTTCTTAGAGCAGAGGTCACAAGAAAACGGCTTTTCACCAGTGTGTACACGAAGATGTGTCGTCAATCTCGTCTTGTCACGGAAATGTTTGTTACATTCACGACACGTGTAGGGGTTATCACCTGTATGGCTCTTCTTATGAAGGTATAAAGAACCTGCAGTTGCGAATAATTTCATACATAAATTGCACTCAAATGTAGTATTAGGTGGCTTTGATGTGAAGTTAGCACTATGAGTCAGGACATGTTCCTGTAGCAGTGAGACATCAGTAAATTTCTGGTTGCACAAGTGACAAAAATAGGTGCTGCTTTCTAGTGTATTGGAATATGCTAGGCTCTGTTGAAAGTCCATCAGGGAAACTTGTTCTTTTTCCAGGGCACTGTGGCATATATAATGTGCCATTAATGTACCAATGTCACTGAATTCTTTGGCACACACCTTACATTTATTGGAGTCCAATGCACTTTCTATATCACTCATCTTGACTCTCTTCCCATCAAAGAAATAATCATCATCTGAATCCGACTCCTCTTGATAGTCTTGTATTTCTGATACAGTAGCTGTAGATTCCTGCTCGGGATATACTTTAGCCTTAGCTGCTTCAGCATTTCTTACTTGTTTCAGAAAGTGTCTCCTATATCTATTTGTTGTGCATGGCATATTAGAGTCTTCACTCTGGGAGGTTTCTTCATTATCAACAAGATTGCTTTGGTGGGATACCTTTGATATTAGACTTGATGAGTATAACTTTGAACAAAGTGGGGTTTGTTTAATCTCACTAGAGGTGTCTTCTTCAGCATCTAAATCATATCTATAATACCTCTTGGTTATAGTTTGTTTTCTTTTTGATTTCCTTTCTAACTGACTAACATCAGAAACAATGGAGTTCCCTTTTACATTTTGGTTTTTTGAACTTATTGATTGTGGTCTTTCCTGCTTTCGTTTTCTCACTTTTCTTTGCTGACTGTTTTCACTAATATCCTTTTCTTCTTGACGTGTTTTAATCTCCGCATCACTGTTACTCTTTTGGTCAGACTTCTCTGTGTCGGCTCTATGTTTCAAACCTCTCAGAAATGATGTAAAGTCGACAGATTTTGTATGACCCATCTTGTTAGATTCATCAAAGCCCAGCTGTCCATCATCTGCTGGGTTAACAATATTATTACATAAGTCAATGTCTTTTAACTTACTTTGACTAGAAAGAGGAATCACATCTGTCTCATTTAATATGTTTTTACTTCGAAGATCAATCACCTCATCTTTACCTCTGATAGTATCAGCACACAGATCCTCAGACTTCTGCAAAGATGTGCTGTCACCGGAATCCTTTACTTTAATTCCTTCTTCTAACACACGATCGGGCCTCTCTAATATTGCACTGACCGTAAATGAAGGTTTAATAACTTTATGTGTTAATTTATTTATATCAACTCTTTTCTTCGTTTCTTCCAGGAATAAAGGTTTGTTTGGTTGCACTGGATATTGTCCCAGTGGGCCTTCCTGTTCAGAAGCATGTTGATCAAGCACACTCTCTGTTCCATTTGGCTGCTTTAGATAGTTTTGATTTATTTCTTTGTTTCTTTCTTGTTCTGAATTTAGCAATTGAAAGTCAATGGTACTGTCACTTGTGGCTGACAGAGCATGAACCTTTTCATTTAAATTATTAACTGTTAAGATATTTTCCATGTCACCTGCACGAACATTCCTGATGCAAAAATTACATATTAAACATTTTCTTCTGAGTACTCTAAAAGACAGGTGTTTGGTTTAAATATAAGATAGTGTCCATATTTTGCTACTTTTGTTCTATGACTTTACTGCATAAGGTAATATTGAGAGGGCTATTTTGAACTACATTATGATCTTTTGAGTTTTGTCTAGTAGTGCTTGCTGTATATGGAGTTTGATTTCTCTCCCTGCCAGTCTCTCCATGACAATTGGTGACCAGCTGCTCTGTGATGTGGAGGAGCATCTAAAACATTAATGTCCATCTGAAAATATAAATTTACATATCAATGTCATGTCAAAATAATATCATCATTATTCTACAGTGCAGTACCTTTATAGCGCCCCTTATTATAACACAATTCAAAATAATATTATCATTCAACATTGCAGTCCCTTTTTAACACCCCTCATTATATCACTGATTTGGATACAACATTTTGTGGCTCCCAATTTTTATTACGTAACATGGAATTTTACAAAGGAATTATAGGAAAATGACATTAAAATGGTCATTTTCCGTCATTTTCCCATAATTCCTTTGTAAAATTGTCCCTTTATCATATGATCCACTTATATAACAAGGTCCAATCCTATAGATCCCAAACATAGAGTTATAAAGGGACTGTACTGTGAGGAGCAGGTAGACTGCTTGACTTGAGATCATGGGGTTGCAGGTTCGAGCCTCAGCAGAGACACTGCATTGTATCCCTTGAGCAAGACACTTTATCCTCTCTTATAGTACTGGTTCAACTCAGGAAGACTCTTCCCTATATGACTGAAAATTTGTAGACTGGGACATAGAGAATCAAAACAAACAAAGACTGCACTGTATATATATTGCTTTGGTCGTCGTCGTCATCGTCATTTAGGTTGAGAAATAAGAAAATTATTTTTGATTACACATTTTTATTTAGGGGATTGATTATTATAATTCATACTAATTGATTGAAAACTAATTGGATTCATTGTCTTCTAGGGTACTGAAAGTAGAATACAGTTCAATAAAATATAGCTTGGTCTAACTTGATATAATAGAAGTTATTGAAACATAAAACTATATGAATGATGACATCAATAATTACACCATATTTGTGGTCCAAGTACAATGAATCAATTACAGGGGTTTTGCAATTTATATAACTCTTTACATGCTGGGTAATTTTGCATGCTTTTTTGTTGCCTGGTGTGTTTTTTTTGGTTTGTTTTTAAATTCATCATTTTCAAAAAAGATATCCTTAAGTAACACCATCAGATGATCAAATCTTTTCTATCCAGATGTGGCCTGACAAAATGTCTGGCCTGATCAGACCCCAACCTATTACAATTTTAGTCTAGGGACCATCAGCAAAAGGCCAGAGATGTCACTGGTTCAAGCAAAGAGTAAATAAGAGTGTTTTACCCACTTCTGACAGGAAGCCTGTAAAGTGGCACTTAATAAATACAACTTTGCTGATTTTTTTCAAAATCCTCTTTTTCGAAAAATTCTTTCAGGAATACCATCAGTGTCAAAACAATTCAGGCCCGACAAAATCTGATCTGGGTCAAAACTGTTTGCAAAGGTTATCTGACAGCAAACCCCACTAGTACAGAGAGAGTAAAGTAGGTGATGTATTAATTTTTAAGGTTCTGTATGCCATATCAGCCTTTAGATTTGCCTGCTGCCAAGGCTTAAGGCTTTTCACATGGCTCATTAAATAATACAAGATACTATTATAAGACTTTTGGGGTACTCTGTGAAGGCGGCTCCTCATGAATGCGTAATTTGGACTTGTGTGCCTTAGACATTGGTAAAAGCTGAAAATGAGGCGTGTTTTTATTCAAAAGTAACTTATCATCTTGAGCCATTACCCCAATATAGACGCAAAACACATTATTTAGTCCTTAAAACGCCAGAAAAATAACTGCATCTGAAAATGTCTATTTAACGTAAGCATAGAGGCAAACATTGTGGACCCAGATCAGACTGCTCCTGTAGGAGCAGTCTGATCTGGGTCCACTGTTTCTCTATGAGGCTTTAAACATTTTAGTGGACGACAAAAACATACCATTTTGTGATTATGCGCTTTATTGGTTAATAAATGTGAGTTCAGTGTGTATACGGTTAGGATTTTCATGAAATGCATGCACGTTTGCACGGCACAAAGTTACAACTTATTAATTCTTCACCAAATTATAAATAGAACCTAATTTCCCTTGTTTAGCAGATGAAATAGCCGAACCACGCCCGGATATGAATATTGCCCCCTTTACAGTAAGCTAAAAGTACCTTACCACCCTCTCACGTCTCTTTACGAATACTCTCTTGCTGGCACTATCATTTCTGATCATTTTGACCACTTCTTCTACAACACACACTGGCAACCAAATGACAAAGCACCAGCCTCTCTTCGCTGCACTCTTAATTACTTTAAGTACCCATGTATATAAGCACCTTTGTATTCGGGAAACCCCTAATGGGTACTTTTGCAAACAGTGAAGACCCAGATGAAATGCAGCATAATGCTGCAACACAATTAAATGAATTTGTAAAGGTAAAATAAAGATCTTCAGACAAAATAATACAATATTTTTTAAATTATAACCTGACACCCCTAGATATGTATAATGGACTATCCCAAGTTTATTGTATCAAATCAGAAGGATGAATCCATCAGTATACAAAAGGTTAAGATAATTCCAAAGCACATCAAGCTAAATTTTGAGCGTAAAATTGTGAATATTTTGTTATCTGTCAGTTTCGGTTCTCTTTTGAATACCCATAACAGAAGTTTGGGTTTAGAGCTAAGAAAATTCAATTTTTGGTATTAAGAATGCACTCTTATCTAGAGGTCTGGCACATGTACCTCTTTAGCAAGGTGTCTCCCATTATGCACCAGTTATTTTGACCAGCTTGTGCCTGGTATAGCAGAGCTTAAGTAGTGGTACCATATTTACCTAAAAGTTGTGCCGGCAGTGCAGAGGATATGTGAGGCTTTTGATTCCTGCTTAAACAGCGGCGATAGTAGCAATAGCAGTGTCTGTGTTTTTAGTAAAAAACCAAGGTTAATAACTCTGACATGATAGTCACTATGTGCAAAGAACTGATGGCAAGTACTTGTTTGTGTCATACACAGATTTAGATAAACAAAAAATTTCAGCAAAAATGTAAATATTTTCTTACCTATCAGTTTACACATATGTTTGGTTACTCAAAGGAACCGTCTAATTGAGACGGTTCTTTTGAGTACCCACATTATATCTTTTTGTTGGGAAATAAGAAAATTAAATTTTCGTTACCCACTCTTAACTAAAGTCCTAGTCATAATTTTTCACATTTTTTTCTGGTATTCTCTGTATACTGTTGTCCTGTGATTTTTAAAATAATAATATTATTTGAGAGCCAAGGTGGGGTGTATTGTTTAGCCATTTTTGGACAAATATTTTATATCTATTAGACTATTAGAGACTTTTAGACCAAAAACCAAACATATGGCAATTTTTGGGTCTAGAATTTAATGATTTAAATTTCTGCCTAAAATATAATGAGGATCAAAAACATTTTGTGATTACAGATTTAAACACATTCTCAAATTTAATGAGCAGAGCAAAAAATGGTGATAATAGGTTTGACTGATTAACAGGTGGATATTATCGATTAGGCAAATATTTTATTTTATGCCATTAAGCGGCCAAAATTTTAATGATTGGTGATTTTCAGACCCCCCAACCCCCTCCAGGCCCTCTTATACATTTCCCTGGGGGTGGAGACATTTACCAGGAATTTGACATAATGTCCCAACAGCGCATGTCTTTGCAGTTAAAATTAAAACAATAGACAGAGGCTAAAAAGGAACCTTTTATGATGACAATTTAGCACTTCATTTCTATTTGACAAAAGGCTAAATCATTCAACAAATTTCGAAGTCTTGTAGCAGTTAGAAACTTAAGAGTCCAAGCCTTTTTACAAATGCACAGTGGCGGATCCAGGATTTCTGGAAAGGGGATTCATATTTATAAAGGTTACATAGTGGGGGTTCGAATTCGATCCCTTTGCTGATTTTTTCTCATTTTTCTAAAATATCCCATGAAAATTAAATAATTTGGTCTAAAATGAAATAATTTGGTCAAAATTATTTCATTTTCATAGGATATTTAAAAACGGTTGGGAAGGGGGATTTAAGTGGACCCCCTGAATCCCCTCTGGAGACTTGATCCGCCACTGATGCAGTAGTCATTTGTAACCTTGGCCCCCACCAGACCAGCAGGGAGGGTAGGGGATAATGTGCCATGGATGCTTTCACTTTAACATTTTAACATTGTCCCCACAGTGTGGGAGAAATATACGTAGGCAAACATGGCAGTGCAATGTAAAACATACCAGACTGGGGGGGGGGGGGGGGGGGGCGGGAACTGCCATGGTTTAACATGGTTTTACCAGCTTGCTGTCCACACGATGAGGGGGTTATTTCAGGAGCTGTTCCCCAGGACTGGGGGCCATGGTTACAAAATGGCCATGGGGAGACACCCCAAAATAATGCTACAGTTGACAAAAAATGAACAGGCTCACTATAACCAAAACACTGTTGGTGGTCTATAAATAGGAGTATGTTCTGCTGAAGAAGTGCTACTGCACAAATTTCTTAAATATAGGTCACCTTGAACGAGAGAGCTGTCAAAAATTGCCACCTGTCAAAACTGGGTCAGACAATTGTATTCAGGTCCACATCCCCAATTACAACCCCAACCCCATAAAATAACCCTTTACAAAATAAAACAAATGACAAAATCACAAGAATGTCATTTAAAGTAGAATTATTTCACTTATTACCGTCTTACTTGGCAGCGAACACTTGTCGGTTTCAGGCGATTAGCAATTATGTCACGTGACATTTTAATACCACCCACCCCTTCATAACTAAGCAGCTGGTAATTGTTTGCCATTTATCGCGGTGTATAACGATCTGGTCCATTAAAAATTACTGTCATTGCAAGCATTTGTCTTTTTTACAGTGATTTTACTTCTTTTTTGCAGATGACATGCTTTTGTTTTCATTTAAAAAGAATGTAAACATAAACAAATGTGGTCGAAAGTTGATTCGTGACGCCTTTTCCTGTTTTAAGTTTCGTGTTTTCAAAATAAAGAGTAGCAAGTAGGTCACATACAACTAAATATAAATTTTCCTTTTTAAAAGGAGGGCTTTCCTAGTTGATTGCTAACCAAAAAAAGTGCAAACCACCTTAGCAGTATTTACTCGTAAACGATTCATGCCCCGTTCGCCCTGTGTGGTAGTTTCCAGATCATCGTGGTAGTTAAAATGCTATCGTGGTAGTTTCCAAGACTTTGTAGGATACGTTTCGGAAGTGTTACAAAACATTATGGTAGTTGTTTGTTTCGCATGATAACCCTCCAACTCTTCAATCAATTACCACGGTAAACAAAAAAAATCACATTTCAACACCATGAAGAAGCTAAGCTGAGGACTCAAGAGATTCAATGTGATGCTTGACAGGTGGAGATCATGTCCTGGACTGCCAAACAACATCTCTGGAAATCTAAAACAAAAGAAGGTCATCATTTGAGCCATGGTGGACCAAGCAACAGACAAAAAAAAATGATATAAAAATTGCGTCACTCGCTACGTTGTTCCATGTTCAGTCAACTTTAAGATAAAATGACAGGCTAAGACTACTGGCCCATAGTATCGTTAGTACTCGCGCTTCAGAAAAAAAGAGAAATATCCCCGGGTTGGGATACTTTTTATACACATGTCAGTGTGACGATGAATGGGCATGTTATTTAATAATTAAAAAGCATGTTTATTCAAAAACAAAATATGTGAATATCCCTTCTTTTCATTCTTCTCATCATTTCAATAGCCCACTAAAATTAAAATTAAGACAGTCTTCATTTGTTATCTGACAAAAGATTGTTTGAAAAGGTCTTCGTATGAATAAGAGAGGTATTCAAGGTTCCGCCCACACACCCTGTCTTTATACAAATGAAGTAGCCCCTAAATAGTGAACATCTGCTGATGCGAACTACTACTAAATTCCTACAAAGTCTTGGAAACTACCATGATAGCATTTTAACTACCACGATGAGCTGGAAACTACCACACAGGACGTACGGGGCATGAATCATTTACGAGTAAATGCTCAGATTTTTTTTCTGTGTAGGAATGTTTATTCAGGGTCTTTTTATCATTTCCATCGTCAAATGATATCAAATTCCATTTAATTTGACAGATATGGGCTAAAATCCTTCGAACTTTAGGGAAAGTTGGTCCGATGCTCAGTGGGGAAACACGGATCTAAAGAAGGAAAATAACTTTTCAAACAAAATTTTGGGCTAGAGAGGACTCTGAGACATATCTACACAGAACCACATTGTCGGATTTCACCATTGTCCGTTCTGATTTGTAAAATAAAACAAAAATGAAAGTGACACCAGCCTTCCTTTATCCAATTTGGGCCTGGAAACTACCACGACGTGTCCCGGATGTGGCTTGGGAACAAAATTACGTTAACACAATTTCGTGGTAGTTCCTAGGTTTACCACCCGTGAAGTCTGTTTTGGGGAAAAATTTCCAGTCCGAAATTCAAATAGGCATAACTTTTGAATTGATAGGAATTATAAGATGCGAATTTCAGCTATCACCAGCCAGAGAACAGCTTATTGCTACTTAAACTGGGTCAAACTCCTATTTTTCTGCTTGTGCTATTTATACACCGTTTCTCCTACTTGAAAGCTATTTTCATTGCAACAGCTAATGGTTTACCTTAGTGTATAGCAAGCTGACAATCTATTTATAGCTTGCCAAATACACCATGCAAAACATTGATAATGGTCTATAAGAGGCCTAATTTTGACCTCTAATATATATGTTTTTGTGAATTATGAAAATCAAATTATCCCCAAATGACTGATCTTCATATATAACTAACAAAAACATTTTAATTATGATTTTGCTGAAGTATTTTTCCAGGACCAGGTTTACTCAGTGCCAGATTATGGAAATTCCAACACTTAATATATGGTTCCAGTTGGCTCAAGGGGCCCATTGGGTAAATTTTTAGATAAGAAGTATCCTTATGTATTGATGATGCCAGCTGCAAAGTTATAATACCCTATGGCGATCCTCTAGACTTTTATTCAACCACAAAGAAAAGTGTGAGAATTGGATCATGACCCGACATGACCCCCCTAACTTAAAAAACCTCTGATATTGGTGAATGAGGAGAGATCAGTGTATAAAAGAGTAGTGTTTGACGGATTTATAGTAAAATAAATACTTTTTTGTCACTACATAGGAAATATTATCAACAAGGCAGCATTTTATAGTGGGGTTCCCCATGGGTTCGAAATCTGGAAAAATCGAAGGGCAGTCTTAGTTAAACGGTAAATCCACTTGGCTCAAAAGATAAATTGCAAAAAATCTTCTGCTATGTGATCCTGCTGACTTTATTGCATATTAGAATAAACTTTTTGATACAATCAGATTGTTAATTAGTCCATATTTTTCCCTTTAAGACAGACCTCAGTAATTTGAAAAATCTGACCTCATGAAATTTTATACTGCATACTGCTTGCTGTTAACACTCATTCATTGTTTTTGCAAATGATGCTAGACAGTATGAGAAGCTTGTAATTTTTAACCCTTGTCATGCTGCTTTTTTATATACAACACTCCTTCCTCTTTATTAAAGCTTAAAGCGCCAATCGCAACAAAAGTCGTCTGCTGTTCTTGTCTGCTGAAATGTTTAAGGAGCCTCTATGGCAAACGGTGTGGACCCAGAGTCTGTTTTGGGTGCACGCTGTTTGCTTCTATACTTAATTCGTCAGTAATGCTAGGCAATTATTTGATTTGGACGACTTTAGCAGACGACATATTCAGAGGCATTTTTCCTTGGCGCTTTAAGGATTAAACTGCCACACTCCATTTATAAGCATGCATTTTCAGCCATAGTGAAAATCAGTGTGGATCCTGATCAGGTGGCCTTTTTAGAAGCAAGCTGATCTGGATTTACATAGCTTTAAAAACAATCTGGGTTCAACTTGCTGAACATACATGAACTCAGATAATACTATATCTGCACTCTTATCAAAGCCAGTGTTTATGTGTGTAGCGGTGCTGGTTTTACTTGGCGGTAGAAGGTATCTGATTACATTTTAGCAGCAATATCTGCCTGACTGTATCTCGTTCTCACAATAACTGCTATTATCGGAAATATTTGGTTAAAAACTTAGTTTTACCTTTTCAGTTGATCTTTAAAAGATATATCTTGTCAACTTTAGATTCTTATGTCGTGTCAGTTATGTCATTACCGCAACATATAGAAAAATGCCCACAAAATTTTGGTTAATTATTGTAAATGTTCCATTCTAATGAAGTATATGTATTTCAGATATAATTAAAGCATTAAAACTTTAAGCCATTGAATGCATCAATTAAGAATTGAATGAAATTGATTTTTTTTTTACATTTTCAAAAGAACCAGCTTCTTTTTTCCAAATTTTCAGTTAAAATTTGACTAACTAATCAGATGATGTGTTTCAGTAGTCCATGATTAAGATCGCATAGATAGAATAAGCCAAAATCGAATCATATGGTATTGTTTACTTGTAATGAGGGTTCAACCACAAGAAAAAGTCGCGGTAATGACACATGTTTCGTGCTGTGGAGATGAGGTTGCAGAAATGACAGCTAGATTAACATGCATATCATAGGTCTAGGGCAACAGACAAAAACATAGATTGATTGAATTATTCTAGAAAGACCATACAATGAAGATTTTACAGAAAAAAGACTATATTATGACTTGGCTCCATGACATTACCGCAATGAACACCTTTTTGGAAATGACAGTTGTGGAATTGACAATTTATCATTTTTTGCAGCAATTTATTCTTAACTTAAATTGAAATCCGCGAATAATGTACAGTTTAAATATGTGTACTTGTTATGTAACTGTATGTCTCTCATGTAGAGAATAGCTTTAGACAAGATGTTTTGGTAATGACATACAGAAAGTATACTCATGTAAAACCACAGTTTCAAATCTTTGTCACTATCTTCTGCCATCAACTAGTCAAGTTAAATACTGGCTGAAATACTTGAAATATTGTGTACTTGTGGGTTAGTCAAAAAGGTTTTGTGTTGGGAATTGCATAATCAATCTTTTTGTTCAATATTTGTAAGCGTTGCAGAAATGAAAAAAAAACTGAGGGACAAAACGTGATTCTCCAATTGAAGATATTTAATCTGTCTTCAGGATATGTGGCCAGGTATGGTTCAACCAGCCTGATTAACTACAGAGACTAGCTAGAATATGGCAAGTTTAGAGTTATTGCTCTAATGATAGCGAAAGATAAAGGCAATGATCAAACTGTGCTGATGCGTATGCTGTCCTGCGCCTTTGTATTTTCTTCTCCAAATACACGGGATAGAAATTTATAGTAGGATTGTCAAATTTGATTTGAAACTTAATAGTCAATGTGCTTGTAGCAATTAATTATGTTAATGGCCCACCTAAAACAAATAGTAAGTGAGTATGATCAGGAAATACCACAATCACAAACTGCAGACAAACCACTGGCACCACGAGAAAGAGCCACACAACAATCACAAGACACCAAGAAGACAAATTAAGCGAAGCAACCAGCTCTCTCTTCCCCATCAAGATGATTGCAATACTAGGATGGACATAAAGTAACGTACAACAAAACATAGAACAATTACAGACTCCCACAATGATAGTAACAATAAACAAAAAGTCAACGACAACAGAACCACCGCCTTAGAACGGACAGCAGCCTAAGCCACCGGGGGGGGGGGGGGGCTTAAATGTATTTTACTGGTACCAAATATTCGCCCTAGATTCTGCTGCTGATGTTCAGCTCTCATGGAAGCCTTCTAACTTTGACTTTCTGTGAAAAAAAAATGGTCACAAAAAATACCCCCACCCCCTAAACCTAAAAGTGCTGGCATTAATATGCAATATTTTTCAAATATTGTTATTTTGCTGGGTGCACTAAATGTACGGGTTTGATTTAAGCACAAAACTATATTTGTCCATAATGCATTATCCTAGCCACAGGCTGTCAAAATTTGGGCAGATTGAATAGGAGAGTGTCCGTTGTCCTTGTCTTATATTAGTATATACATGGTTTTATGTTCAACTGATAGTCATTGATCGGTTTTGCTCAAGGTACTAGAGGGGAATATTATTTGGCCTAAAACATTAAGAATGTTAAAATTCTATCCTATCACAGCATTTATGAAAATGCATGCAAACTTCCAAAAATATTTTTGATAAGGTTTTTTTTTTTGTTGAAGTATATATATCCAATTAAATATAAAATTCGCATTTTAGATTTAATGTTATTGCTGAAAAACAGTGTTCCAATTGAATGGCTATACTACAGTAGATTCTGTTTATCATATGACATTGAGATTACTTTGAAAGTAAGAAAGAGGGCAAAGATCAGAAATCGGTACAATCAAGCACAACACAGACCCAGGATACCAATGGGAAAGTGACAACTTCACAATTAGACATCACAATCATGAGCCAAGAGCTCCGCTCTTTCCCAGCTGGTGACCACAAGGCATCAACAAACAGACGCATACCCATAAATAGTAAATGAGTATGATCAGGAAATACCACAATCACAAACTGCAGACAACCCAGTGGCACCGTGAGGAAGAGCCCCTCAACCATCACGAGACACCAGGAAGACAAATTAAGCAAAGCAATCAGCTCTCTCTTCCCCATCAAGATGATTGCAATACTAAAATGGACATAAAGTAACGTACAACAAAACATAGAACAATTACAGACTCCCACAATGGGAGCAACAATAAACAGAAAGTCAACAACAACAGAACCACCGCCTTAGAACGGACAGCAGCCTAAGCCACCGGGGGGCTTAAATGCATTTTACTGGTACCAAATCTTCGCCCTAGATTCTGCTGTTGTTGAAGTACAAAAAATGTTCAGCTCGCATGGAGGCCATCTAACTAATGCAATGTATCATCATGGAAAAACACTCTAATCAAATTACTACACCATGATGAAACAAAGAAAAGGGCTCATGACTCACAGATAGTCAGAGCTAAAGAAAACCTCAAGTTGAGCCACGGTGGGTCCAGCTACAGATAAGCATCAGGCCCCAACCCACCGATTAAAGCTTTACGTCAGAGCCGTCATAGAGTCTGAGGCCCGACCCACCGTCGTGCAATTAAAGAGGAACAAAAACAAGACAGAAATAGCATAATAGATGATCCACATAAGAAACGTAAGTAAGGGTGCAAAGATCAGGAATCGATACTATCAAGTACCACACCTGATCCAGGATACCAATGGGAAAGTGATAGACTTACAGTTAGACACGGCAAACGAGAGCCAAGAGGTCAGTCCTTTCCCAGCAGGTGACCACAAAGCACATATAAACGGACGTGTACAAAGACATAGCAAACACAAGACAGAACAAAAACTTAAAAGATCCAAAAAAGAAGTACCGTATTGGAACGGTCAGTAAAATATTTTACTGGAGTGCTTAAACCAGTTTAACGGCACCAACCTCACCCTTATTTCAGATGTGGATCAAAACACATAGATATTTGGTTTGCATGAAAGACCCCTAACTTATTAATGCATCATCTCCTAAAACATATAAATCAAGATACAACAAGGAGATAAAGCAAAGATAAGGACTCAACAGTAAATAAAACTGAATACCGGAGCAAAAGAAATCCAACAGGTAAACCCCGGTGGGCAAGACAAACAGCCAAAGCATCAGGCCCCTACCATCTCATCAAAAGATAAGTCTTTAAGTCAGAACCATCATAGAGTCTGAAGTCCGACCCAATAGTGTGCAATTAAAGAGGAAAGCAAAGTTGCAAACCGTGATTGGGTTGACCACCAAGCATGCAGTCTGTTGCAATGCATTAATGTTATAGCCAATCTGTTTATAATGGGATCTTTTTTTAATGAACTGCGCTGAAAAATTATTAGAGCCAACAATCTTCTTCAATTTATACACCAAGTCACCATAGAAATCAGGTTCCGAAAGTACTTGGCGCAAGCGAGATTTAAGTCCAACTTAGAATTTAGAAATCAAATCATAGTATCCACAGTCGCATACGTGATCTCGTGTAGATTTTTTGGCTGCAGTATAGACTAACAAAGATGGCGGACACTCGAGACAGGAAATTGTGAGTTCACTTTCATTTGCTAACTATGGCATGTTTATTTACACCCAGCGGCCAGTCATAGAAGCTAACACGCTTAGAAAAAAAGGATTCTCTGATTGTCCTATTCTCTTTGCGCAGTTTGATCTGTTAAGCTAGAATTTGACAGAGAGAAGTGAGTGATTTGCAGATTGAAAAAACGAAGCGGAGACCCGACCTGTTTTCTTGCCATTTTGTCTCTCAAACAGAAAAAATCGTGATTTTTTTACTATATATCATAAGCCCAGTCCTAGCCACTCACCCTCTAGCCATGAAAGCCCAAACAAACATTTTTGGATGGTGATATATGAGTTTTAAAACATCGGCATTGATATCGTGTAGACCACGGCTCTTTTCTGGTGTGTATCGTGTAGACACAAATAGTTTTTGTGAATTATGCGACTGTGTAGACACTGGTTTTGGATACCGTGTAGACTCATAAAAGAAGCCCCATCAAATTTAAGCTTTTTGCCTGTTTTAAGCTTCCTGCTGTATTTAGAAAGCCAATATCGGCAGACACTGCGCATGCAAACCCCAATAGACTTCAAGCTGATCTGAACCTCGCTGCCAGCATTTTCCATTTTAGCTTATAGACTTTAGCCTAGGCTCAAATTGAACATAAACTAGAGCTAGATTTTGACCAAGCTTTAGGTTTTTCGTGTATAGAACGTCTTAATTTCGAAAAAGTACCACAACAAAGGTTTGGATGAAGAATAAAAAAAAAATTAATGAATTTTAACACACTAGGTGGCAATTGTGTTTTCTCTGGTTCCTATAAAAATCGTTTTGGATCTACAAATACAAAACTGTCGACAGTCAAAACATTTTTGATTGCCACTATGTGTATTTTTGCAATCAAAAACGCTAATATTGGCGATCAGAAACGCAGTTTTGTTAAGTTATGGATAATGCTAATTTGAAGTTGTAGTTCAGGGTTGCTGCCTACTCTGTGTGTTTTAAAGGATTGCAAAAATGTTTGTTGAAGCCCACAGTGGAAACTCAGACTAGCCTTCACAGCATGCAGAATGTGAATGCACGAATTACAAGCATCAAATGGATACAATTCTTCAGGATAAAGTATTTTGTCGTTGCCCTGTAAAGCATAACCTGTTATGAATGTTGGTATTTATTACTAGCTTTGTCATTCAGACATATATGGAACGCTAAATTCATGACCAGCTTGTGTTTTTAATTAGATTGGTATGAGATGAAATATGCTTTGTTTAGTTGCAGTATATACTAGAGCATTTTGCTTTTTTGGCTAATGGGCTGGCAATGCATATTTCATCATCGTGTTCAATGTCTTTTGACAAGTTTTGAAGGTATTTTTCCAAGAATGATAACTCGCTATCAATGTCCATTTGCTCGCTTTCATCATTGCGTGTATCTTCATCTGTTTTATCCTCGTGTATTGTTACAATCCAGTTGCAGTGAATGGCTATCAGGTGTTGTCCTGGTTGTAAGATTTCTTATGCAATAAATCCATTTTTTTTTATTTCATTCCAACTGCTCCAGATTTTTCGTCTAAAACAGCAGCAATCATCTTCAATATTGTCCCCCCGTGTGCTTCTGCAACATGGTTGATACATTCTTGTGGATTATCTGTAACCAATTGACAATAATAGCATTCTATTGTATCCATTTCCATCATTCATATTCAATGGGCTGTATGCCTATAATAAGAATAATAATATAAGAAAAATGTCTCTGAAGTATTAAAAGTGAAATTTACCCTGCTGACAGGTCTTTATTCAAGTGAAACATTTATGCCTGTGTACATATCAAAAATTGCGCGTATATATCTAAACTATGAATTCTATTTATAGTGAATAAAATTCATCATATCTTGAGCATATTTATCAATCAATCATTCTATATTAAGAAAAAAGAGAGCCCAACTGCCCGTGGTTCCCCATGTGAGAAATACTGTTATAAGATAATGGAAGAAACTGTTACTCTCCAAATTTCAGAAATGAATTTTGATGGATTAGCAGTTTCATTCGGACTTTATATTAATTCAAACCATTTACTATTGGATGCTTTTCCTGATTTTTTAGAAAGGAAATAACTAAAAAAGAGCAAATAAAACACTGTCATAGATGAATATACATAAAACATTCAAATATTAAGGCTGTATACCTAGTTAATTCATAGTGATTGGTTTAAGGGTTCACTGTTAATTCCAGTGTTAACATAAGGGTCCATGGATGGGACCAGTACCAAATTTGATAAAAAAACATATAGTGATTACTTATACAGAATATTAAGGCATTAAACAAAATGAAATTCGTGGTTTCTCAAAATAAACCATTACATGTATTAAAAAGGCTAACCTCCAGGGTGGGTTTTTGTCATTATGCTACACTACAGCATGAAGACAAACCCATTACACATGGCATAAATGATAATAATGTAAAAAGATCAAAAATAGTAATTATGATAATGAAATATCACAATCACAAACTGCAGACAAAACCCATGACACCACAAGGAAGAGCTCCACAGCAATTACGAGACAACAGGAAGACAATCTAAGCAAAGCAACAATATTTCTCTTCACCATTTTTTATGCTTTGTCTATATAAGCCTGTGTAAAATTATGTGACCCAATGGCTGGACCAATTTTAACCCAGGCGACATTAAACAAACTTGGTAGTGGTCTACTAGTTGGTTATACATTAAATATCCAGGCTCTTTGCATATAAAGGTCCTGATTAACGCCAATGTAAAGATTGTAACTGTTTGGGTTGGGCCATTTTAGTAACAGGGTCAACATTTCATTAAACTTGGTAGAGGTCTACTGCCAGATGCTATATACCAAATAAAAAAGCTCTGCTTATGCTTAGCACACGACCACTGGATTGGGCCTTTTTTGTCCAAGGTCCATAGTTTTAACAAACATTGTAGAAATACACTAAGTAATGCTAGATGCCAAAATATAAGGGTTATATACATTGTGACATCAGACAAGACGTTTTTATTTATTTTTTTATATTCATTTTGAGCTCTTGTGCCCTAAACATGCAATTGACCCAACACATACAAACATCCTATGAAGGGCCCATGATCATTTAAGTCAAGCTTGGTAAAGATTTAGCTGTTAGTTTGTGTTCATTTTGAGCCAAGGCTAAGGTATGTAAGCTAAAATGGAACATGCAAGAAGCGAGGTTCAGATCAGCTTTAAGTCTATTTGGGTTTGCATCCACAGAGTCTGATGGTATTGGCTTTCTAAATACAACGGGAAGCTTAAAACAGGCAAGATGCTTCATGGTGATAGCTTATTTTATGAGTCTACACGGTATCCAAAACCTGTGTCTACACAGTCGCATAATTCACAAAAACTACTTGTGTCTACACGATACACACCAGAAAAGAGCCGTGGTCTACACGATATCAAGCCCGATATTTTGAAACTTGTATATCATCATCCATGAATGTTTGTTTGGGCTTTCAGGACTAGAGGGCGAGTGTCTAGGACTGGGCTTGTGGTATATAGTAATATCATCGCGATATTTGCTGTTAAAAAGTCAAAATGACCAGAAAAAAGGTTGGGTCTTCACTTCGTTTTCACTTTCTGAAAATCACTCACTTCTCTCTGTCAAATTCTAGCTTAACAGATCAAACTGCGCAAAGAGAATATGACAATCAGAGAATCCATTTTTTTCTAAGCATGTTTGCGTCTATGACTGGCCGCTGGGTGTGAATAAACAGGCCGTAGTTTGCAAATAAAAGTGTACTCACGATTTCCTGTCTCGAGTGTCCGCCATCTTTGATAGTCTATACTGCAGCCAAAAAAATCTACACGAGATCACGTATACGACTGTGGTATCTTCTATAAAATTTTGAAAATGTTTTACGAAGTTTATGATACCGATAGCCTTGTTTTAGAAGTTTCTGAGTTAACAATTTATTGCGAGTGTTGAAGTCAGCAACATTGCTAGATGCTCTAGCAAAACGATTGAGTTGAGAGATATAGACTCCATAGGATGTAGAACGAGGAACATCACCATCTAAAAATGGGAAATTGACAATATCAAAATCAAAGTCGTCACGTTTATCATTAATTTTGGTAGAAACAATATCATTAGAAATTGACAGATGCAAGTCTAAAAATGGGGCTTCAGTATCAGAGGTATTGGCTTTATTCAGTTGGGGCTCTGAAGGGTATATTTGACTAACCATATTGTCAAAATAAACATTATTAATATTTAATATCGTCCACATATCGGGATGTAGTGTTAAACGCATCAATAACATCAGTTTGCTAATCATCAGAAAGAGACATCATAAAGTCCCTCTCATAACAAAACAGGAAAAAATCTACAACCAGGGGAGCAAAATTAGTGCCCATAGGAATCCCACCTTCTTGTCTATACAGCTTAACTAAAATTTTACCTGAATTTTTAATATACCAAAATAGGTTATTACCAGATCTCTCATATACCTTTTCACAATACTTGATAACATGTTTTTAACAGCTGTAAGTCACGAGGTTAACAATTAAGAAAGTTCTGTTGTCGTACAAGAACTAGAATTAGCAATACATCTTGCTTTATATGGTCTTTTATGGAGTTTAGGTAACATGTACAACGTAGCACCACCTATGAAGGGTCTGTAGAAATATTTTATTGGAGGGCGTAAACCAGGTTTCAAGGCGCGCCAACCTCACCCTTAGTTCAGATGTGGATTCAACACATATAGATGTTTGGTTTGCACGAAAGACCCCTAACTTATCAATGCATAATCTCTTAGAAAATATAAATCAAGATATAAAAAGGAGATAAAGCAAAGATAAGGACTCAACAGCAATCAAAACTGAATACCGGAGCAAAAGAAATCCAACAAGAAAACAGCGGTGGGCCTGACAACAGCCAAAGCATCAGGCCCCTACCATCTCATCAAAAGATAAGTCTTTATGTCTGAACTGTCATAGAGTCTGAAGTCAGGCTCACCAGCGTACATCTAAAGAGGAAAGCAAAGTTGCCAACCATGATTGGATTGACCACCAAGCATGCAGTCTGTTGCAATAAATTAATGTTTTAGCTAATCTTTTTATTATGGGAAATTCTTTTAATGAACTGCGCTGAAAATTATTAGAGCTAACAATATTCTTCAATTTATACACCAAGTCACCATAGAATTCAGGTTCCAAAAGTACTTGGCGCAAGAGAGATTTAAGTCCAATTTGGAACTAAGATATCAAATCATAGTATCGTCTATAAAATTTAGAAAAGGTTTTGCGAAGTTTATAATACCGATAGCCTTGTTTAAGAATTTTTATGAGCTAACAATTTATTGCGAGTGTTTAAGTCAGCAATATGGCTAGATGCTCTAGCAAAACGAATGAGTTGAGAGATATTGACTCCATAGGAGAACATCACCACCTAAAAAGGGAAAATGACAATTCCAAAATCAAAGTCGTCACGTTTATCATTTGTAGAAACAATATCATTAGAAATTGACAAATGCAAGTCTTAAACGCGGCTTTGGTATCAGAGGTATTAGCTTTATTAAGTTGGGTCTCTGAAGGGTATATTTGACTTACCATATTGTCAAAATACACATTAATGTTTAAAATATCGTCCAAGTATTTTGATGTAGTGTTAAAAACATCAACAATATCAGCCTGCTTATCATCAGAAAGAAACATCATAAAGCCCCCCCCCCCCCCCCTCATAACTTAAAAGAAATAAATCGGCAACCAGGGGAGCACAATTTGTACCTATAGGAAATCTCATTTCTGGCGTAAAAGTTACAAATTTGTCATTATGTACGCAACGTTGTTATGGACGTTATAATGTTTCCCAAAAATCTGTAAACCACTATTATTGCATAAAAAGCCGTGTCACACGCTATTGACAGCTATGTTTTAACTGGCAAAAACCCATGTATTAATCAGGCACTTAACGTGCTGTTGATGCATGGCTTTTGTACTTTACATATATGCATTCCAGGCCGCCATAAAAATTGACGTCATCAACAGTATCGTGCATAAAAAAGAACATAATATAGTGAAGTTAGGATGACGTAAGTCTTTTCTCTGGAATAGACTTTTTAAAAACTTATGAATCCTACATCTTTTTGCGCGCCATTATAGTAATACAAAAATGAACTCTTCGATGTGCTTTTCCAAAATTTTCAAGTGACAAAATGACTTTATGTTATTATATATAACAACGATCAAACATGGTTTTCTGATACACTAACATCTACTAGACCCCTCGGGGGGTCGTTAAAGCCCTCGTCTTTCAGGCTCGGGTTTCAACACCACCCTCTGGGTCAAGCAGAGGTTAATGCATAGAAAAACATGTTCGATCCCTATATTAATGCATAAAAAGCCGTGTAGCACGCTAGTTACAGCTATGTTTTAACCGACAAAAACCCATGTATTAATCAGGCAATTCACGTGCTGTTGATGCATGTCTATTGTATTTTACATATGCGCATTCTAGGCCATAACAAAAATTGATGTCATCAAAAGTAACTTGCATAGAAATGAACGTAATTTAGTGACGTTAGAATGATGTAAGTCGTTGCTTTCAAAGCCTACGAATCATTCATGCTTTTGTTCTCCATTATAGTAATACAAAATAAACTTTTCGAAGCGTTTTCCCAAAGTTTTCAAGTGACAAAATGACTTTATGCAATAATAACGATCAAACATGATTTTGTGATGCACTAACATCTGCTAGACCCCTCGGGGCCGTTAAAACCCTCGCCTTTCAGGCTCGGGTTTCATCACCACCAATGATAATGCATAGGAAAACATGTTTGATCCCTATAGTGGTTTATCGATTGTATTGCATGTCGTTATATCACTCCCAAATACGACGTCATGTATTAATGGCTTTATTTTCAACTGGCAGCTATTGGATTTTTTGCGCATATACGCAAATTCGTAAAAGGGACGTGGATTTGTTTGCGTACATGCGCAGAAATTCCTAATAGTGATTTTGGATAACAAGTCTTCCAACGCAAGATTATTCGGACATATACGCAAATCCTTAATAGAGACGTGGAAGCTTTTTTTGCATACATGCGCAGAAATTCCTAAAAAGTGATTTTGGATAACACTATCTTCCAACGCTGGATTATTTGGGCATATGCCAAAATCCTTAATAGAAGCATGGAAGTTTTTTGCGTACATGCGCAGAAACTCCTAAATTTAAAGCGATTTGTATAATTCACTTTAGATACGTGGAAGTATTCTGCGCATCATTTTTGTTGAATTTTGTGCGCTGACACATGCGGCACATCTTAAAAGAGACGTGAAAATTTTTGCGTACATGCACAGTAATTCCTAAGAGTGATTTTGGATAAAAAAAAGTTTTCCAACTTTGGATTATTTGCGCAAACACGCAAATCCTTAACAGAGACGTGGATGTTTTGCGTATATGCGCATAGATCTTAATAGAGATGTGGAAATTTTTGCTTACATGCGTCTAAAGTGATATTGGGTAATAAAGTCTTCCAACTTTGGATTATTTGCGCAAACACACAAATTCATAGCAGAGATGTGGATTTTTTTTTGTGTATCATCGATGTGCATAAATTCCAAATAACTCCATTCCCTGGGCTGGCGGTCTCTTGAGCAGAGAAGGCCCGACTCCCGACTTTGCCTATTTTACAAGATCGTATATGGTCTTGTAGCCATTGACATGCCTCCATATGTTGTTCACCCATTGAGAACTCCCAGGAATTCACACACCCTTGGCTTCCGTCAAATTCAATCCACTGTAGATTACTACAAATACTCATTCTATCCCCTCTCAATCGTGCAATGGAACCGGCTGCCAGCACACATAGCACTTCTGCCCACCTTTGATTCATTTAAGAGGACAGTGTGCACAGTCAGCCACCCAATGCCATAAATGTCAGTGTACTGTTTTTAAACTTTTTAGCCTATCACTGTCAGCCTGTTTCTGACTTTTAACATTTTAACCCTATCATCTTTTATTCCACTCCACCTAACAAATCTTATAGGAACTTTTTATTTTTAAAAGCATTTCTTCCACTAACACCGCACTGACGCGCACCTGCACGTAATCTCCGAGAGGGGGTGATGCAGTAGAGATAGATAGATAGATAGATAGATAGATAGATAGATAGATAGATAGATAGATAGATAGATAGATAGATAGATAGATAGATAGATAGATAGATAGATAACGATTTGTATAATTCCCTAAAAGGTCGTGGAGGTATTCTGCGCACCAATGTTGGATTTTGTGCGCTGACAGATTCGTCAAATCTTAATAAATACGTGCAAATAAACCAGCGTTGGACGGTCAAAATCATTATTAGGAATATCTTGGTACGCCGCAGAATACATCCATGCACAGACATGATCCAAATAAGTAGTAGCCTTGCTCGTATATAGGCACAAACTCCAACCCTGTACTTAATGGATGTTTGCGCTGTACGCAGATAATCCACAAAAGCAAGCTTTTCAATGCACACGTGTATAAGCAAACATTCCACCACAGGATGGTTTGCATCCAAATTTGGGTCAATACATACCTCAAATATATACACGTATATACGTATTCCATGCATGGCGTTTTTGCGCATGGCGCATAACATCCACTATTGGATTATTTGAGCTTTGTATAATAAACATACTGGCCAATGTAAACGCACCGGTGGTTGCTACAACGAGCTGGTGGTTGCATTTTACAGCACCGGTGGTGGCGTAAAAAGGTAAAAAAAATCTATACCTGTTGACTTTATTATTTATTTATAAACTTGCATTTATTTTATTTGTGGTGACACCTGGCGCACAGACCACCGGTAAAATTGCAGTTTATGGCTCTGCAAAGCAATTGGTGATTTAATTCATGGTTTGGACTGCAAATCCAACAAAGTTCTGGAGTTTTGCCGTGACAGGTGCTTTTTTCAAGTGTAACTGCCTAAATTGAGTGAAATCTGCACGTCTAAGCGCAGCTGTTGTCATATTCCCATGAAATAACATCCAAAAAACGATTACTACTTTGGGTTTTTTTCTTGGTAAACTAGCAAATGTTTTATTGAGGAATTTGTATTACAACGCACTGGGAGCATTTTTGACGCATTGATACAACGCACCGATGGTTGCACGGAATTCCTCTGGTTGCTGGTGCAGCCTCACCAAAGCATTCACTGTTCTTATAAACGGTACATAAATCGTTATTTGAGCCAGCACATGATATTTCAGTACCAGGGCGAAGACTCAGGTGAGCCTATGCAAATGTACAGACTTGCCAGAGCCTTCTCTGCATAGAAAAAATAGAGAGTAGTAATCTTTTTTGGATGTTATTTCATGGGACTATGATAACATAGCTGCAGCTGTGCTTAGACATGCAGAATTTCCTGAAGTTAGGCAGTTACAATAGAAAAAGCACCTGTCACTGTCAAACTCCACAACTGTGTCGGATTTATCGGCCAAACCATGAATTAAAACGCCAATTGCATGGCAGAGCCATAAACTGCAATGTTTCTGACGTTTTGTGCGCATTGGGTCATCAAAAGTAAAATGAAAGCAAGCTTATAAAGAAATCATACAGTCAATAGGCATAGATTTTGTGGTTTTTGTACACTGATGAAGGCTCAAGCGTGACTCTGCAAATGTGTAGCCTCACCAGAGATGCTCCAGAGCTAGCCCTGTTCGCACTTCGAGAGTGTTTCCGCCTATTTTTCAGATTGGCCCCAAAACTTTTAATTTAATGAGATTGTTTGTCCGTTATGATACATTACAGTAGTTAATAAGCCTCCATGCGAGCTTAAACTTTTTGTGCTTCAACAACAGCAGATTCTAGGGCGAAGATTTGGTACCAGTAAAATGCAATTTTAGCACCCCAGAGGTATAGGCTGCTGTCTGTTCTAAGGCGGTGATTCTGTTTTTGTTGATTCGTTGTTGATTGTTACTCCCATTACAGGATTCTGTAATTGTTCTATATTTTGTTACTTTATGTCCATTCTTGTTTTACAATCATCTTGATGGGGAAGAGAGAGAGAGAGCTGGCTGCTTTGCTTAGTTTGTCTTCCTGGTGTCTCGTGATTGCTGTGTGGCTATTCCTCTCAGTGTCATGGGTTTGTCTGCAGTTTGTGATTGTGATACTCACTAGTTTTGGGTGTCATTCATGCGAACAGCGATGGCTTTGGCCACATTTGCTTGGTCTAGTCTGAGCCTTCGTCACAGTTTAAAATTCTCATGTGGTATCTTAAATGGCGATTGAATGCCATTTTGTGCGAGCAGCGAAGGATCTGGTGAGTCTGCACATTTGCACAGGCTTACCTTAGCCTTCGTCACTGTACAAAATCTCTTGTGCTGCCTTATATTGCGATTTGTGTGCTATTCACGCCAGCAGCGAATACTCTGGTGAGTCTGCACATTTGCGCAGGCAGTCACTGGACAATTTAATAAATATCAAGATCTCTTGTGCTGGCAGCAAAGGCTCTTGGGAGTATGCACGTTTGCACAGGCTCTCCTGAGCCTTCTATACAGTATCGAAATATCATGTGCTGGTTGAAATGGCGATTTTTGCAACGTTTATGTGAACAGCGAATGATGTGGTGAGTCTGCACCAGCAACCACAGGAATTCTGTGCAACCATCAGTGCGTTGTATCAATGCGTCAAAAAATGCTCCCAGTGCGTTGTAATAAAAATTCCTCAATAAAACATTTGCTAGTTTACCGAGAAAAAAAAAACAAAGTAGTTATCGTTTTTTGGATTTTATTTCATGGGAATATGATAACAGCTGCGCTTAGACATGCAAATTTCACTCAATTTAGGCAGTTACACTTGAAAAAAAGCACCTGTCACGGCAAAACTCCAGATCTTTGTTGGATTTGCAGTCCAAACCATGAATTAAATCACCAATTGCTTGGCAGAGCCATAAACTGCAATGTTACCGGTGGTCTGTGCGCCAGGTGTCATCACAAATAAAATAAATGCAAGTTTATAAATAAATAATAAAGTTAACAGGTATAGATTTTTTACCTTTTACGCCACCACCGGTGCAGAAAAATGCAACCACCAGCTCGTTGTAGCAACCACCGGTGCGTTTACATTGACCAGTTGGATTTTTTTGCGCATATAGTAGAGACGTGAATGCTTTTTGCGTACATGCGCAGATATTCCTAATAGTCATTTTCGGATAACAAAGTCGTATCAACGTTGGATTATTTGCGCATATACAATGTAAGCAAATCCTTAAAAGAGACGTGGGAGTTTTTGCGTACATGTATGCGCAGAAAGTCCTAAATTAATAGCGATTTGTATAATTTTCTTTAGATACGTGGAAGTATTCTGCGCACCATTGTGGTTGGATTTTGTGGTCTGACAGATGCGCTAAATTTTAATAGAGACGTGGAAATAATCCAGCGTTGAAAGAAAGCATTTTTAGGAATATCTGCGTTCGTACGCAGAATGCATCCATGTCTCTTGGTAACGTTACTTGCTCATATAATCCAGCGTTGGATCTTGTCAAAATCATTTTTAGGAATATCTTCGTACGTGCACAGAATACATCCATGTCCCAAGGTTGCTTGTGTGCACAAATAATCCAGCGTTGAAAGGCCAAAATTATTGTTAGGAACATCTGGAATGCGCAGATTAGGCCTACATCCATGCGCAGAAATGATCAAAATAGCTAGTAGCCGCCCGGGATCTACGCACACACTCCAATCTTGTAATTAATGGATTTTTGCGCTGTACGCAGATTATCCACAAAAGCAAGCTTTGTAATGTACAAATAAGCAAAAAATCCAACACAGGATGGTTAGCGCCCAGCGCAAAAACTCCAAATTTGGATCAATCTCGGGCTCATATGTATGTACACTCAGTGGTCATAAGTAAGTAGCCAAATCAGCTTGCAAGAATTTGACAAAAAATATGGTCTGAAACAATTGTCTTTTCTAGCCAATTAAGACAATTTCCCCAAATGATAATTGCCCTGGATAAATATACAGTGTATATGTTTACGTCATCACCAAATTGTATGATGTCATCATCTGTTGCTATGGAGATATTGTGTATCACAAACATTGGCTCCATTTCTTCAAAAAAGACAGCAGGTGTTGAAAAATTGCTGTAAAAATGCCAGATTGTAATATTTTTTGTTGAAAATTTGCAGAAATATTTGAAATGTACTGAAAAACATTCTGTTAAAGTTCAAATTAGTATAAAAACTGTAAATAATATAACGCAGGGCAGAGAACTGGACGGAAAGTAATGCCATGAAAATGATCCGACTGCAGTATACTTTGGCTGTAAAAACAAACTAGATAAACAAATGCAGGAATATGGGGTATGTATGTTTTGTGAGGTATAATAACAGTGTTCAAATTGAAAATAATATATTTTGAATAAAGGTTGATGGATATAAGCTATGGTTGGATCCAAAGAAAATCTGCTAATTTTCACTGTCAGTCCTGATATTGGTGCCACAAGCAGCATAACCGGTGATATAATATTTGTGTAATAATTATTTTCTGTTGAAAGTACCATTTGGGGTTACATTTTTACAGAACATTTACTTTTTTAAGAAGAACTATCCTATGATTTCGCATGAAAGTTTGGGTACCCCCTCGTAAAGCAAAATTTGACCAAGGGATTAGGTATCACTGGGTGCTGTCTTTTCGATTTGAAAGAACGAAACATTTAAAGACTATTTGCTTCAAACACTTGTATATAGACCCTAGATAGACTGATACTTGTTGCTGAGTTACCATGTGGGTTCATTCAATAATTTAGATTTTTTGGTCAGGGGTGCAAATACCCCACCACCCCTAATATGACGGTGAATAAATTAGGAAGATGTGAACACATCTTGTTCACAGCTCACGATTATAACATATAAGCACCATTATCACCAAAAAATATATAGAAAACAAGCAATATCTATAGCCATGTAAAAACGGAAGAAGTTTAGAACCCACATCGAATTTTCAAACTGTTTCAGAAATCAGGGGTGGTTGAAATGAATAACACCCACAAACTCTAGGTGATATTATTTCTATAATAATCAAGCATTCTTAAGTTGAAAAATAGCAAATAGTGATATGTTCAAAATTTCAGATAATTTGCATTCCTCGTTTTCAAATTATACAAATTTTAAATGTACTTAATTTTTTGCAAACCAAACAACATTTGCCATTGTGGCTACTTACTTATGGCCACTGACTGCGGTATAGCTATATACCGGAAGGAACGTTCCTTCCGCGGAAGGAAGGTTCCTTCCGCGGAAGGAAGATTTTTGAACGGAAGGAAGCTTTTAAATAAGGGTTTTAGCAAGATAAGTCTATAAAATCACAATTTATTATTAAAATAATGAATAAAGAGATGCTTAGATGAAAAACTGTGATGAAAATCTACTAAAAAAAATCCCTATGCAGAAGTAAGATTTTAGTACGGAAGGAAGCTTTCAAATAAGTTTTTTAGCAAGGTAAGTCGATAAAATCACGATTTATTATTAAAATAATGGATATAGAGACGTTTAGATGAAAAACTGTGATGGAAAATACCAAACTGGATTACAGCTTTGCTACTAATAAAAAATGTCCCTTTGCAGAAGGAAGATTTTTGTACGAGAGGAAATTTCAAATAAGTTTTTTAGCTAGATAAGTCTATAAAAACACGATTTACTATTAAAATAATGAATAAAGAGATGTTTAGATGAAAAACTGTGATAAAAATACCAAACTGGATGACAGCTTTGCTACTAATAAAAAATGTCACTATGCGCAAGGAAGATTTTTGTACGGAAGGAAGCTTTCAAATGAGTTTTTTTTAGCAAATTAAGTCTATAAAATCACGATTTATTATTAAAATAATGAATATTGAGATGTTTAGATGAAAAATGCGATTAAGATCATAACGGGGTGTCAGTTTTGCTACTATTAAAAAAATGTCCGTATGCGAAATGAAAGTCTTCCGCAGACGGAACATTCTATACAGAATGAATGTTTTAAAACATGCTTTGCGTTGTTTGTAAATTAAATCATATTATTTCTGATTAAAAAAGCAACAACATAATTTGAAGACGTTATCGTTAAAAACCAAATTAAACCACTTTCTGAATGTCAGCTGGGATATGGGTGAAAATTGTCCTTTTGCGAAAGGAAGATTTACCTTCGGAAGGAAGGGTTATTGAGCAAATATATGCCCTTGCTAGGATTTTTATATATATTTTCCCATAAATGCAAAAAATGTATGTATAGTAGTCATTCTATTAAGCTACCATTGTTGCATCCATATTGTATCTTATATTGATGTAATGTACTCAAAGACTGCATGTGCGGATCCAGAAAGTTTTGCCAGAGGGGGTCCAACATTTTTATAAGGGGAAAGAGGATACAAATAGCACTAAAAGCGGGCCATTATCGACCCGCCAGCGATACTCCATTTTAATGGAGTTTCACTGGCGGGCCGATGATGGCCCAACATTGAATGCTGGCTTGGCAGCTTTGTGATTTTTCAGGGGATCCAGACCAGTATTGCTAATAAACCCTATATTTTGTGATTTTTCAGGGGGGGGGGGGGTCCGGACCCCTGTCCCCCCCTCTGGATCCGCACATGGACTGGGGCAAAATGTTCCTTTTATGGATTTTCGAGATTTTGCAAAGGAAGTTTTTTTCTATGCAAGGTTGATTTAGTGTCTAATATGCGTGTTAAAGAAAGCATGCTTTTGAAATAAATATTATTATTATTTTGATGATTTAATATGCTAAATATACGTACATATATATTCAAGTGATGAATTTAGCTTGGAGTTGGGTGTGCTCGTGAAATAATATAGGACAATAAATGGTTTTCTTTCAATATAATTTTGTGGTCCTGAAAAGGACCGTTTGTGTTCAGGCTTTGTCAATCTTTTTTAAAAAATGATAATTCACAATTAACTGACTCAAAACTGGCTCAAAACTAGGCGTTAATATTTTGCCACAATGCGAATAATTGACTTTTCATTTCGTCGATGTTGTTGTTGATGATGTTTTTTAGTTTTGTTTTTCATCTCAGCCAAATAACTTATAAGGTATCATTGTCGTTTCGTGATAACTTTTGCGAACATTTTGGACCAAGATCAGATTCGAATTTTGTAGAATCTGATATAGTTCAAAACATTTTGGTAAAAGTTAAAAATCAATTGTTTGAATTAAAAAATTAAGTTCGCGAAATCAGAACTTTTTGCGCGCGTGCGTTTATTATCTTATCGAACCGTTAGAAGAAATCGTCTGGGGATTCACTGTTGCCAAATGACCCGTGTATACTGATATTTAAAAGAATGAACAGTGTTAACCATTAGTAAAGGTGTGAATGTGTGAGTGAAGTGTGCCATATAATAACAAGGCGTTAAGCGTGCCTATAAGATTAATTTATCTGTGGCCAATTAGCACATTTATGAGTAGGCCTAATGGAATTTTTCGCCCTTAACAGTTGGACGAATCCATATCAATAACAAGGGTTGTTGGGTAGTAATTTACCATTTCTTTCAAATTTTAAAATTACATTTTGTAAACAAACAGAACTGTACAGAACCTTATCAGACACAGTACTATGCGGCGTCTGATCTGGTTCTGCACTGTTTGCAATGTCGGTTCTAATCTGGCTCCAAGCTATACATTATGGGTACATAAAAGAACAGCCTCTTTGAGACTATTCTTTTAAGTAATTACGACGTAATTGTTCACACCGAATATGCGGTGTTCGAGGTTCTGGATAGCCGTTTACTTGGTATGATCCGTTGATGCCTTATCCTCGTCTGAGCATTCGCTGTCTGCATATGCGATAAGTACTAAATCATGACACAGGTTCATATCAGGCAATGATTACCAAATTTTCATGCATTGGCTCGGGAGGGTCCGTATCAGGCGTTGATCCTGATCAGACTCCTCCAAAGAGCAGTCAAATCGAGGTCTACGCCATTATGGTACAGTAACATTCTTAGGTGTCTATTGATTATTTCAGCTGCGCTTTCTAACATCCTGGACAAGCTATACTTAAGCACCCAACTCAATGTCCGCATATGCAAACAGTGCAGACCTAAATGAGATGTCACCAATAAGAGATTTTCAGTAACCCAGATACTTTGGTGATAATGATGGAATATTTTATCCAACATAAACGGGGTTTAAGTTTCAACTCCTTTTTGGGGCTAAAGCCTTCTTGTGAAGAATTAATTGTTTTAGAAAAAAATTATTTGAAGCTTTAATTTCGAAATTATGTTATTCGACCACTTTGTTTTTGTGTGGCTGTTTTTGTTTTTGTTGTTTTTTTTGTTTGTTTGTTTTGTTTTCCTAAAATAAATGATTCGTCTCGAACGCGAAAATAAGGGTCTAATTTAATCTTGTTCTGCAAGTCGGAAAACAACTGGCCACGGATACAACTGGTCACCTCAAGTGATCAGGCTGTGGCTACTAGCACCGATAACTGAATGTTACAAAAAATAGGCTGGTCAACGGTTGCTCTACGTTAAAACAGTCAGGCATACCTCCACGAGTCACAGGATCGTTTCAGTCTTGGGCGGTGCAAGCTAGAAACTATAGATAATATATTATCTAAGGGCTAACATCACAGGGCGTATCATTTGGACTTTGAATTTTTAGCTAAATCAAATAAAAAGTATATGTTAGTAAAATGCTATACATCATAAATCAATATCAAATGACACATCACGCCAAAAATTCCTTTCCTTACGTGGATAATCTTCCTTTTTCCTTTAGTGGGTGATCTTCCTTTTGGAGGATAAGACAGCCCTGACCAATTGGGCCTGCCCTGGGTCCAAACTGTTCGCATAGGTTATAAGCTGACGAAATATTTGGAGGTAACTCATAGGCAAATAGTGCAGAACCAGATCAGACGCCACAGAATAATGCGTCTGACCAGGTTGTGCATTGTTTGGTTTCACAACGTAATTTTAAAACTTTCCTTCCGTGAGAATGTTCCTTTCGCATACGGACAACTCCATGATTAATATCACTACCAAAGATGAAATCGAGGAATGATTTTACTGTATTTTTTTAAATCTAAACATCTCAATATTCATTATGTTAATAACAAATAGTTATTTTATAGACTTATCTTGATAAAACCTTATTTCAAAGTTTCCTTCCGTACAAAAATCTTCCTTCCGTAGGAACGTTCCTTTCACATACGGACATTTTTTATCACTACCAAAGACGAAATAAAGTAATGATCTTACTGTATTTTTAATCTTAATATCTCATATTCATTATTTCAATCATAAATCATTATTTATTAAACTTATCATGCTTAAAACCGGCTAGAAATCCTTCCTTCCGTACTGATATTTTCGTTCCGCTATTCGCATAGGGACGATTTTTTAATAGTTGCAAAGCTGACATCCAGTTTTGATTTTCATCACAATATTTCATCTAAACATCTCGATATTCATTATTTTAATAATAAATCGTGATTTTATTTACTTATCTTGCTAAAAACCTTATTTAAAAGCTTCCTTCCGTACAAAAATCTTCCTTCCGCGGAAGGAACGTTCCTTCCGGTGTATAGCTATTCCCACTGACTGTAGATTTGTTTTACTGTAACCTACATTTTATCTCTGCCAGATGATCATGTGACCAAAACAGCTGTAAAGAAAAATGGCGGCGAGTGAAAATTCTGCCAGTGTACTTGTTCTCGGCGGTGAGTTCGAAAATTGATAATACCCGAGGTCAGCTTAAATGTACCTGTATATAAGCGGTTAGATTTTTTATCTACGTGAGTTTAATGGTAGAAATAATTTCTATGAAGTATCTTTAGTGGTTTGCGGGTAGAAAAAATGGACATGCATGCGTATTGTGGGTGGGGTAAGAATCGTGGTCGTTTCGGCCAAGACAAGTTCGACTTTCGGTCGTTTCGGTATGGTTGTTAGGGTAACCTGTAACCACCTTAAACAAGACTAGGGGGAAAAAGGCCACACAGGTATCTCAGTCAGTCTTAGATCCCATACAGATATCTTCAGTTAACCAATAAAATTGCCATATTAATTATCTCCTGTCCCCTGATTGGCTGAATACATTTTCACACCTTTACCTGTACAGGTAAATTTTCAGTATATATGGAACCAGACCCCAGCATGAAAATCCTGTTATCCATGCATGCAAATGAATGACACATGGGCCATTTTCATGGCCCATCCATATTCTGGACCGGAAATCCCTGAGGTACAATAGATATGAAACATATCAAACAGGATTTTAATTCGATGGCCAGGGTCCGGCCCCCTGTGTGGGCTTAGATTGTGGGGTGGAGGCCAAAAGTAAACTAGAATATGGTCATGTTGCATATATCAAATTAAAGGACAACATGGTAGCAAATATTTTGCCCATAGACACACCTTCGACCTCATGGGTGGGGTCAAAAGGTAAAAAAAAGGTGAAAGTAGTCGTGTTGCATATCAAATGAAAGGGAATTGAGCATAGAGCACCAAGCAAGCACACATTCTTTCCTTAAACACACCATCGGCCCCTGGGATGTGGACATGGGTCAAAACATTTTTTTTCTGAAAGTAGTCATGCCCTTACTAGGGCTGGCTAATTGAAGCCAAAATGCTAATCAATAATCGGCCCTTGCATTTCGATATATAACCGATTAGTAATTGCTCAAACTTGGCAGAGGGTCTCGGAATGTTTTGACAACTCTTGCATGGTCAATGACATTGATTTCCCCATCATTTCACAAAACAACACTATGTAGCACATGTTATATATTCAAAAGATAATAAATTTTAAATAAAAAGTAGCACCTTTGTTCAAAACAAGCGGTCATCCACTCTGTTGGAAGAAAATTGACTTGCTAATTAGCAAAATCGGTAACTAAGCCCGCAGTCGGCCATTGTTGTTGCCAATTTCACGTTGTGTGACGTCATACAAAAGGAGGTCAAGTATGCAGGGCACGAACACCTTTGTGTAAAATAAGACCCACTGTAAACGTTTGTAAAATTGAAAGCTTCTAAACTCGAATTTAACAGCGGAAAAAACAACTTTCATGCTAGATTGTGCATTTGATGAACATTTTGTGATTTTGTACTACTTTAAAACCGGCAGAGAAGCGCAAGTATAACTTTTTCAAACAATCAGTTGTTGAGTTAGCCTGCAGAGTACAATCTTTTAATACTTTGTTACAGCAATTTATACACATCTACTGTTATGACAATGCACTTCCGGTCTAAACAAAAAAAAATCACGCTTGGATTTTAATGGAATAAATAAACAGAACAGTCATTAAAAGCAACCGAGCTTAGAATTTTCATATCGATAATCGTTTTTCTTTTGTATATCGACCGATTAACAGATATTTCGATTAATCGTGCCAGCCCTTGCCCTTACACACATCCTCAACCCCAGGGGTGGGGTCAAAAGGTCAAATCACTTTTTTTCTGAAAATAGTCATGTTTGCTTGCATATCAAATAAAAGGGGAAGGAGCGTAGAGCACCATGCAAACACATATCCTGTCCTTTCACACATCCTTGACCAGTGGGGTCTGGTAAAAAGGTCAAAACTTTTCTGAATGTGATCATGTTGCATATCAAATTAAAGGGAAAGAAATATAGACCAACATGGAAGCAAAAACTTTGACTTAACACACACCCCTGACATCTGGTCAGATAGTATAGCCTGTGCAAGGGGGCGTGAGAATTGTTGCACTTTCCATTAATTCTCAAGAACACTCAATAAAACGAAGTCTGCTGTTTTCTTTTATTGTAGATTCTGTCTATTTCTGAAGGATCCGTTTTTCCAGATTATTTAGAGGTCACAACAGCTGTCGTTGTTTCTGTTTGGAGTTGGTAAAACTTCTCCCTGTGCATCGATATAGAGTATACATGTTACAGACATATTGAAGATGTGCATGAAGAAGTTTAATGGTGAAAAATAAATTTTGATAAATTTACAGCATTTTTGATGGTTCTTTTGAGTACCCACAACATATGTTTATCCCCACTTTTTTTTTTTAAAAAGCGAAGGGGATATTGTTATCGCCTTCCGTCCGTCCCTCCGTCTGTTATGCTATCTCCTCCTAAACCATTGGACAATTCAACCAAATTTGGTGTGTGAGTTACTCACATGAATGGGGCGCGCAACATACAGGTAAAAAAAATTTTTGGCCCCGCCCCTGGGTCAAATATCATTTAATTTCAATTACAAAGTCAAGTTTAAAGATATTTATTGCAAACTTTGTGTGTGTTCTCACAAATGAAAGATACAAAACATATCAGACGGGTTTTTTATTCTGTCGCCTGGGTCATGCCCTAGGGGTGGGACTTGGGGGTACTTAGGGGCCAAAATCAAATTTTGTCCTGCTGTCTGTCCGTTATGCTATCTCCTCCTAAACCATTGGACGAAATTAAACCAAATTTGGTGTGTGAGTTACTCACATGAATGGGGCGCACAACGTCAATTTTTTTTGGCCCCGCCCCCTGGGGCCCTGGGGAGGGGTCAAAAGGTCAAATGTAATTTAATTTCAATTACATAGTCAATTTCAAAGGTTTTTATTCCAAACTTTGTGTGTGTTCTCACAAATGAAAGATACAAAACATATCAGACGGGATTTTTATTCTGTCGCCTGGGTCATGCCCCAGGGGTCGGACTTTGGGGCACTGGGGGTGCCCAGGGGTTAAATTTTTTTTTTCAAACATGGTCATGTGGCATATCAAATCGACGGGGATGACAGGCAGAACAGAATGCAAGTAACATTTTCATCCTAGGGTCAAACTGGTGACCTTTGGGCAAGGTCAAAAGGTCAAATATCATTAACATGTCAATTTCAAAGATTTTTATACCAAACTCTTTGTGTGTGTTCTCACAAATAAAAGATAGAAAACATATTGAACAGAATTTTCATTCTGTTGCCAGAGTCATGCCCCGGGGTGGGACTTGTAGATGCTGGGGGGAGTCAAAAACTTTAGGGTGGGAATTTGCGATGGCGCCCCATCGACTGCCCGCTCTAGTTTTGATATTAAAATAAGAGAATTGTTTTCTTAACTAATGGCCTGTTAAATTTGAGCGAGTTTAAGGATGAACATAATGTTGCGGGGGGGTGGGGGGGGGGTATACTGAAAGCCTTGGTAGCAGCCAATTCTTGTGTTACTTGCCAGCAAGTAGCTGATTCATAAGCTCTTGCTGTCATACATTCTTTATTGCTGTTTCAGGAACAGGCTTCATTGGCAGAAACTTCGTCTATTACTTAGTGTCTAATAATTTAGCAAGAAAGGTGAGTTTATGTTCTCGTTGTATTTTATGATGCATTATTCACAGGTTTAGATAAACAAAATTTTTCAGCGTAAAATTGTCAATATTTTCTTACCCATCATTTTAACATATGTTTTGGGTACTCAAAAGAACCGTCTCATTGAGAGGGTTCTTTTGAGTACCCACAACATATGTTTTGGTTGTGAAATAAGAAAATTAAATTTTCGTTACACACTCTTAACTTAAGTCCTGATCCTGCTGGGTAATTTTTCTACGTTTTTTTTTTCGGCTGCTGACTTTTTTCAAAATTATTTTTAAAAAAAAATTCTTTCAGAAACATTATCAGGGTGTCAAACAGTTTGAATTCAGATCAGGACCGACATTTGTCGGTCCTGGTCTGGGTCCAAACTGTTACAGTTTCCAAAGGTAATCAGCAGACAAGTTTTGCCATTGTCACTGGCATGCAAAGACCAGTCATAGATATTTATAGGCAATTATCTCAGAGTAGGCATTTCCATAGAATATTGTAACAGTTTGGCACAAAGTATGCAGCACTCATTACCATATTGATTTCTTTTTGTCAGCTACTTTATTGCTTGACCAAAAAGTAGATCTAGTATTTAGGGCTTACACTGGCTCAGAATTTGTTGTAACCAACACTTAAGTTAGCCAAATGGAAAAAGTTGGAGCCAAATGAAATTGACTTTGGCCAAGGTTTTAGCCAGAAAGTAGTATCAAGAAATTTTTCTGTATTTAATTCTTTGCCCGCTAGCTGCGACTTTTATCGTCTGCTGATAACCTTTGCAAACAGTTTGGACCCAGATCAGGCACGACAAAATGTTGGGCCTGATCTGGATCCAATCCGTTTGACACCCTGATGGTATTGAAAAAAATTCAGCATCCAAAGAGTTAAATATGGCACAATAATAAAATGTGATGGAATAATTTATAAAAGCGATATTTTGAAAATCCAAAAGCTGATCAAAATACACTTTTTCCCAGATGTGTAATTTCTAAACCACCTAGAGAGTAATAGCCAATGACTTATAAACTAATTTGTAGCCACTCTACTTTTTAAGTAGGAAATGGGTACAATGGCTAATGGCAGTGTTATGTACTCAATACACAACTTAACAAAGTGGGTTCTAGCTCTGAACAAATTTATTTCTACAAACAGCAGAATATTATACGAGGCAATTATGATAAGCAGGGTGTGCTATTGTTTTAGGCTATAAAGAGTGTCATACAGTCTTTACTGTAATAAGCTGTCAGTACACAACAGGCAGGGTGATTCCTGGTATTCTACCCATAGGTCCAGACAAGTACAAATTTAGAGAGTAAAAATCTCATCCATTAAACATCCATCCATTCTCATCTATTAAACATATGTTCTGGGTACTCAAGAGAATTGCCTCATTGAAAAGATTCTTTTTAGTACCCATGTAGCATATATTTTGGTTGAGAAATATGAACATTTATTTATAACTGCCCATACATGTAGATCCATTAAGGAAAGTTTATTATTGTAAAATAGTTAATATTTTCTTACCCATCAATTAAAACATGTGTTTTGGTGCTCGAAAGAACTGTCTCACTGAGACGGTTCTTTTGAGTACCCACAACATATGTTTTGGTTGAAAAATAAGAAAAATAATTTGCCAGTATGCACTCTTATCTGGAGGCCTGACTACCCCCTTATTATCAAGAGGCCTGGTTGATTGGGAAAAATCGATCAAAACAACCTAGGAGCGCGGTGGCTAGTGGTAGAGTGCTTGACTCGAGAGTGAGGGGTTGTGGTTCGAGCCTCACCGGAGGCACTGCATTGTGTCTTTGAACAAGACACTTTATCCTCTGCTTAGAAATGGTTTGGCACAGGAAGATATGTCCTGACTTGACTGAGACATGACAGTGATGACTGGATTGGAACAAGCAAACAAAAATTAAGACAACCTTAAGAATTTTACCTGGTAACATGTAAATTTATCAAGACAGTCTGAGATTCCAATACCAAATATATATATATATATATGTGTGTTATTATTATATATTTTTTTAAATTTCAATGTCCTAAAAAAATGACCCTAAGACAAACAGAGCAGACTGCTCCTCAGATGTCTTATCAGTGTCTTAGCTGTTTTGTTTTCTGACAAATATTTGTTGACAATTTATTTGACCCGGTTACCCTAATTCTAGTTGAGAATAGTCAGAGAAAGTGTTACAATATTCAGACAGAGTTGACTATATCCACACTAAATCTTGATCCTGCTTGAACTCAAAAAAGTCCACAAATTAGCTTCATATATGAAACTTAACCCATTGTATACTGATGACTCCCAGGCCTTCAGATTAACGGTGGGCCCGAGTCATTGTCCCATGATTTCAAAATATGGTCCATCACTTTCCAAGGCAGTGGGCCCAGTGGACCCATCCTTTTTAGTTGTGAAATAATCTCACTTTATTAATAAAAAAACTCCACAAAACAGAAAGTACATGTAGGTAGTCAATACAGTAAAACATGTCTTAAGCAGCCACTCAAAAATGACAAAAAACAAAGATCTTAATAACAAATGGTAGCTTAATGAAGGTCAAAAGTATTGCAGAATGCTCCCCTTGGAGCATTCTGCAATACTTTTGACCTGCATTAAGCAATAATTGGTCTTCTGTTTTCAGTGGGCGCTTAAGAAAGGTTTTACTGTATCATCAGCAGTCAATGAATATATTACAAAAATGTCAACTGTGGTTAGTTTGAATGATATGCTTGGGCCCATCATGTCAGAAAATGACTCACCATTTTTTGCTCCATGGATCACTTCGGCCCACCAATATTGAAAAAAATCAGAAGCCCTGGACTCCTAAATGCGTACTTTGCCAAACAATGAAGACCCTGATGGACATAATATGGCATTTCATTAGGGTCTACACTATTTGCTGAGACAAAAAGATCTTCACTGTAAGAAATACAATTTTTATTTTGAAATTATCCCTTTATGCGCCAATCGCAACAAAAATCGTCTGCTTTTCTCGTCTGCTGAAATGTTTAAGAAGCCTCTATGGCAAATAGTGTGGACCCAGATCAGACTGCTCCTATAGGAGCAGTCTGCTCTGGATCCACGCTGTTTGCTTCTATACTTAATTTGTCAGTAATGTTAGGCAATTATTTGCAGCAGATGACTTCAGCAGACGACATTTTCAGATGCATTTTTTCTTGGCACTTTTAGGGTTTTAACATCAATAATGTGAGCACAGTGGCTCAGTGGTAGAGTGCTTGACTTGTGACAGAGGAGCTGTGGGTTAAAGCGTCACCTTTGTCATTGCGTTGTGTCCTTGAGCAACAACATTAATCCTAGCTTAGTACTTGCTCAAACCAGGAAGACCTGTTCCTTTATAACTGAAAGATTGTTGATGGGACGTAAAGAATCAAGTAAAACAAAACAAATGACCCATCAATGTAAAAACAATGGTCCATCCCAAGATTATTGTAGCAAACCAGGAAAAAGAATCCATTAGCAGGGGACAAAAATTCCACTCGTCCGCTTGTAATTATGAGTGAAATCTAGAAAGGACAAGTAATTCTTCCCAAAGCACTCGTCCTGTTGGACGAGTGCTTTGGAAAGATTTATCGAGGAAATGATATAACATATTGCTCCTTTATGTTTTTTATTGCATATGCTCTTAGGACAAGTGCATGTGTTTGCTGGACGAGTGAAAATTGTAAGTCACTCGTCCTGCAGGACAAGTAAAAATTTGAATATTTTTGTCCCCTGATTAGTGCTTAAAGGATCTAAGTTTGGTTATGGATTTTTTTTTCAGTGTGACAAAAATTTTTGTTGCTAAATATATGCCTTAAAAATAGTTGAAATGCTACACCAAGGTGGATTCTGACCTGAATAAAAATTATTTGAGCAAGGTTCAAGAAAGTTGATTGGGGAATATTAATAGAATTCGCTTAGGGATCTATATCCTGCTGAACTCAAATATTTTAATATTGAATTACATGTACTCTTCCTAAAAAATCTTTTTTCAAAATGTTAGGATGATACATTGTATTATAGAAGCCAACTTTTTATGCCCCGTGCCATGACAAAGGCTGGGGCAGTCATTAAGTATTAGTCCTGACCGTTCATTCATATGTCACATCAATGACTCTAAAAATTGAATAGTTTTGATCAGAGTTTTATGAAACTTGGTCACAATGTTAAGTTACTTATAGGATTCCATTGTAAGCATCTATCTGCAAGCGGAAAGTGGAAAACTGTAACAGTGTGGATCCTGATCAGCTGGCTTCTCACACGGTTTTCAAAACTGGATATATCAGGTTTCACCTTTTCAGCATGGTATAGGGTTAATAGTATGAAATTTGTATGTATATTCAGGCCTTTAGTTAAGAGTGCGTACCCAAAAAATAATTTTCTTATTTCTCAACCAAAACATATGTTCTGGGTACTCAAAAGAACCTTCTCAGTGTGACGGTTCTTTTGAGCACCCAAATTATATGTTAAAATTGATGGGTGAGAAAAAATTTACAATTTTACGCTCAAAAATTTTGCTTATCTAAACCTATGTATATTTCAGATACGGGTGGCAGACAAGGTTCCCCCACAGATGGCCTGGATGAATCCCAGACATCAGGTATGCAGAGCTCTAGATTATACATGACATGCCATACATAATAAGCTATGAGACTGGATCATGGATGTCTTGATGCTAACCCTCTGATATGACCCACGCATACAGTAAAATGTCAATAACTCAAAACCTTATAGATCGAAGTACCCATTTGCAGTAGAACCTGTCTAAAACGGCCACTCTCAAAAAGACCAAAAATTGGCTTTTAAGACCAATTATCGCTTAATGCAGGTCAAAAGTATTGCAGAATGCTCCAAGGGGAGCATTCTGCAACACTTTCGACCTTCATTAAGCTACCATTTGTCATTAAGATCTTTGTTTTGTCTATTCTTGTGTAGCTGCTTAAAACAGGTTTTACTGTAGGTCAAAATAAACTACATATGAATCATTTTATTCATTTATATGGCATATTTCAGAATTGTTTCCCTTATTTCCTTTAAATATATACTGTGTGGGTAATGAATTAGAATGGAACAGTTCTTTCATATACAAACAATGTACACTTCTGTTGGAAATATGTAAAACAATCAGTTTTTTATTGGTAAAATAATATTTGCAGACCAACTTCATCTGGCACAAACTGTTCATAGCTTTATGTAAGATTTCTTGTCCTGTTGACTTCTAGTCAAGTCATAAAATAATGGCACCTAACACATTCTTTGTTGTTGAATCCTTAAAATGCGGTGAATGTTCTAAAATCTCCAATTCTAGTTACCTGCCAAAAAAGGTCTAGACAAACAGGACAGAGAGGGAGCGCAGTGGCTCAGTGGTAGAGTGCTTGACTCGAGACTGAGGGGTGGCATGGTCGAGCTTCACCGGCGTCACTTCATTGTGTCCTTGAGCAAGAACATTAATCCTTGCTTAGTAACTGGTTAAACCCAGGAAAATCTGTCCCTTTTTAGCTGAAAGATTGATGATGGGACGTAAAGAATCAAATCAAACAAAAATACCAAACAGGACAGACCCAGACCAGTCTGCATCTGAAGAAGAAGCAGTCTGATCAGGGTCTTCCCTATTTGCTACTCTGACAAGCATTTTGTGAATTCCAGCCCTTAAACCCAACTTAGAAAAGAACTTTACCGTAATACTTGACTGTATTCTGGCTTATTCTCAGCCTAATTCTGCATGCAGGGTAAACTTGCATTCATTTTGTTTTCTGCAGATTTTGAAAAAAAAGGCTTAAAAATCATCCAGAAATACTATAAGAGCATCAGTTTGGATCCAGATAACACCTGACTTTTTTTGGGGGCTTACTTGGGTCTGAGCTGTCTACAAAGGTTTCAGCAGATAACACAAGAAACAACTATCTGGTAAAGGTCATTATGTCCAACCTGGAGGGGGGGATATATTGTTTTTGGCGGATCCCATCGGTGTCCGCTTTTTCGTTTCAGTGCTTTATCTTCTGAACCAGTTGATGAATTATGACCAAACTTGCATAGATACATTGTTAGGAGAAGAAGAGTTGATTAGATTTTGGTGACCTTCACAGGGGCTCTTTGAAATGTCCAAAATGTTGGTTTCTGTGCATTATCTTCTGAACTAGCGGATGGATTTTGACCAAAATTGCAAGATGCATTGTTGGGAGATGGGGAAGAGTCAATCAATTTTTTGTGACCTTCATATAGTTTCAGTGCATTATCTTCTAAACCAGTGGATGGATTTTGACAAAACTTGCATAGATACATTGTTGGGAAGAGTTGATAAAATTTTGGTGACCTTGACCTTATTTTGAAGGTCACAGCCGCACATCAAAATGTCCAAAGGATAGTTTCCATGCATTATCTTCTGAACCAATTGATGGATTTTGACCAAACTTGCATAATATATACGTTGTTTGGAGGAGGGGAAGGGTTGATTAGATTTTGGTGACCTTGACCTAATTTCAAGGTCACAGGGACACTTTGAAATGTCGAATTCTCACCAAAATATGGGTTTTGTGTGATATCTCTTGAATTGAACATTGTATTCTAGCTAAACTTAATTTATTGTATCATTGTGGCTAAATGTAGAGGTGATATTATTTTTGTGACCTTGACCTAATTTTCAAGGTCAACCCATTTCCAGGTCATCATCCTTAAAAAAGCTGTAAATTCATTGCCTAAAACAGTGGGTTTTTCTGCACCGAATTTGCATAGATACATTGTTTGGAGACAGAAAAGAGTTAATTAGATTTTAATGATCATGACCTTATGTTCACGGTAACCACAGCACTTTGTAATTTCAAAGTTTGACCAAAATTGTATTTTTGCATGCTCTTCCATGAAATAATTGATGTGACACAATAAAGAGCAGTAAGCATGCTTGCCAACTGAAATTGCGGTGGGGGGGGGACATAGTTTTCCTCTGAAAACACCGCTTTAATCATTATATATAAACTTCAAAGGTTGTAAGTAAGCACAGTGGCTCAGTTGGTAAAGCATTAGACTGGCGATGGAAGGATGGCTGGTTCTAGCCTCACTGCTTGCGGAGTCAATGAGTCGTTCTTTGAGTAAGACACTCCATGAGCTGCTTTGTACTGGTTCAACCCTGTCAAGACCTGCCTTGACATGACTGAAAAAGTGTTGACTGGGACGTAAAGAATCAAATCAAAATAGGTCGTAAGTATTGTAATGGAAACTATTTCTGTTGTCAGAATCCACAGTAAGGCTACCCAGGTTAGTGGTAATCCAGATAACCCTCATGGAAATTTCATATCTGAACCTGTATGAATCTCCTTCTGAATATTCGCTTAAACATTTCTGATTTGGTCTGAATCATTCCATTATCCCCTTTTCTGAATCTTTGCTGCTTTTCGGACCTTTAAGCCATTATTCAGACCGTGTCAAGATTGATTCAGATCAGCAATTTATGAAAATCCATTGTGATTCAGATATTATCTGCAATGATTCAGAAGCATTCAGATGTAGTTCAGAAAAGTTCAGAAAAGGTTCTGAAGCATTTAGCCATGATTCAGAAATACTCAGAAGCATTCAGACATGATTACAAAGTATTCAGACATATCTAGTAACGATTCAGAAATAGCGCAGCTTGATTAAGAAATATTTAGCTATGATTCTGATATATTAAGTCGTGATTCAACAATATTCAGGCACAATTCAGTCAGAATTCAGAAATTTTCAGCTTTAATTCAGAAAGATTCAGCTTAAATCCAGAATATTTCAGCACCACCCGACCCCCTCCCTCATGGGCTCCCTCTACTGGCCCCACCTAAGACTTAATATACCCAATGTGTTATCACTTCTACCATCTAAACTGTATATAATCATTAAGTTTGTAGTTTGATCCTTGTCTACATAGCCTTTCAAAAGAGACTGAAAGGACTATATAAGTAATTTGGAGTGGGTGGGGTAACTGAATTAGCTATGGGGATGAGTTGCAAGAATAACATAAACAAAATGTAAACATACAAACAGTCACTTAATACTTAATGCCTTCTGAACATGCTTCATTCATCTTTCCTCACTGATATTTCTTGAAATTAAGTAAAAACTTACTAAATATTGATTTCTGCTGTGTGTCACCTTTGCTTTCTGCTGCAGACTACATTTAAAAAGGAAGTATCCACTGAGCATGCACCATTTTATCACATGACTTCCTTCTGAATAATTCAGACACATTCAGACCGATTCAGGTCTTTATCATTCGCAAAAGTTCAGCAATGATTCAGAAAGATTCAGACAGACATCTTTCAGTTTGATATCTGTCTGTCTGTCTGTCTGTCTGTCTGTCTGTCTGTCTGTCTGTCTGTCTGTCTGTCTGTCTGTCTATCTATCTATCTATCTATCTATCTATCTTTCCATATTTATCTATCCATCCATCCATTTGTCCTTCAATCTATATCCATTCATCGATCCATCCATCAATCTATCCATCCCTCCATCCCCCTTTCTCTTTCTCTCTCTGTTCCATCCATCCATCCATCATCCATCCATCATCCATCCATCCATCCATCCATCCATCTCTCTCTCTCATTCTCCTCTCTCTCTCTATCTATCTATCTATCTATCTATCTATCTATCTATCTATCTATCTATCTATCTATCTATCTATCTATCTATCTATCTATCTATCTATCTATCTATCTATCTATCTATCTATCTATCTATCTATCTATCTATCTATCTATCAATCTATCTATCTATCAATCTATCTATCTATCTATCTATCTATCTATCTATCCACCCATCTATCAATCGAGCTATCTTTCCATATTGATCTATCCATCCATCCATTCATCCATCAATCTCGATATCCATCCATCCATCCACCAACCTATCCATCCATCCCCCCTCTCTTTCTTGCTTCTCTCTCTCTCTCTCTCTGTTCCATCTGTCCATCCATCCATCTGTCCCTTCCTCCCTCAATCTCTCTCTCATTCTCTCTCTCTCTACCAACTAAAACAAATATTCTGTACATTTACCTTAAAAATCAGACCCTAAAATAACCCCCAAAAGAAGTAGCCCATCTTGCCCCTTTACTGTTAGATATCAATTTCTCAACCAATCATGCAGTTTCATATTGATATAAGTAAATAAATATATAACATGCAACATTTTAATTTAATACTCATAGAAAAAACATCCAATAAGTATATATTGATAGTTTATTACTCAGGTAGGGAGCACAGTGGCTCAGTGGTAGAGTGCTTGACTCGAGGCCGAAGGGCCCCGGGTTAGAGCCTCGACGGCATCACTGTGTTGTGGTCCTTGAGCAAGACACATTTATCCTAGCTTAGTACTGGTTCAACCTAGGAAGACCTGTCCCTTTATAACTGAAATATTCTTGATGGGACGTAAAGAATGAAATCAATCAATCAATCAATTTATTACTCAGGAAAAAATCTTTTGCTGAATGATTCAGATAATAGACACATACTTAATTTAGTAGAAGCTAAAATCTGAATACTTAATCAGATACCGTTCCAACTTTAAATATTGGTAGAAAATAATTCTGACTCATTCAGATATAATTCAGATAGATTCAGGTGTTAAATATTGGTAGAAACTAAGTCTGAATTAAGATGTGATTCACATGGGTTCTGACTTTAAGGATTAGTAAAAAATAAGTCTGAATCATTCAGATGTGTAATTCAGAAAGATTCAGACTTTGAAAAATGGTAAAACTCATTCTGAATGATTCAGATGGGATTCAGATAGATTCAGAGTTGGAAAAATTGGTAGAATAAAGTTCTGAATGATTCAGATGTTATTCAGATAGATTCAGACTTTATTTTGTAATGTAGAGTGATTCAGACTTATTCAGTTGTCTGAATTCTTCTGATTCAACATTGGATCAATACTGAATTGGATTCATAAGATTTCAGAAGTGATTTAGAATGATTCCAACTGATTCAGAAAGAATTAGAAATCATTTATTTGGATTCATATTGATTCAGACTGCATTCTATGGATTCAGATGAATCCAGCTTTGCTTCAGAAAGGTTCAAACTGATTCAGGACTGATTCAGAAATTAAGGATCATGAGGGAAGACAGCTTCTTCATAGCGTGTTGTTTGTTCCTTGTTTCAATGACAAACCTGTGTAAAACGGCCGCTCAAAAATTGACAAAACAAATATCTTAATGACAAATAGTATCTTAATGAAGGTTGAACGTATTGGAGAATGCTTCCCTTGCAGTATTCTGCAATATTTTTGACTTGCATTAAGGGATAATTGGTCTTGAAAACCAATTTTCGGTCTTTGAGAGTGGCTGTTTTACACAGGTTTTACTGCAGATTGCATTGTTTTTGATGGACTGAAAATCAATGTTGACACGGCAAGTATTTACTTACTATAGGAATGAGTAAATGATAGTAATATCTTCTTGTTATACCCACTTTTTTTTTTAGAAAAATAGGACATATTAATTTCCCACCAAAGTCGGTCCGTCATCCGTCTGTCAAATTTATTGTAATTGTATCTTCTCCTAAACTGCTGGACGTAGCAACTTCAAACTTTGCAGGTGTATAGGTCACATGATGTAGAGGGTGCTTGGCAAGTGGGTATTTGCGATGGTGTACCAGCGACTGCATCGAAGTTGGTTTAAATGTTTGTGATTTTATGCTTTGTCACAATGTTTCACTGTTTGTCACTTCAGGATGCTTTTGCCAACCCAGTAGTTGAGTTCAAACATTCCAATTTGATTAATCCAGGTGAGTAGCAGACTAAGAACAGAACATAACTACAAAAATTTCAATTTGATTAATTCAGTTGAGTAGTAGACTTAGAACATAACATTACAACAAAAACAAACATTCTAAGGACCTCGGACAGTTTCCTATTCAATCTGCCCAAATTTTGACAGCCTGTGGCTAGCATAATGCAAAACTGACAACTATAGTTTTGTGCTTAAATGAAACCCTTTCATTTTGTGCATCTAACAAAATAAAAATGTTTTGAAAATATTGCATAATTATGCCAGGACTTTAGGGTTTAGGGGGTGGGGGTATTTTTTGTGACCAAATTTTATTTCACAGAAAGTCAAAGTTTCGTCGAGTATTCACCTAAATACATGTTAATATAATGTTTGCGGCATAAAACTTGAGACGAAAGTGATGCGTTTGCATAAAGTTCGGGTTGAGAAGATTTCATTGTTTCGTCTAAAGAAGTGTGCTGTCAATTACTTTTGACTATTACCTGTAATGTTTCGAGTTCAACCAGTTCGACTTGTGCACTGAGGTGAATCATATTTGTATACTGTATAAATCATAGTCTAGATAAACACAGTTTATAGCGTAAAATCGTAATATTTTCTTATACATCAGATTTAACCTACAACGTTGGTGCTTAAAAGAACCGTCTCATTGCGACGGTTCTTTTGAGTACCCACAACATAATGTTTTGGTTGAGAAATGAGACAATTAATTTCTTTGTAAGCACTCATAACTAAAGCCCTGATATATGTCATTGCAAATTGATATCTACCTACAGGTTTTTACAAAATAAGATTCTAATAAGTTTTTATGATAAAGTGTTTTTGAGCATTTTGACAGCGTTCCCCCCTGTGACCAAACATGCCGTTTTTATATGATGTGTGAAATTTAAAACTACAACTGTATGCAAAAGGATTAGTTTGGTCACGGGGGGGAAAGCACCTCAGTAAAACCTTTTCCATTTTCTATACGTTGAATAGCAAAAACGGGGTTTTCAACCCATATTTTTCAATTGGTACTTGACCAATGAGAAAACGGCTTTTGTGGATAAGTCGAGGGTTGAACCTACTATCTTTTTCATAGAAAAATATACTTTTCTTTGAAACTTTTTTTCTGGTCATTTTTATGGGCAATCCTTCATTAAGACTGTCCGAGGTCCTTTGATTAATCCGGGTGAGTAGTAGACTTAGAACAGAAGGTTACAACAAACATTCCAATTTGATTAATCCGGGTGAGTAGTAGACTTAGAACAGAACATTAAACAAACATTAGAGTTGAATTAACCCTGGTGAATATAAGTATAGAACATCAATATATACATACTTTCCTATTGGATTAACCTTGGTGAGAACAAGTACAGAACATAACCACACAATATGAATCCTGAAAAACGGATCCTTCAGAACTTACAATATTTGAGAATAGCAGACTTTGTTTCATTGGCATTAAAAGGAAGATATACTAGAACATAGATAAAACAATTTAACCCTTAAACCGCCAATCACAACAAAAGTTGTCTGCTTTTCTCGTCTGCTGAAATGTTAAGAGGCCTCTGGCAAACAGTGTGGACCCAGATCAGACTGCTCCTATAGGAGCAGTCTGGTCTGGGCCCACACATTTTGCTTGTATACTTAAATTCGCCAGTAATGTTAGGCAATTATTTGCAGCAGACGACTTCAGCAGACAACATTTTCAGATGCATTTTTCTTGGCGCTTTAAGGGTGACTCACAAAAAGTACCACTTGGATGAGGTCAGTCAATAGGGGGCTCATCACAGATATCAGCACTTGTATAATATAACAGTCTATTAACAGAGTATGAAATATTTTTGACCATAACCGTTGACATAGGTCATGTCACAGGGTCCTGTAGCACAATCAGTAGTGAGTCCGATTGCAGATCCAGGGTTTATGAGTTTGATCCTGGCCCAGTCCCATACTTTCATGGAGATCAATCATGAAATGGGCCTCGACGCGAGAAAACCTGTCTACGGAGGTTTACGAATAACAAAGGCGCAGACCAGCCTGGGCATCAGCGCAGTCTGATCAGCGCCTTTGTTATTCGCTTTTTGGAAAGTATCATATTCAAATTTGCTTCGAGCAAAATTTCAATATTCTAGTTAGTCTCTGTAGCTGAGGAGACACTGGTTTGAGTCCCGCTTTGTCGGAAACCCCAAAGACAGGATTTGTCGCGACGCGGCCCAAATATTTTCTACAGTCATTCTCCTCCTTCTGCTGATTCAAGAAGGGTAGGTGTCAGTTTCAAGTGAAAGTGTGTGCACAAAGTACTGGTTAACTGCTTTGTGAAACTTGCCCAGGAAAAGTCTTGTAAGGTTAGCTCACCGTCTCGACATGACCATAGCTTTTGAAAGGGGCGTAAAATACAAACAAAACAAACAAAACCAAGGTCATGTCAGTGATCTAAAACATTCATCCACTGGCATTTAGTAGGCCAAATATGAACACCCTTCATAAAAAAAAAAGTTAGAGTTTGTGTTACAAGCCATACAGGATCATACAGACAGATTTTAAGTGTTTTTAACCTTGGCCATTAAATTCAAGGTCATACTTGGATCCTAAACCTTTGCTGTATCACCTATGCACAAAATGATGTGTTTCCAGTTAAGATTAGGTGTCTGGGCTGATCAGCATCATTGCTCTCCACTTGGCAAAATACACTGCTCAAAATATTTATAGGAACACTTCGTATTTTGCCATTGATCACAATACAAAGTCACTCATAGTCTGACTCATAGCGAGAGTAGGATTAATAAGACAAAAACATGTTTCTCCTGTGATTAGTTTGGTTACCCATCAAGGATGATGCTTGTTAATAAAAATGAACTAATCCCTTTCCAGAAATCTCCATGGAACGCTTTATGTGAAAATTTTGTTAAAAATGCCCCTTTTTTCAAAACCAAATTTTAAGAGGATGTTTCAATCAAGCACCACAACAGCATCATTTCTGTACAGTCAATATCCTTTCAATGTTGCAGAAATCATTAGGTTAGGCTATTAACAAATTCAGAAGATTCTACAAAGTTCCAGAAAAAATCCTCATTTTCAAGAAAATTAAAAATTACAAAATTTGAGCCATGAACTTAAGCAGCAATTGTTTTATCAAAAACTTTTTCTGATCCAAAACTTTGACTATCGTAGCACAAATGGCGAAAGAAACTTGGTTTCTGCCTTATAGTCTAGTGAAATAAATTACTTGTCTATTGGACAGGGGTTAACATTATCACCTATGGAAAATCATCAGGTGTTCCTTTAAATATTTTGAGCAGTGTATTACCTCTGTGCTATTCATTGATATGTGTATGAAAACTAGGAGGAGCATGGTAGCTCATTGGCAGAGTGATGACTGAAAAATTGTTCACTTGGATGTAAAGCATCAACACACACAAAACACAAGTTGGTCAGGTTGACTTTCAGGCTGACCAGTCTTGGCTTGGTGCACAGGTCATTTGGCTGAGTTTTAAAAGCAATATTTTTTAGCGTAAAATTGTAATTATTTTCTTACCCATCAATTAAAACATATGTTTTGGGTGCTCAAAAGAACCATCTCGATGAGAAATAAGGAAAAAATATTCATTACACACTCTTATCTGGAGGCCTGATAATGTAAATCATGTTAAATTGTCTATAATTTCAGCATCTGTACAGAGTGCCTTTACAGACCCAGAGGGAGAGTTTGACTATGTTGTGAATCTTGCCGCTGAAACAAAATATGGACAGACAGACCCGGTAAACTAATTAATTCATCTGCATTGGTATTCCTCACTTTGTTATTTAATTTGCATTTTATCATAGGTCCAGATAAAAAATCTTTTCGAATGTAAAATTGTGATTATTTTCTTATCCAGTAATTTAACATGTGTTTTTTGTACTTGAACCTTCTCATTGCGAAAAAAGAAAAAATATTATCAATTATACACTCTTATCTAGCATCTAGCAGCCTGACTTATTCACTGAAGCAAGACTACAAATGTTCACAGAATCCACTAAAACAACGGAATCTAGTGTGAAGATTTGAATAGTGAAAATATTTATTAAGCCACCATGATGGCTACATCTGCTTACAGTTGAAAGGTGATGATTTTTTTCTTGTTAAGTCTATGTTGTTGCTCCCATTGTAACAATTAGTCAATGTGCTTATAACTTTGATCTGTATTCCATGGTACAGTAATTTTGCTTTTGAATTCCTGAATTTCATTTATGTAATTCAAGAATTTCTGTAAAAACCTGTGTATTAAGCTATACACCTACTACACACATAGCAGGTATATTATATACGTAGATATCTCATTGTGTGATATCTGAACAAATCTATAAATTAAGTCTTGGCATACTGGGTTATTGTTCAAGCTTTTGTTGTCATCTGCTAACTTTTTTCAAAATATTCTTTTATGAACACTATCTGGATCAGGACCAACTGACATTTTGTTGGTCCTGGTCGGAGTCCAAATTGTTCGCAAGGGTTATCGGCAGAGGATAAAAGTCTTGGCTAACAAGGAAAGATGTAAAGCAACTGGTTCCCCTTATTTGTCAGGTGTATGAAGAAGGTATTGTGAAGCTGAGCCTGAATTGTGCCAGAGAAGCCGAGAAACGAAAAGTGAAATTTTATATTGAAGTGTCTTCTGGTCAGATGTGTTCTTCAGAAAAAGTAAGTTTATAATCTTTGTATCAAAGATAAGATTTTTAGATTTTAAAATATTAAAAGGACAAGGTCATTAACTAGGGGATAAATATTCAAAATTATTATTTGGGGAGGTATATTGTTGGATATATGGTTGGCAACTTTAATAGTTTACATGCAAGGGGATGTTAATGTGTTAGCGCTTACTATACTGAATCTGGTTTAGTTCTATTGTGAAAACAGTGTAGATCCAGATCAGCTGGCTTCTCAGAAGCCAGCTGATCAGAATCCACACTGTTTTCCACTCTGGTTGTAAAAACATTATGATCACAAGAATCCTGCAAGTTTATCATTTTAATTGGAACCAAGAGATACATTTCAGAAAATAGCTTATGTCATAGGATTTCTCATACATGTATTCTTTGTTTAAAGACAAACTCCATATTTAAAAAGTCTTGACTTGTGGATTGAACACTTGTTATACTATATATGGACCTCGTCTCGAGGTAACCTGTCTTCGGTGGTTTGCGAACAACAAAGGCGCAGACCAGCCTATGCATCGGGGCAGTCTGATCATCGCCTTTGTTTTTCGCGTTTTGGAAATTATCGTATCCAAATGTACTACAAGCAAAATTTCAACTTTCTAGCTAGTCCCTGTAACTGAGGAGACTGGTTTGAGTCTCACTTTGTCGGAAACCCCGGAGACCGGTTTTGCTGCAACAAGGCCCATATGATAACATGATCTGGTTAGGCAAGCTTTCTTTTGAAATGTATTTTTCAATTACTGTTTTTTGCTTTTTAACTCTTTATTTCAGACTGCAGTTATCCTACAATTAACCCTTGTCATGCTGAATATTTTAGTGCTCTACACTCCTTTCTAATTTATATCCTGTTAACCTGCAGCATTCCATTTGTAAGCATGTATTTTCAATCAGAGTGGAAAACATTGTGGATCTTGATCAGCTGGCATCATTAGAACAGCTGATTTAGATCTGCACTGTTTTAAAAAAAATGATGAATTAGGGTTCAGCAGGACAAGGGTTAATAATTGGAATTCTGATATCTTGAGGTCAAGGTCATGGAATTAGAACTTTTGCTTGATGGGGCAAACTTTTAAATGTTTTTGTTGAGAGGCACAGAATGAAATTTTCGATATTTAAGTTAAGTCAAGATGGTCCATTGCTTATAATGAGGGGTCGAAGATTACAATTTTCCAAATATATTGTATTTCTTCCTATGAAGATTGATTTTGTCTGAGCAAACATTGCAGACTTTGATGAAATGCTGCATTATGCAACATTTCATCTGGGTCTTCACTGTTGCCAAAGTACCCATTTGGGGCTTTCTGGTCTTTAAAGGGTTAATGGCATTTAGGGTTCTATCTTATGAGGCAACAATTTAGTAAATGGGGTGCACAAAATTTGGTGCTAACCTGTTTCAATGAACAGACATTTTATTGTATCAACTCTATGTCCAAAAGAACAAGGGGCTGTGACAACTCATCAAAAAAAAATCTTAGGAATTTTAGACTCCGTGTCTCATCGCTATACTCTATTGTTTTCACCCTCCATTTTGTTACAAAGACATTGTATCATACCAATTTTTAGATTTGTTGGGAATGTAATCATTTCAGCGCTCCACCACTTATTTGAGTATTTTTAGACAGTTTTTAGATAAGGTGCCTTTTAGATAAAATGCATTTATTTGATCAGGGTGATTGCAAGCCAGCTTGATCTGCGACATCAAAATTTGCTCCAGCTCAGACTTCTATAGACTGTAGACCATGTCAACTATGAAAGAACTCTAACCCTTTGCCTACTAGGTAATTTAGTATGCTATTTTGTTGTTTGCTGATTTTTTCCAAAATTAATTTTTTTTTCGAAAAATTATTTCAAGAATTCTATCAGAGTGTCAAACAGTTTGGATCCAGATCAGGCCCGACATTTTGTCGGGTCTGATCCTCGGCCTGATCTTGTCCAAACTGTTTGCTAAGGTTATACATGTAGTACTAAGTAGGCAAAGAGTTCAGGAAATATTTATGGGTGACATAGGTTCAGATATATAAAGCCTACTTTGTTTTTATCCATCAGTTGAACCATATGTTTTGGTTGCTCAAAAGAACCATCTCATTGAGATAGTTCATGTTAGTACCCATAACATATGCTTTAGTTAATAAGAAACCTACTTCTTAATTTTGTGTTTTATCCACAGGGGCCATTCCAGTGTTTACAGCATGCCACAAAGTAATAAGTTTATAGTCTATTTCAGTATATTATCGGAGATGGCATATTATTAAGCTGGACTGGCTCCTGTGTTTTTATCTGGAGACCTGGGTTACTGTGTTTTGGGGGAGGTACCTCTGAAATAGTAGACTTATCTACATGTATTCACTCTTTTTTATTGGAAAGCTGGTTATCTGGTAAGAGAAGCAATTTTGATCTGTTTAAGTTTGAATTATTGTACTGTTGCTCTTAATATGTCTTTGGTGGCAGTCTCATGTCAAACATGTCACCAGATTCTGCAGAGTTAAGGAGTGCAGTAGCTCAGTGGTAGAGTGCTTGACTTGAGATTGAGGGGTCCCTGCTTCAAGCCTTTACTTGAGCCACTGTGCTGTTTGCTTGAGCAGGAAAATTTATCAAACCACTGATAAATCCATTAATTTTGGGCAGCAGCATAAAAAAAACTTACATATACTTAAAGATGATACATCTTTTGAACTGTCTGTTTTCTGGCCATCTAAAACAGAACTCTGGATCAATGAAATGAGGTTTTCTGATTCTGTATCACTATCCTTTAAAATAAGGCTCATGTCGATCAAATGTTTTTGCAGTGACGTTACGTACATGTAAAGTAAATTTCAAGCACTGAACCAGAGATGAAAAACATGATGAAGAAACATAACGGCAAACGTTGTCGCATTTTTTCTGGGTTAAAGATCAGACCAATGTATAGAATCAGAATAGTGTCAGAAAAAAGATATATGATAAGCATATTATTATAATAGTAACTTGATCTGGCATACAGCATCACGTCTCATGGATTAACCCATATCATCGGATCACCCTCGGCGCTTTGTGTCTCATGTAATTCAATGATATGAGCTAATCCACATGACGTGATACAGTACGCAAGATCAAGTTACTATTTTAAAATGTGTATACATTGAATGTGGCTCACAGTGTGTCACAAGAAGATCCAGGCCTCCAGGTTATAAAACTTGAGTAGAGTCTCTATCTCAAAATAAAGCCATATGATTGGCTGCTTGCGGACACGTGTCTGCAAGCAGCCAATCATTGCGCTTTATTTTGAGTTTGAGAATGACTCAAGTTTGATAACCTGGAGGCCTGACCACCTAGACATCAACTCAGTCTGATCAGTGGCTTTGCAGTCTGTATGAAGAATACTTGAGTCCTTAGTTACCCACTGAATGCAAAGTGAAGACCCTGATCTGCCTGGGGATATGCTCTGGCTGATCAGGGTCTTTGATTTATACAACACATTCACTTTGGTTGGTTTTGTCATATAAATGACTCATTTGATTTTGTAGATTCGTTTGACATGAAACTGCCATTATGGTTGTATGCCTTTAGCTTCCAGCACTTTTACTTTGATTTTGCTTCTTTCTGATTCCATTTACAGATGTATTTCTTTACTAGTGTTAGTTGAAGGTTGTATCTCTAGAACTGCTTGAACTGTAAACCCTTATCCTGTAACTGTTTTGGGTGTCCTGAAAATGCTGTCCGCTTTTTATGTCTTCTGCATATTCAGGTGCACTTCCATGGGTGAAAGTTTTCAGGATTAATCCTGAATTCAGGATTTTGAGGCTGACTTTCCATAGAAAGTCAGCCTTAAAATGCTGAATTAAGGAGATTATAATAAATTCTATGATTATTTCTCAGATTATCTAAACACAATTAATCATTTTAACTTTAAATTATCCATTTTGTAGGCATCCTGCAAGTTTTAAAATTTGAATTTCTAAAGTTCAGGGTTTTGGAAATTTTGAACTTTCACCTGTGCACTTCAGACTAGATTTTTTCATGGTAGCAAACACTATGAACACTAATGAGACTCCCAATGAAGAATATTGTTTGCTGTATAGGCTACCTAAGAATATTAAGTATACAAGAGGAGCAGATGGCAAAAGTCTAGTCTAAAGGAAGTGGCTGTAAACTAGTCAATTTTGATTGACTGATAGAATATAGCTTTTTCTTTATCAACATGACAATTTGCTGAATTGATGGTTTGATTTCCAAACATTCCAATGCTTTTGCTTTGTAGATTTGATTTGTTGCATTCTCCTGAAAGACACACAATGCAAGTAATTTTGTTTCTGGTTTTGAGTGTGTCCACGTGTGTCATCCACAGCCTACAAAGCGAGGATGTTAGGTGCAAAATGTTCAGGTACCGTTACAGGGGACAAAATAACACTCATCAACTTGGAATTACAAGTGAAATCTAGAAAGGACAAGTAGTTCTTTCCAAAGCACTCATCTTACAGAATTATTTGAGTAAGTCATATAACTCACTTATGTTATTTATTGCATAAGCTTTTAAAGGACAAGTGCATGTGTTTGCAGGACGAGTGAAAATTGTAAGTACCTTTGCAGGACAAGTGCAATATTGAAATATTTTTGTCCCCTGCTTTACCTGAATGTTTGGCTAAAAAAATAATAAGGAAACCTGTTCAAGCAGTCTGTAGAGGATAAGCCTTGTGGGGAATTAGCTTCTTAATTTTTATCATAGCATAGTTTCAGAATGGATGTTTATAGCCCTAGATATTCAGAATATCAAACATTTTAGCCCTTTGTATTCTGATTGATTACCCCATACAGATTGATACAATAAGTATTTGACTGTCCATTGTGTACTTTAAGGGGTCACAGGTAGAATTTTCTAAATTATGATGTAGCTCCGTCCCTGAAGATTGTTTTACCGTAATCTTAGCAAACAGTGCAGACCCTGATGAAATGCAGCATTATGCTGCATTTCATCTGGGTCTTCACTGTTTGCCAAAGTACCCATTTAGAGGTTTCCACTGTAGAAATGGTTCATTCAAAAATTGGATTTCCTTATCATTTATTTTGGTTGAGAAATATGAGGATAAAAAACATTTGTTTTGTCTTTTTCTCCAAGAAAACTGTCCTTGTGATTGCTTATCTTCCAATTAGCGATCAATCAACTAATTTATCCTAAATATTTGAATGGTCTTAAATGAATATGTAAACCATGATCAGTTACCAAATTGCTTGTAAAGGAGCAATCTGATCAGGGTCAATACTAATTGCCATTCCAGCACTTCAATTTATACACCTCATCGGGTAGTAAACTGGTCTTGTTTGTCTGGTCGGTCTGAGGTTTTTACAACCCAGTCAATAGCTATGGTCATGTGGAGACAGTAAGTTCACCTAACCACACCTTTTTTTAATTTAATGCTTTATTTATTTTACAAGGATTCCACACCTTTTCCTGGGCAAGCTTGACTAAGTGGTTAACCAGTACTTTGTAAACATACTTTTGTTTGTAACTGACAACAACACTTCTTGAATCAGGGGAAGGAGGAAAATGATGGACCGAATCCTTGCAAGAGCTCATTTTAGACCCTTGCCTGTTCCACCCAGGAGCCTTGGGAAGGGATCAAAATCCAAAAATTTGTTGAGATTTGATATGACATGCCATGGACTGCAAGGTTCTACTTTAATTTGATTGTCTGTTTATGTAGGGCTATATATATTACATTCTGATGTCATTGCTCCAAAATGTACTGTTTGATTTTTGTGATATTTGTTTCTATCTTCTAGTTTAGTACATGTATGCAAGTTGCAGAAATTTTATTGAATGATTTTATATTACAGGTTTAGATTAACAACATTTTTGAGCGTAAAATTGTAAATTTTTTTTTACTCCTGTTTTAACATATGTACAAAAGAATCATCATCTTTTGGGTGGTTCTTTTGAGTACCTACAATTATGTTTAGGTGATTAATAAGAAAAAATATGTTTTTATAGTGCACTCTTGTTAAAGGCATGTTTTATCTCTCCTGAAGTATATTTCTCATCTTATGCATGAACTGAAAGAATGCTGTCATAGCAAGAAGTATATTCATTTTATTATATAAGGGAGGAAGGCTCTGATCAGACTGTACATAAGTGACTAGACATTTGTGCAGTCTGATCAGAGCTTTTCTTATTTATCAACACTTTTGTACTAATTAAGGCAATACAGATAAAATACCATCTGAACTCATTGTATGCTGGGTAATTTTTGCAAGTTTTTTTTGTCATCTGATTATTTTCAAAATAAACTTTTCAAAAAATTCTTTCATGAACAAAATCAGAGTGTCAAATGGATTGGATCCTGATCTGGGTCCAAACTGTTTGCAAATGTTATCAACAGATGACAGTTACAGCTACCAGTAAGTTAACAACCCAAAACACACATCTAAAGAAGCCAATGTCATTGCTCCTGAACAGATGAACACATTTGCTTCTATTCAGTATTTGAAAATTTGGTTATAAATAAGATTCTCTGGCTGAACAGACTTGCAGCCAGAAAAAGAAAAAGCATAGTATTACATTATTACTTAAGTAGCAGAAAAAGGTTTAGTGATCTTCTATAATTGCATGTAACTCATGCACTGCTGAAGGGCTTTAGAAAGCAATTTAGATTCGCAGAAAGCAGTTTCAGGGGACAAAAATTCCACTTATCTGCACGTAATTACGAGTGAAATCTAGAAAGGACAGGTAATTCTTTCCAGAGCAATTTGTCCTGTAGGACAAGTGCTTTGGAAAGAATTACTTGAGGAAGTCATATTACTCACTTATGTTCTTTATTGCACACGCTTTTAAAGGATGAGTGAATATAGTAAGTCATTTGCCCTGCAGGACAAGTGCAATATATAGAGTTTATTAATCGTTCCATTTGATATATGGGATTTATAAACCGAGGGAGGTGGTAAATCCGATAAAGAAACGAGTGCGCTTGCGCACGAGTTTCTTTTTTCTGATTTACCACCTCCCGAGGTTTATAAATCCCAAATTTTAAATGGAACGATTTAATAAACTGTATATTACATGTCTTCTGCTTGAACTGCTTGCTCAAATCAAGAACATACTACGGTATGCGTTGTGGTGAAACTAGCGGGATCATGACATGTCTAATTCTAACACGAGTAGTAATACTTCAGCTAACTGTTCCCTGGAAGTCCGCCATTTTGGAAATCTTCTTCATCGAGTCCACCTCAGAATTTCAAACGTCTGTAACTTTTTTATTAGTGAACGAAAACATAAAGTTTGGGTAGTCATTTTCTTAGTTAGATCGTAACGAACACTTTGGTACTAAATTCATTGTGATTTTCTAGAATTTTTCGTTTTTGTTCCTCGATCCTCCAGTTTCAGTGTTGGAAGACAGAAACGTTATGTAACGTCATCGCATGTGCAAATGACGTCATTTGTTAATGTTTGTGACGTCAAAAGTGCAGAGAAGCGTTATGCTTGTTTAAAAATTGTAAATAATAAAACGAAATTGAATATAAAATCGATGCCTTGGGTCACCTGTGGTCAGGAAAAAGGAGTTCCGGCTAAAGGGATTTATTTCCCTAGAGGAAATAAATCTTTCTAGGCAAAAACAAAATTACCGATTTTATTTGTTTGATAAATCATGGTATTTTCCCGTCAAACATGTAATATTTAAATATATTTTTCCCTTGAGTTTAGACCCACAGAAACATGTCTAGGAGATATTGCCAATAATACCAACAATGTATTGTTTTTTGTTGTGAAAGTAAACAATAGGGATGTTATTAGGTATGTTTAGTATGCTTGAGAAAATGTGTGTTAGGGTCTAAGAATGTAGAACTTCGTCATGAGAATGGTTCACCTATATATTTCCTCCCTGCCTGTAGTGTATATCATGTAAAGATTTGTCCCTATTTAGATGCTGGCTGTGTCACTAGTGTATCTAAAATATTAAACAAACAGACTCAGAACAATGAAGGTAAGAAAAAAGGTCTATATGTATTTTTTTCTTCAAATTTTTAACATTAACATATAATTTTTAATCAATGAAAGTTATCCGCAGCATAGTACTGGTTCAACAAGACCTCTCCCAACTGGACTGAAATTGTTTTGACTGAAATTGTTTGTTGTCTGCAGATATTTTTCAAAGTTAATTTTTTCAAAAATTCTTTCCGGAAAATTATCAGAGTCAGTGTATTAACAGTTTGGATCCAGATCAGGCCCGACAAAACCTCAGACCTTTTGATCTGGGTCCAAACTGTTTGCAAAGATCGCCAACAGACGACAAATTGATCACTGGCAGACATAGAATTAAACAAATCACTGTAATAGTACTGATCACTTTCAAAATGACTGTATTTACATGGGATTTGATTAGTAAAATATAGTCACAAATGTTATCTCAATTCATGCATGTTTTATCATTTTTAGACTCCTAGTACAGAAGATTCCAAGAAATGCCAACCTTGGACACACTTAGCAGAACATAAAGAGAAAGTTGAGGCAGAGTTGTCTACCTTGACAGATCTGAAATACGCTGTTATCCGACCAGCTATAGTGTATGGTTTAGGAGACAGACATGGCATAGGTTAGTATAAGTTGAGACAGAGTTATCTACTTTGACAGATCTTAAGTGCTCAGTTATCCGACCAGCTGTTGTGTATGGTTTAGGAGACAGACATGGCATAGGTTGGTATAAGTTGAGACAGAGTTATCTACCTTGACAGATCTGAAGTGCTCAGTTATCCGACCAGCTGTTGTGTATGGTTTAGGAGACAGACATGGCATAGGTTGGTACATGTACCTTTTGGTCAAGCATATTTTGTTCTACAACAAAAATTTTTAATAACAGTTCAGCCCCTTTATAACACCTCGTTATAACACAGATTTGGATATAACACAATCATGTTGCGGCACCCAAATTTTTTAATCATTGACTTTAACAGGTTTTATAAGAAAATGACTATTTCATGGTAATTTTCTTATAATTTCTTTTATAAAATTGTCCCTTTATATTATGGTTCATTGATAACACTGTCCAAATATATTGTAATAAGAGACTGTACTGTATTTAGGCTCCTGTCTCACAGCGAGGCTTCTGTTAAATGAGTCATTACAACCATGCTTAATTACTCGGAGATCTTGTTTTTGCTTTGAGACTCAAACATAGACTCGGATAATAAAATCAATTTAAATGTAGCCTGACCAATTCTAATGATAAATTTTCTTTTTCTTTTCAGTTCCGAGGTTAATAATTGGTGCAATATATAAATATATCAAACAGAAAATGAAGGTAAATGTGTTTCTTATTTATTCATTGAACCCTTTGATCCATAGGCTATTTTAGATCATGACCTCATTTTCTATTTTTAGACAACATTGAAAAAATACAAGAAAAATTTAATTCTAACACACCTCGCCTCTATAGCCAATGGTTAAATTCAGTGATTTATTGGTTGATAAATCACTGCACCGACTGGGCACGTACTGGTGTGATGTCATTTGGTCGCCAGTTCTATTTTCATGATATCATCTATCACATATGGCATTGTAACCTTGATATAGTCTGTCAAATTTGACCTTAGACTGATTAATTTTCGCCAAAATCTTCGTGATATTCATGTGTTTTCGTGGAGTACTCCGACCTTGGTCACGCTTTTACAGAGAATATGAAGGTAATGTGAATTTGTTAATTTGCAAATGGTCTTACAGCCCAGTGGTTAGTTGACTACTTACAGATCAAGCATACCTGGATCGAAACTTGGAAGGAACCTCTTTTTATAAAATTGTCAAAATTGCTTTCTTTTTTAAGTTAATTTTGTTCGTATAATTTACGTCATCTTGTGATGAGCTTTACACCTTTCATTTGTATTTAGCCGCTTTTGTTTTTATTATTCCCTAAGTTCCCCACACTTTCCTTGTCAGCTGATAAAATTCGCAAATAGTTTGGACTCAGTTCAACGTCGGTTCTATTCTAAATACAGGTCATTTGACACTCTGATAGTGTTCCTATAAGAATTTTTGAAAAAGTTAATTTTGATTAAAAGTCAGCAGATGATAACAAAAGTCTCAAAAATATTCAGCATGCAAAGAGTTAATCACATGTAGGCTTATTGAAATTATTCACGATGCTGTATTTGTTACATAAACGCATGCCAAATTGAAATAAATGTATCCAGTTGTGCACAAAATCAAGAATAAAGAAAAAGAAACCAGCAAATCGCAAAGAAAAATGAAAAAAAATACTTAAATGCTACTGGACTCGAACCTACAACTTTTGAGTTGCTAAAGACACTCGACTATCCACTAGGCTATCAGGGAATTGTGATTAATTTCATTCAGAATAGTAATTGTACAACAATCTAAAGCGCACTTATTACGAAGATTAACGAAGACTGAGTAAAAGGTCATTGAATATTCATAGGTCTCGGGTCAATTTTGACAAACAATAATAGATGGCATGCCGTTGTTTTTACAACTATCGGACGTTCAAAACTTACATAAAAAATAGGCGCTTCAGTCCAAACAAGAGATGCGGGAAATTCTTACAGTCTGTTCAAGATGGCGGAGTCTTTGTAAACTATGAAGGTTTCTTGATATGTTAAATTGTTTTGTATTTTAGAATTGAAATAAATTTGCACTTGAAGTGATTTGGTGTTTAATATATCACTGTCTGTCGGTCAGTCATTAGTGGATAAATCATTAGTGCTTCCCGCTCATGATTTATTCACTTTAACAACTGACCTCCAGCCAGTGATATATTAAGCAACAAATCACTGCGAGTGCAAATCTATTTCTTAAGTAAAGTTTTGAATACTTTTGAAAATATTATGGAAAATGGAGCATTTACTCCAAAAGAGCAAATGCTCCATTTTCCATAATATTTTCAAATACATGATATTTCAAAGACGTCAAAGGCGTTATTATGGAGTAAAGGGTTAAAATGGGCTGTGAAGCGATAAAACCTGTCTTCAGGGTTTCCGATCAGGTCATACAAAAACCAGCCTGCTCATCAGCTACAGAGACTAGCTAAAGACCGGGCCGCGTAGCGCAGTCGGTAACGTGTCTGGCTACAGATGCGTGTCTGACTGCAGATCCAGGGGTCGCGAGTTCGATCCCGGCCCGGTACCATACTTTCGTGGAGATTGATCATGAAATAATTTCTATGGTCATTCTCCTCCTTCCGCTGATTTATTCAAGAAGGGTTGTTGTCAGTTACAAGCGAAAGTATGTGCACAAATTACTGGTTAACCGCTTGCTCAAGCCTGCCCAGGAAAAAGTGTGGTTAAGTGAACTGACCGTCCCGCAATGACCATAGCTGTTGACATGGGACGTAAAGCAACAAAAACAAACAAACAAGACTAGCTAAAGTAGTGAAATTTCGCTTGTAACATGTTTTGATATGTTACTTTCCAATAAACGAATAACAAAGGCACTGATCAGACTGCATGGATGCATCTGTGCCTTTGTTGTTCGCAAACCCCGAAGACAGGTTTTCTTGCATTGAGGCCTATTTATTCATTTAAAATAATCTATTGTGTATCCTTATACAAATATAAACTTTTCATCTTGTGTACAATGTGTCCTATGCACCAGAAATTTTAGATGTTGACCAATGTATTGAATGAGGTTCTAGTCCTTATGACTTCATGAAAATGCTGCATTTCACCATGTGTATGCGAAGATAAAAAACAACCAACTGAAAGACATCATAATTTAGAAATTCTAACTTATGACCCATTCATGTGTACAATGAACTGTTCTGAGATAATTGTTTCTTGTACACCATATCTAGGTTTGTGTTTTTTACCCATTTGAGAAAATTCTATCTCCCATATTGCTATCCACCCTCACACTTATGATAGATTCTTATAATCAAACCACATGGAAGAACCCATCAGTGTGAAAAAGATTGTGATTTAACAAGTTTTCTGTTTGTGCTAATCGACAGCTAATTGCACTGTGATGATAAATAGTATAGAAACCCATCCCCCTACCCCCACTCCAATTTGAGCATTGACATTTGATTATTCCTTTAATTTCAGATGTTATGGACAAAAGATCTCAAGATGAACACAGTACACGTACATGATCTCTCTAGATGTATATGGCATTTATTTCACCATGGAAAATCTGGTCATATATACAACTGTGTAGATAAAAATGACACAAGTAAGTGTATACACAATGTATCTCACATTTATTTCACCATGAACACTTTCTATTTTAAAAGAGGAATTTCTCACTTTTCCCATTTTTGAAAAGCATAGCATCACTTGGGTTCAATTTCTGGGTTTGAACCCTATTCAGGACCACTTCTGAGCTATTGGTTTTATTTTTTTGTCATGTCTGGTCTTATTTAGGGCTAAAATTTGTGACTTGTCCCTCTTTATATTATGGCTTTCCTTTATTTCTTCCGAATCTATCGATATAATTGGCTAATTTAACAGATCAGAGTCAAAACAATCAGCAGTATTAACATATATTTTAATCTAATATGCAAGAAGAATGAAGTTTACAAAATTCATAGTGAGCATCACTATTTAGATACAAGATATCTAAAAATATTTACCTACATCACTATTAACATACATGGTATCTTAATTTATCTACATTGTGAAAAATACATTTTCGTAGTAACCTTCACTATTAACATACATGGTATCTTAATTTGTCTACATTGTGAAAAATACTTTTTCGTAGTGACTGTCACTATTAACATACATGATATCTTAATTTATCCATATTGTGAAAAATACATTTTCGTAGTAACCATCACTATTAACATACATGGTATCTTAATTTCTCAACATTGTGAAAAATACGTTTTCATAGTAACCATCACTAATAAAATACATGGTATCTTAATTTATCTACATTTTGAAAAATACTTTTTCGTAGTGACCATCACTATTAACATACATGGTATCTTAGTTTATCTACATCGTGAAATCTACATTTTCGTAGTAACCTTCACTATTAACATACATGGTATCTTAATTTGTCTACATTGTGAAAAGTACTTTTTTGTAGTGACTGTCACTATTAACATACATGATATCTTAATTTATCCATATTGTGAAAAATACATTTTCGTAGTAACCATCACTATTAACATACATGGTATCTTAATTTCTCAACATTGTGAAAAATACGTTTTCATAGTAACCATCACTATTAAAATACATGGTATCTTAATTTATCTACATTTTGAAAAATACTTTTTCGTAGTGACCATCACTATTAACATACATGGTATCTTAATTTATCTACCTCGTGAAATCTACATTTTCGTAGTAACCATCACTATTAACATACATGGTATCTTAATTTATCTACATTGTGAAAAATACTTTTTCGTAGTGAATGCCACTATTACCCAAATTCTTTCTTTGCTTTAATATTGTATAGTAACTGGTAGTAACCATCACTATTAACATATATGATAACTACATTGTGAAACATACTATTTTCGTAGTGACCGTCACTATTTCACCAAATCTTTTTCTTTTGCTTTAATATCTATTGTAAGTGGTAGTAACCATCACTATTAACATACATGGTATCTTAATTTATCTACCTTGTGAAAAATACTTTTTCGTAGTGACTGTCACTATTAACATACATGATATCTTAATTTATCCATATTGTGAAAAATACATTTTCGTAGTAACCATCACTATTAACATACATGGTATCTTAATTTCTCAACATTGTGAAAAATACGTTTTCATAGTAACCATCACTAATAAAATACATGGTATCTTAATTTATCTACATTTTGAAAAATACTTTTTCGTAGTGACCATCACTATTAACATACATGGTATCTTAATTTATCTACATTGTGAATAATACATTTTCGTAGTAACCATCACTATTAACATACATGGTATCTTAATTTGTCTACATTGTGAAAAATACTTTTTCGTAGTGACTCACTATTAACATACATGGTATCTTAATTTATCAAAATTGTGAAAAATACATTTTCGTAGTAACATACAAACGCCAGAGTATATTTTTCACTCATGCATGAATCTTCGGCTCAGGTTTTGCCTAAAAATGGAGAGTTGATGATCCTGTAACATGATGATGTAATTTTCAGAATGTTTTCCTTGGACACCAAGCATGTTGGTCCCTCCCTTAGTCTCTTTTTATCTGGGTTTCAAAAGAAATGCTAAAATGCAGGGAATTATTTTGTCACCTTGTTGATTTTCAGTGTCCTTAGTTCCCCTACAACCACCTATGATTAGAAATAAATGTACAGGGCAGTAGCTTTTAATTACAGATTTTGTATGCCTGGTTATGTTGCACAGATATGTGTCCTATTGCCTACTTTGCGGTAATCTGATTCTTTCAATTACTTATGTACAATCACTTAACACCCTGTCTCTGAGAAAACCATGCAGCCGCCTATAATAGGCGTCCACAAGCAAGGTAAGCCGATTTTGACGAAACTTGGCAGATACTTCCAGACAACCTAGTTAATTACTGTGTCAAAACAGATTTGATCGTCTACTTCCAGTTTTACAGTGCCATCTTAGATTATTTTTTTACATTTCTGTCTATTTTTTTTCAAATGTGCAAGCCCCAAAATAGATAATTTTGTCCTGATATTTTTTTTGAAAAAAAAATCACCTTTTTCTATATCTTTATATTTTGGTGAAAGTATTAGGTCTATTGGCCTTTAGCTGTTGCTTATGTGTTTGGTTAAATTCCAATGAAAAGCATATAATTTTGTTTTAATGTGGGTGGTGTACGGCTTATTCATCCAACACATTTTGGTTAGTATTTTATAAGTAAGTAATGGTGCAAAGATCAGGAATCGATACAATCAAGTACTACACCTGACCCAGGATACCAATGGGAAAGTGACAAACTCACAGAAGACACCACAAACGAGAGCCAAGAGGTCAGCCCTTTCCCAGCAGGTGACCACAAAGCACATATAAACAGACGCGCACAAAACATAGCAAACACAAGACAGAACAAAAACATAAAAGATCCACAAAAGAAGTACCGCCTTGGAACGGTCAGTAAAATATTTTACTGGAGGGCTTAAACCGGTTTAACGGCGCCAACCTCACCCTTAATTCAGATGTGGATCAAGACACATAGATATTTGGTTTGCATGAAAGACCCCTAACTTATCAATGCATCATCTCCTAAAACATATAAATCAAGATATAACAAGGAGATAAAGCAAGGATAAGGACTCAACAGTAAATTAAACTGAATACCGGAGCAAAAGAAATCCAACAGGTAAACCCTGGTGGGCCCGACAAACAGCCAAAGCATCAGGCCCCTACCATCTCATCAATAGATAAGTCTTTAAGTCGGAACCATCATAGAGTCTGAAGTCCAACCCACCGGCGTGCAATTAAAGAGGAAAGCAAAGTTGCCAACCGTGATTGGGTTGACTACCAAGCATGCAGTCTGTTGCAATACATTAATGTTATAGCCAATCTTTTTATAATGGGAAATTATTTTAATGAACTGCGCTGAAAAATTATTAGAGCCAACAATCCTCTTCAACTTATACACCAAGTCACCATAGAAATCAGGTTCCGAAAGTCCTTGGCGCAAGAGAGATTTAAGTCCAACTTGGAATTTAGAAATCAAATCATAGTATCGTCTATAAAATTTTGAAAATGTTATAAACCTAATAACAATCAAAAGGATACTAAGAATCAAAGCTCTTCTGCACATGTATAATCATTATGTGTCAAACTTTGTACTTGCATAGTCCCACACTGGGAAATTTTCTGTGTTTAATTTTCATGCAAGTTGCCATGGTAACACTCCCAATATCACCATTATTTGAGGAAAATTTAAAAAAAGTGAACTTTGAAGGTAGTTTTTGCGGCTTCAGAAGCTTTTTTAGATTTTAATTCAAAAGCATTTAAAGAATAAACTCAGATCAATGAAATAAAATCATTTAAAAGGGAAGGAGAGTATAGAGTGTCAAATGAATTTTGGAATTTTGGTTAATTTTATGAAAACTATCCTTCTTTTTTTCCTAGTTTATATGCTATAAAAATTTCCATATATTTCTTATAAACTGAGTCGTATAATACAATATCAGGCTACAGCAATTACTCAGAGGGTGCCTCAAAGTTAAGGGGTAAATTGTTCTATTGACATGACTGTCGTACAGCTAGCCTGAATAAAAAACCCGGATAATTTGATTGTCAAAACTGAATATACTCAGTCTGATAAATTGGGAATTGCAACTGTTATCTATTAAGCATATTAGGGGCCATATAAGTGTTGAAAGGCATTTGTTTTAGTATGGAGAATTAACAAGTGAATGCAAAAGTTGGGTTAGACTGGGTCAAGCGAGTTTCAGAAAAGTAAGTGTTAGCTTTTTTAAAAAAATCAACTGATTTTCCCTTAATTACGGCCATATAAGTAAGTAAGGGTGCTCGGCCTTTTGTGTAACAGGACATTGGTACAAGCTTAATATGTAATTTTGAAATTAAAAGCAAAGAATCCACCAAATAGCTGAAAGTGCAGAGAGAGCATTTTGCCACATGAATTCGTTCTCTACAGTCGTTAGATTGTCAGACGACAGATACATGGGTTGCGAGTTCAATCACAGCTCGGTCCCTTACTATGTTGAGATCAATCATGAACTAATTTCTGTGGTCATTCTTCTCTTTCCGCTGATTCAAGAAGGGTTGTTGCCAATTACAAGCGAAAGATAGGGAGTATGCTTGCTTCTTGTCATTTCGATCCTTCTGGTGAATTTGATTCCCATGGTGAATCAGAATTTTAGCTCGTGACGAGTCTTGGAACATCGGAAAATCCGGATTCATCAAAGTGTGAGTTCATAAATCAAAGATAATATGCGGAAAAAGCAGGATCTAGTTTCAATTTCATTCAATAAGATAATGAATTGTCTAAAATTTGGGTAAATATGCAAATACGCACACTAATAATGGTACTGTATTGCTATCATGAAATGCCCATCCTACAGTTGTTAGTTTGTCAAATTATTTTTTAATGACCCAATCATTTGTAGACTTTTAATTTTTTTTTAAAAAATATGAAAATCTGTATTAGAGTTTCCAAATCATTCAGAAGGAACATGGGCTGTAGATTCATATATCATGCCCGACTTTAGCCTTATCAATATCAATCTTGGGAGCGCAGTGGCTCACTGGTAGAGTGCTTGACTCGTGACCGAGGGGCCGCGGGTTTGAGCCTCACCGGTGTCACTGCGTTGTGTCCTTGAGCAAGAACATTAATCCTAGCTTAGTACTGGTTCAACCCAGGAAGACCTGTCCCTTTATAACTGAAAGATTGTTGATGGGACGTAAAGAATCAAATCAAACAAAACCAATATCAATTAGCCAAGCAGAGGGATTGATTTCACAAGAAGCATCTTAGTGATCCAGAGCCATGACATCATTTGATGAAAGACCGATGTTACAAATTTTGTGTTGCCGATATGCTAAAGTTTGTTTTATTCTTTGTTACAAATGTTTAGTTAATATTTTTTGTTAAAATAAAAACATATAGGGAGTAGTCATAACCCGCATGCACAAAAGTCGTAATAAGGGGACAGGATACACAGCTAAATAGGCTAGCTGCATAGTCAAACTTGTCCAGGAAAATGTGGTTAGGTGAATTAACCATCTTAAAATGACCATAGCTGTTGACTAGGAGGTAAAACATCATTCACAGATTTAAAGCTAAGGAAAGCAAGATATTCATTGGCCAAGATAAAACTGTGAATAATTTCTTACCCTTAGACCCCAACAAAAGTCTTGTTTGCGGAAACGTCTCAATATTTTTAAGGATTGCTAGGTAGGCAAATTTCATTTAAGATTATATCTATAGAAAAAGCATGAAAATCATTCATAATTATCCTAAAATAAAAAAAAAACTTCAAAGTACACCAAAATTAGTGTAGGCCCCCACCCCCAAAAGTAGCGTTGGTAAAGTTGCCAGAAGCATGACATCTTGTTTTTTGCCTGAATCACATCAGTTTTAACATTTGTTAACTTTTGAGTGCCTCATTGAGACAATTTTTTTAGTACATCTGCAAATCACTGTTACTGTCTGCTCAAATATACAAAAATATAGCTTTATTAAGTTTAAAATGACCAGAATTATCCTACAGTTCAGATTGATTTCCAAAGAAATGTGCACTTGGATTGGGATGAAAGTTTCAATACCAGAGTCAATGCCATGATAATTCATGAAAGAGTGTCAGATATTATGGCATAGGTTCAGATAAGAAAACTTTTTGTGCATGAATTTGTGATGAAATTTATTATCCACCGGTTTAAACATGTGTTTTGGGAGCTCAAAATGTCTTCTCATTGAGATGGTTCTTTTGAGTACCCACAACATGATTATACCAAGGCTGAGAAATAAGTAAAATTTAGTTTCATTAAAAACCCTTATCTGTAGATCTAGAATTTAGATACATTGTTGATAGGTCAATGGACTATTCAACCCATGATTATTCTGGCTCTTAGCAAAATCAAATATAAATGCTGGTGCCCATTTTAATAAGATATATACTGACACACACTTCCAACTCAAAATGTTTCAGGAATGTTACTTTAATTAATATACGAGGTATTGCTGAAATCATTGTACCGGTCAGGGGTTATGGCAGACATTCACCAAATTAGGTCATGATTAAAAGGGAATAACTGACCGATGACGTTCTACTTTCATTTTCATAAATTAGTGTTTTAATTTTTGATAAAATTGCGTTACAATGGATGAAACAATATATGTAATATTAAAGCTTCTGTTTGATTTTGCGTTAGAAGTGTGGTTCAGTATATAATTAGCCCTTTTCAGTCCTATCAAATTTTCATGATAGTCCATTGTAATATATTGAAGAGTCACTGGTTATAATTTTCACCTAAAGTATTGTAATTCTTTCTCTGAAGGTCTATTATGCCTAAGCAAACTGTGTACAGTACTGCTACTGTGCTACATGTTTTAATTGCAACATTAAGTAGAATTATGTTTACACAAACGGATGTAACTTTTCTTAATTTATGAAATTGAGTCCATTTTTCTGAAAATTAAAATGCATGGACTGGAAGAAATTCTCTAATTCGAGTACTCAATGAGATTGCCTGTTGGCAGCTTGATCAGACAGATCTGCAGTAACAAGCCAGAGGATATGGCCACGGTAAGGTCAAGGCTACTGGCAAAGCTTGAGCACCTCAACGCACTCTGCTCCTTTTTTCACAGTTTACTACCATTTCTCTATTTAGTGTAACCTAATAAAGGGGAGTAAATACTAAATAGAGCAATTTAGACTGGCACATGGTATTTTCCTATGATAAATGCCGCATTGGATATTGATTTCTCAACCAGTCCAACACACAACAACAATGGCGGTAAACACTAATTTCATAGCAGTAGAAATTTAATATTTAAAATTGTAAATTTGCTGGTGAATTCAGAACTAAGGTAATGGCAGAAACTACTTCACTGTCATCTACACCCCTTCTCGAGCAAAAACTATCGACATCATGCTCAAATTTAAATAAAAATGAACAGAAATTTCCTGATAATTATTCAATTTAATAAGTAAAATTTTTTAGGATTTGGTGCGTCCCCCAGAATTTGTAAGTGTCCCCCTGAAATTCAGGTAGAGCCTGAAATTCAGTTGGCGGAATACCTGTGTCCAAAAGAAATCTTGACCTAGGCACAACACTGGAGTTGAGTGAGACTTGGCAGGACTGAACTGGTTGATTTGATTGACAGTTACAACAGCCGTGTCATTAACAGACTTGTTCTCGAAAAGATCGTTCATAAAGAAGATGAAAAAGGTAATATTTGATACCCCTGCTTCACACCTTAATGCTCTATTGAAGAAGATGGGTTTTTGTTGCGTGCTGATTTTCCCCAAAAGTCAACTCTTTGGAGGAGTTCTTTAATAAATACCATATCAGAGTGTCATTCAGTTTGGATCCAGATCAGGTTGAATATTTTTCAGTCCTGATCTGGGTCCAAACTGTTTGCAAAGATTATCAGCAGATGATACTAGCAGGCAAAGAGTAACCAACACACATCATGAATGATAGCGGGCACATTAAAGGAATCCTTTCGTACAGTTGTAACACACACTTAAAAAGCTACATTCACTGTAATGCGATATTTTATCTGATGAGTAGTATGAGTACCCTTGGCAGAGATCAAACAGTTTTTGCACTTATTTTTTTTCAACATTGGATAGGCTACAATCCAAAACGCTCTTAACAATCATCGAACACGGATTAAAAATTGCTAGAACCAGTGTTTTTTGATTGCCATTTGTCACCAGTCGGGCGACTAATGGCAATCGAAAACTATGTTACTAACTTTTTCACCTATGGTCGTAGTTTTTAATATGAAGGTACCAATATTCAAAGCAGCTGCTAGCATGTAGTGTTAAAGATTTTGTCAATTTCTTTTCTGTCCATAGTAAATGACATGACTTTCTTATTCATGGTACCAAAAGAGCTGTCTTAAAGAAAGATGATCTAAAAATAGGTGGCTGGTTGAACATTTGGCAAGTATATATCCCCATTACATACAGAAATTGGTTTTTAAAGAGTTTTTCATTCACAAATCATACATGTTTTTATGTCACTTATTTATACTCTATTTGGAATAATCTATTGTAGATGAAGTACTTTGAAATGATAACTTAAACTAAATAAGTATTGCACACTGAGTATTCATCTAGTGTTGATTACAATAAGACACATCAGTTTAGATTTAGTCTTATGACACAATGCATTCATGCACCAAGCCTCCAGGTAAAAAGTAATCTCAGATTATCTTCTCAGCCAAACTAGTTCTTGGTGATCATAAGACCAGTATCTAAAAGTTTTTCTCATCAGCTTGGCCTACGCTTTACCACAAACATGATATTCAACTTATTTCTGTGTTGTCCTCTGATTGGTTCCTCTCCTAGTTCTGAAAAAGACAAAATAGAACATGTATGAAACGCTTTATGACAAATTTCATTTGACAGTATTTTTAGCTCACCAGAGCCATTGGCTCATGGTGAGCTAATGTGATCGTTGGATGTCCGTCGTTAATTGTCAGCTGTCCGTCAACAACAATTGCTTCAAATGACATCTAAACTACTGGCTGGATTTTGACCAAACTTGGTAGGAATGATCCTTATATGGTCTTCTTTGAAAATTGTTCAAATGGTTCTGATCCATTGCATATCTAGGTCACACAGGATAAAAATAGATTTTTAAGATGAAAACTTGAAAAAATTTTCTTCTCTGAAACCACAAGGCCTGGAGAGTTGATATTTGATATGTCACATCACCTAGTAGACCTCTACAAAGTTTGTTCAACTGATCCCCCTGTGCCCCGGGGGTCACATGTTTAACATTGGCTTATATAGGGAAAACATGAAAAAATATTCTTGTCTGAAATCTTAAGGCCTAGAGCCTTGATATTTGGTATGTAGCATGACCTAGTGGACCTCTACCATGTTTGTTCAAATTATGCCCCTGGGGCCAAAAATGGTCCTGCCCTGGGGGTCACATGTTTAACATAGGCTTATATAGGGAAAAACATGAAAAAGAATCTTCTTGTCTGAAACCATAAGGCCTAGAGCCTCATTATTTGGTATGTAGGATCACCTAGTTGACCTCTACCAAGTTTGTTCAAATTATGCCGCTTGGGCCAATAATGGTCCAGCCCCAGGGGTCACATGTTATACATCTAGGCTTATATAGTGAATGCATGAAAAAAATGGGAGTGCAATGGCTTATTGGTAGAGTGCTTGACTCGAGACTGAGGGGCCATGAGTTTGAGCCTCACTGGCATCACTGCGTTGTGTCCTTGAGCAAATACGTTAAACCTGGTAGCTAGTACTGGTTCAACCCAGGAAGACCTGTCTCTTTATAATTGAAAGATTGTTGATGGGACATAAAGAATCAAATCAAAGCATGAAAAAATCTTCTAGTCTGAAACCATAAGGCCTAGAGCCTTGTTATGTGGTATGTAGCATCGCCGAGTGGACCTCTACCAAGTTTGTTCAAATAATGTCCCTTGGGCCAATAATGGCCCGTCTTTAAATTATGTCTCTGGGGCAAAAAATGGCCCCGCCCCGGGGGTCACATGTTAACATAGGCTTATATGGGGAAAACCATAAAAAATCTTCTTGTCTGAAACCATAGGGCCTAGAGCCTTGATATTTGATATGTAGCATCACCTAGTAAACCTCTGCCAAGTTTGTTCAAATTATCCCCCTGGGGCCAAAAATTGCCCCGCCCCTGGGGGTCACATGTTTTACATAGGTTTATATCTCTGGGAAAAACATGGTACAATCTTCTTGTCTGAAACCATTTCCTAGAGCCTTGATATTTGGTATGTAGCATCACCTAGTGGATCTCTACCAAGTTTGTTCAAATTATGCCCCTGGGCAGGGTTCGAATTTTAGCTTGCATACTCGCAAAATGCGAGTTAAAAAAGCAATTAGCGAGGTGGTATTTTCTCTACTTGCATTTTCTCGCGAGTGGAAATTTGGGGCTGTTATCCGTAGTTCTTATCCTAGATATAAATCTTCTCTCCAGTTTCCTTAAATGTCGTTCATTTCATTTTTATCCATCGGAAAAACCCTGTCAATGGCAGAGGTTTACATTGGATACAACCTCAATGCGCAGACACATACTATAAACTCCCCAGCATGGTCGGGTCTCAGCCAATCATATGCTTTCTAATTTTAGATTGTAACAAATATTCACAAGAGGGTAGTTCGTTAGGTCATTGGATTTTTGCGATCGAAAATTAGAAGAAGGCTATTTTTACAGCGCAATACGATTGGACAAAACCAATCTTTTTCTTTCTAGAATTCTTCGCAGATTTCACAATTTTCAATGGGTAAGTTTTTTAAAAGAAATGAGGCACCTAGCAGTGGAGATCCCGCTCAGACTGCGAGCAAAAAACTCAAATGGCATCGTTAAAGGACGTGTCAGCCAGCCTAAAATGGAGGAAGGAATTGAATATTGACCTGGATTTTGATGACCTTGTGACCCAAATCACATGCAAGACTTGCAACTTATTTGCACTCCCTAATATGGCATCAAATTTTAAACTGGGGATGGCACATTGTCGCACAGGAAGTCAGCTAGCACGAACTAACCTGTCGCCTTTCGCTCGGTGCACACTGGGATTGAACCGCCATTTTTATTAAAAAATATATTATGCAATCACTGCTTGCATGACTCAGGGCTTTACATTCAGAAAATATTGACTAAATGAGAAATGATAAACTGTCAAAAATTTAACTTTTTTGCTATTTTAACAATTAATTCTGTCACTACCGGAGTGCGAGAATTGAACGAGACTAGCCAAATATCGCTAGTTACCCACAATGCAAAGGGCGAAATGCGAGAGATCTAGATGAGGTATCTTCAGGTCTCACGAGAATGGGGGATAGCACTTAAAGAGGGAGTCTTTTTCTTTTCATGTAAAATTGCCATGCATATGACAGGAAAGCTAGGATTGAACCCTCAGACATTGGAAAGGTTACAGAAAATGGACTTGACTAACTCCCTGAAAATGACAAAACTCTTTAAAACAGCATAATTTGTTGCACAATCTGAAAGACCATTCTCTGATATTCCAGCCTTTGTAGAGTTGCAGCCTTAAACTGCTCAGAGTTAATTTACCAATACCTTTAAAACAACAGCTTATTTCTGAATTTCTGTTCATTAAACTAAAATTGTAGAAAACTGCAAGTTGTTTTTCCATTTAGCAAGTAGCCAAAAAATCCACTTGCGAAAATATGCAAGTTGAAAATCTGGCTAGATTTGAACTCTGCTGGGGCCTAAATTGGCCCACCCCAGGTGTCACCAGGGACATGGCCAGCTTTATGTAAGCTTTAAACAAAACTCAGGTGAGCGATTTAGGGCCTCTGGTTTCATTTTATAAAGACAGAGTTAATATTTGGACAATTCTACCTTAGGCCTAAATGAAATATATGTGTGGTTCCTGTTTGATGCCCAAAAAACTGAGGGTAGGTAGGTAGGCCCTAACATTAAAATAAGGCACACAACATTAAAATCTCATGACTGCCTAAAATATGATTCTGCCCACGTGAATATACATGTAGTACAAGGGAGTCAATAAAAATATACTATAGCCATAAAGTTAAGCATATTTTTATACGGTCCCGATTTTCGAAGTAATGAAAACTAATTTGTGTTTTGGGTTTTATTTGACATGTACACTTGTATTTTGGCTATCAACTTTGGATAAGTGTCATTAGTTTTCGGGACCAATCGAAAAAGTCGGAAAAAGCATGTTAGTTTTGACTTTTATCACCTGTTTATATGAGGGCCCCTTCTTTTTCTGAATGACCCTTTTTGTAGATTATATGGACCCTATTGGCATATAGATTGAACACAGCACATGGAGGCACCAGCAACAGCTAACAGTCATTTTCTGTAATTTTTATTTGACAGAATCACCATTTTAATGTTTAGGGTCGCAGGTTTTTAAATAGGCACGATTGGTAACATGTCGAAACAGAACCACATGTATATTTCATTTAGGCCTAATATGCATTTTTGTTTGTCTTGTTTGACTTCATTCTTTACATCCCAATCAACAATTTATCAGTTATGTCTTGACGGGTCTTCCTAGGTTGAACCAGTACAAAGCAAGGATTGTGTATTGCTCAAGGATACAATGCAGTGATGCTGGTGAGGTTCAAACTTACAACCCCTCCCTCTTGAGTCAAACACTCTACCATTGAGCATTTTTATTTGTTAGGTTGGTTTGAACTTTATATTGCATTCAAGGACTTTTCACTCATACCAAGGCAGAACACCCATAATATTCTACCTCAGCAGATGTCTCTGAATCTGGCTACACCTACTTAGTGTATCCCTGATTTGAGAGTAGTTTGGTAGTGTGAGACTACTTACAACCACCTCACTATTGCATTTCAGAGGTCAGATAATCAGACTGGCCTACTATCAAATGAATTATGAGCATTCATTTATATACAGCCTTAAAGCATGAACATGATGTTGATGAGTCTTCTTTTAAAATTAACCAAGCAAGAAAAAATCAAACATTTATTTGTGAGTTTCCAGCAATATAGGCAGAAACTGTTCAATCTAAATAAAATGTTATTGACAAGATAAACAAATGCATCAATATATATATTCTTGTTTTTATTTTTTATTTTGCTCTTGTTGCTGTTGTTTTGTTTTTCAGTATGCTATTTGGAAAAGAAAGATCAATGGTAGTGAAAATAGTCCTTTCTTCTTTTTTGTGTTGCTGGGAAAGATGAGCTGGACCAGCATCACCGTCTATCATCGAAACCGGAAATAGCGTACCACTGAATCGAAAGTAGAGAAAAACGGCAAGGCAGGCGGTGAGTTTTTACCCTTATTTACGCTTTATTATTTGCTCCCGAGCAACCACTGACATCAAAATTAATTTCAAAGGGATTAATTTCAATGTTGTGTATCTCTATTGTATTCTGTGTGTCGACATAGCTTTGTTTACACAAAGTTATCGCTGCTTGGTACTGGCTGGATAGTGGTCCTGCCGTAAAAACAGCCTTTGAACTAACAAATACATGGTTTATCTTCGGGTAAGAAGTTAATTCCCTATTTCTATATGCAATTTGCACCATCTCAGTTTTATCTCTGGTCTTGGTTTGATTATTTTCAATTGGAATCTATTGAAACAAAATAACTGTGGTATACGGCGAATAGTTGTTGATGGCAAAACTCGTGTACTGCAATTAGTTAAAATCGTGTACCGCGAATAGTGGCAACGTTTAATGAGATTGACGCTTATTTCATGACTGACACTAGAAATGTAAATGAAACATTGTTTTTTAGCATTGGAGTTCATTTCAATTAATATGAAAACCATGAGGATTAAATTGGGGGAGCAGTTGCTTAGTGGTAGAGTGCTTGACTCAAGATTGAGGGGTCGCAGATTTGAGCCTCACCTGTGGCACTGTGTTGTTTTCCTAAGCAAGACACTTATCATCTATCTAGTGCTGATTTAACCCAAGAAGACCCATTGCAACATGACTAAAAATTCATAGGCTGGGGCCTAAAGAAGAAGAAAAATACCCCCAGCACATAAGGCTAAATGGGTCACATGTGGGCTCTATCTGAGCGTATTGCCCATGTTTGTGCAACATGGGAATTTAAGAACTCTCATAGGGCACATATAATTGTTTAAACTCACATAATCAGAACCACTGTCGTTTGAGCCTTTGGGTGATCCCTAAAATAAAACCACAACCCTCTCCACCAGTCCAGTACTGGTTATTGTCAGAGCGACTGACTAGAAATTTGATATTTCACCTGTAGCCAGTTTAGCTATGATACATTACAAAAAGCGAACAACAAAGTGGCTGATCAGACAAAGCAAAAGTGCAGGCTGGTCTGCGCTTTTGTTGTTGGCAACTCTCTGAAGACAGGTTTTCTTGCACCGAGGACCATATAACCTTTATGTGCTGCCCATAATGACCCAAAATGGGTCCCACATGCAACCGATATGGGTTTTCCCGCATGGGTCCATGTACCACTGTTGCAAAAACCTTATCAGTCCCATTTGGACTACTACTATGGGACACATATTATATCCCACATTATTGAAAAAAAAAATGTGTGTCGAATGCTATTAACAGTCATGTTTAACCAGCAATTCCCGTGCTATTGATGCACAGCTTTTGGACTTAACGTATGCACATTCTGGGGATGTCACAAGAAGTGACGTCAGGAAAAGTGGGGCTATATTAGATTTAGGTTGTCTGTCATTTCATCATTCCGTCTGTCATTATGTCCATCTGTCATCATTGCATTTCCACTCAATATCTTGAGAACAACTTTATAGAATTTACCTAAATTTTGACCAAGCATTGATATTGACTTATTTTCTACATGATCTAGATTGTATTTTTACACGTCATTTTTCGGACATTTGTACCAGAGTTATGGCCCTTGATTTATACCAGAATTTCGTTTCCGCTCACTATCTTTAGAAAAAATGACAAATTTTCACTTAATTTTATATATGCATTCATATTGATAAGATCTAGCTTGGGATTGTTACACGCCATTTTTTCGCACATTTGTACCAGAGTAATGGCCCTTGATTTAAGCCAAAATTTTGTATCCGCTCAATGTCTTGAAAACAAATTGAAAGATTTTCACCAAATTTTATATTTATGCATTTGTTTTGATAAGATCTAGGTCAAGATTGTAAAACATGATTTTTAGAACATTTGTACATGTACTAGACTTAAGGCCCTAGATTTATGCCACATTTTTGTTTCCGCTTAATATCTAGTGAAAAAATGACATATTTTCACTAAATTTTATATATTCATTCATATAAACAAGATCTAAGTTTATGACTTATTTGCAACAGTTATGGCCCTTGCTTCATGTCAGAATTTCATTTCCGCTCAGTATCTTTAGAACAAATGGACAGAATTTGACCAAACTTTATAAATGCATTTATATTGACAATATCTGTGTCAAAAGGACTTTTACCTGTTATCTTTCGCAAATTTTAAACAAAGTTATGGCCCTTGATTGGCAACAGAATTTTGTTTCTGCTCAATATCTTGAGGACAAATGGATAGAATTTCACCAAATTTTGTAAATGTATAAATATCTATAAGACATATGTTGGGATTGCCATCTTCCATATTTTGCTTATTTGTAACAGAGTTATAGCCCTTGATTGATGTCAGTATTTTGTTTCTGCTCAATATCTTTAAAATTGGCCTTTTTACAGCATAAAAAAAACCTATGCATCTTTCATGATTTTGTGCGCCATTATTTTGTGCTATAAACAGTCATGTTTAACCGGCGTATTATCAAGGCAATTCCCGTGCTATTGATTCACAGCTTTTGGACTAAACGTATACACATTCTGGAGATGTCACAAGAAGTGATGTCAGGAAAAGTGGGTCTATATATGATTTAGGTTGTCTGTCATTCCATCATTCTGTCTGTCATTATGTCCGTCTGTCATCATTTCGTTTCCACTCAATATCTTGAGAACAACTTTATAGAATTTACCCAAATTTTGACCAAGCATTGATATTGACTTATTTTCTACATGATCTAGATTGTAATTTTACACGTCATTTTTCGGACATTTGTACCAGAGTTATGGCCTTTGATTTGTACCAGAATTTCGTTTCCACTCAATACCTTTAGAAAAAAATTGACAAATTTTCACTAAATCTTATATATGCATTCATATTGATAAGATCAAGCTTGGGATTGTTACACGTCATTTTTCGCACATTTGTACCAGAGTTATGGCCCTTGATTTAAGCCAAAATTTTGTATCCGCTCAATATCTTGAGATCAAATTGACAGATTTACACAAAATTTTATATATATGCATTTGTTTTGATAAGATCTAGGTCAAGATTGTAAAACATGATTTTTTGAACATTTGTACTAGACCTTTGGCCCTTGATTTATGCCATATTTTTTGTTTCCGCTTAATATCTTGTGAAAAAAACTGACATATTTTCACTAAATTTCATATATTCATTCATATTAACAAGATCTAGGTTTATGACTAATTTGCAACAGAGTTATGGCCCTTGCTTCATGTCAGAATTTCATTTCCGCTCAGTATCTTTAGAACAAATGGACAGAATTTGACCAAACTTTATAAATGCATTTATATTGACAATATCTGTGTCAAAAGGACTTTTACCTGTTTTCTTTTGCAAATTTTAAACAAAGTTATGGCCCTTGATTGGCAACAGAATTTTGTTTCTGCTCAATATCTTGAGGACAAATGGATAGAATTTCACCAAATTTTGTAAATGTAAATATATTTATAAGACATATGTTGGGATTGCTATCTTCCATATTTTGATAATTTGTAACAGAGTTATGGCACTTGATTTAAGACAAAATTTTGTATCCGCTCAATATCTTTAGAACTTGGCCTTTTTACAGCATCAAAAAAAACCTATGCATCTTTCATGATTTCGTACACAATTATTATACTACAGAAATTCAACTTTTCGAATCGTTTCCCAAAAGCTTTCAATCAACAATATGAATTTATGCAATATTAGCGGTCAAGTATTTATCAACATTTGCTAGACCCCTCGGGTGCTGTTAAAACACCTCTCAGGCTTGGGTTACGACATCACCCTCGTCTCATTTCGCTTATTCTATTTTATTGTTTTATTTCTTTCTATTAATGATAAACAAACCCTGAAGCTTCTCATCTTCTATCGAAGGGCACAACCCAAATATCTACTTGTTAAGCAGTGTCAAATAAGCAGGTCAAATATAGCAAAAACAAAGTAAATATATGTTTCCCCGTCACTATATTTGGGCCTGAAAGTGTAATCCGCATTTTACATCTACTGCTATATTCAAATGTACTTCAGACTATTTTTTCCATGAAAGCAAACACTTTGAACCCTGGTCAGACTGCTCCTAAGGGATCAGTCTAATCTGGGTCCGTATTGTTTGCAATATAGGCTACCTAAGAAAATAAGCACATGAAAGAACAGACAAAAATTGGCTAGTGGTAATTGTCAAAAATACGAAATAAATTCAATACGCAAAAATAGCCACAAAAGTTTGCCTACGTTGTACCCTTATAGACAGACGCATACCTTTAATCTAGATGGTAGACATGTGAATGGACAGACAGACGGTCAGACGGCAACTACACCAGCTCATGCATCAGGTTATATCATGTTATTCATTGGATATTTCACATGTTAGAAAGGAAGCATATAGCATTTGCTTCCATAATTTGACAGTTTGCCTTCTTTTGGCAGACAGTCTGTTTTATCATTAAACCGATCACATTTTGCACGAGTTTAATTATAAGAAAATACCCCAAAATAGCAGTTTTACTTCATAGTGGGTAACAACTCATAACTATTCGCAGTACACATTTTTCTAATGAATTTGCTATCTGCAGTACACATCCACACCTATTCGCGGTACACAACGCGATTTAAATATTAGCCCATAATTGGCTTAATTTATAGATTCTAGCTTAAACGCTTGCAAATACGTTTGTTTTCAATAATTTCACTTGCTTTCCATTGGAAAAATCGACAAAATCCACGTACTATCCTCATATAAAGTGAAAGTAAATGTCAAAATGATGTGAATTTTTGGTACCAGCTTTCGGATTTATGATCCATTCCAGCCTCCAAATTCGTTAATGAACAAATACAACTACTTACGTTTCAAGCTTAATATATCCACTATTTATGTATTGTAAATGTTTTGTAAAACTTTAGCAATTTTATAATGAAATGTGCTTTTTTTGAAGAGCACTCATCCTCATGTGTTGTTTACTTTCGATTCAGTGGTACGCTATTCCGGTTTCGATGATAGACGGTGAGCATATGAAAATACTCATACAGACTGTGATTCAGGTAGGTGGCACTTCAGTTTTTCCATGTTTTGTAGCTCTTCAGATTTTGCTAACCATTACAGTGTCAGTAATTCAGAAATGCATTTGAGAAGAGGCAATTTCAAGGATCATTCAGGCTCAGAATATCTCGAGTGCAATTATCTCATTTAGCCAAAACTTATAAGTATTTTAAGACATTACAGCAGGAAGTTTAAGTAAAATCCTTAGCAAACGTACATTTTGCTTTGATATTTATCCACCACTGATCCAGTTTCAATAAGATATTTGTCAGAGAAATGAGCAAATCTCTTGCCTGAAAATAATACTCCCAGGTGACTTTTATAATTTGCTTAATTATTAAAACGTCCAATTATTTACCAAAGTTTAATTTTTTCTGTTTGGCATGCATATATTTAAAGGTACACATCTCAAAGATATTTTACCGGGCCGTGTAGCGCAGTCGGTAACGTGTCTGGCAACAGATGCGAGTCTGACTGCAGATCCAGGGGTCGCGAGATCGATCCCGGCCCAGTCCCATACTTTCATGGAGATTGATCATGATATAATTTCTACGGTCATTCTCTTCCCTTCCGCTGAATCATTCAAGAAGGGTTGTTGTCAGTTACAAGCGAACGTATGTGCACGAAGTACTGGTTAACTGCTTGTTCAAGCTTGCCCAGGAAAAAATGTGGTTAGGTAAATTGACCTTCCCGCCATGACCATAGCTGTTGACTTGGGACGTAAAGCAACAAAACAAACAAAAATCAAAGATATTTAAAAATCTAATATTTACCTGTTTTTAATCGTGACCTGTAAAATAAAAGATAGAAAACTATTAAAATATACAATTAATACAAATAGCTCCTCTGAATATATATATATATATATATATATATATATATATATATATATATATATATATATATATATATATATATATATATATATATATATATATATATATATATATATATAATGTTTGACCTTATATGTTTAGATTTATTAAACTTAAACTGCAAGAGAGAGAGAGAGGCAAATGAAAAGCACCAAACAAAATATCTTTCATTGGTACTGAATCCAGTAAAGGATGCTAAGTTGATTTGAAAAAAAAACAAAAAAACTTAGTATGATAAAAACAAAATTAAAACAGTGCCAAGATTTTTTTAAACTAAGAACTTTCTGCTTTTGCCTTCATCAGGGTTTCATGGCAATTTGAATTTTATGGACAGTCAACAAAAAATAACCGTATACATGAATTGTGATTTAAGCCCTTGAAGGGCCCAGTAGATATGTTAAGATTTTCACAAATTCAACTTCACCAAATGTATGAATTCACTACTGGACAACGCTGGAAAAGGGGTTCAAAAGCATCATACCCACAATAACTGATTTTTGACAAAAAAATGAATGTATGAAATTGCCATATCACTGGCATCTATTATACGTAGATTTGCCAATCTTTATACATGTTTTTGTTTGTTTGATTTGATACTTTACGTCACATCAAACAATCTTTCAGTTATGTAGGGACAGGTCTTCCTGGGTTTAACCAGTGCTTTGCTAGGATTTATTTGTCTTGCTCAAGGACACAACGCAGTGATGCCCATTAGGCTCGAACCCGCAACCTCTCAGTCTCAAATCAAGCATTCTACCACTGAGCCACTAGCCACTGCGCTCCCTTATCTTTATACATGTAATTGTGCAATTAAAATCAAGATGCCATTTCAAATACTTTTGAGGTATGCTGACGAATTGTTAAGTTTTTCGCAAAGTTTTCGCTTAATTTGAGAAATGACTAAAACTTCAATTAAATTGAATCATTTCATAATGGGCATACATTAGTTGTTAGGTCATAACCTCTGGTCATGATTTATCACAATATTCATGCTCCAACTTTTGGTGGTCATTTTAAAGGTCAAAACCTTGAGGCATTTTTTTCAGGCTGAGTGTGGGTAAAACAAAGAGCAATATTGTAATTTTTGAGATGTTTGAAACCAAACAACCAGGCATTAATAAGATCTGATACCCTGATAAATAAGGTGATTTAGATTATATGGTTATACCTCCCCACAAACGTAGTTTAGGGGGGTATACTGTTTTCAGCCTGTCCATCATTCTTTATCAGTACAAAAGGATAATGCCTTGATATCGCGACTATAAATTCATGCTTTTTATTTAAAACAAATGCTATAAGGGCATTAAATCTAGGGTAAGGTTATACTGTAAAAGTTAAGTTTTAATGGCTTTAAGTAAATTTGATAGCAGAATGAATTATATAGCCAAAGTTAAAAATAATTGAGTATGACTCACATTTGGAACATCCATTTCCTGATCTAGCATCTCTAGAATTTTATCCGGCACAGTCTTGTCATTTGTGTCTTGTGGCTTTTGCCTCGGCAGGACTTCCATGACCCATTCTGCATTTACTTCAGCATAGGCATTCATGCTAGTCTGGTCTGTGTTGACATTCTCTATCTCTGAATTAAGAGAAACGTAAAAGCTATTGTAGTTTATGAAAATCAAAGGACTTTAAGATTTTTAAGCTCTAACAAGAACTCCTTATCATTTCAAAGGTTTAAGTTGACACAAGCATTGAAATTCTGTAAATCTGAAATGCAACCCCTTATTAGAACATGCCATTTGCTTTAAACAATATCAGATTTCACACAATTAAACAAGATATGCATTTGAGCTATGGGCAATTTTGAAATAAAGTACTAATGCAATGATCAATGGTGGTGGACATATCATTGTGATTAAAGCAATGTTTCACCCAAAATAAAAAAAAAAACAAAAAAAAAAAAACAGAGCTCTATTAAATAATAAATCTAATCAGCAATTTAACAACTGTGTCATTCTTATTATTAATTTTGTTAAATCAATAAATATATTTTTTTAAACACAAGACAAGAGGATAAGAAAATTTAAAGCCTAACTTTAAAAAATATAGAATAAAATCTTTAATTTGTATAGTAGAAAATGATAGTCCATGAATGTTAACTAGATTAACTAAATAGCTGTTTTTCATGATTATCAAATTTGTTTGCATATCTATTGACTTTTTTCCTATGAAAAGTTCTTTTTGGTCTGCAATGATATTAGGGGCTTTATTGGACCTCCAAAATGTACAGGAAATTAGTTAAATATACCAAATATCTGTCTCCATCAGCTTATCAGAACTCAGAATAAACGTTGATTAATAGCTGTAACTTTCTATTTTAATTCAGAATTTTAATAAATTCAAGCTAAAATGTCCACTCTGATAAAGAGTTAATTTGATGTTCATTATTAATAAAAATTGCTGTTGCTGTTTGTATGAAAGGTTCCAAATCCCTGCTGTTATAAAGATCCAAGCTTAGGTCATTTGTCCTTTTGATATTGAAATACAATTCTTGATCAGATATTGTCTACAATGTGCATGGTAGGCATTTTTGTCATGTGGCCTGTGCCATACAGTCCTAATTAGGGTTTTTCATCCAGTTGATCAGTTTGAAATTTCACTTAAAAAGGCTGAGTAGTGTATGAGAGCTATGACTACAGGGATTTTTTTTTCAATTTTGGGAAGGGGCCCTAGGGCCTTTCAGATTGTGAAAATTAGCGCGGTAAACCACTAAATTGGGAAATTTTCTAAACAAACAAGAACAGCATTTTTTGGTCAGTTTAAAAACAAATTAGCTATTACACATACTATTGCCATTAAATTGAAGGAAAATAGGATGCAATTCTAGTAGATTGTCATTATGTAGCGTGTGTGTGTGTGTGTGTGTGTGTGTGTGTGTGTGTGAAAATTCTAAAAAAAAAAATCCAAATTGGGAAAAAAGGCACCTAAATCCCATTGGGAAAGGGGCCGAATTTCGGCCCCTGAGGACACCAAAAAAAAATCCCTGGACTATATACTGTGGTTGAGAATCCATTGGTGGGATCTTTGCTGAAAAACTTCATCTTTGGTAAATATTTAATGTCATTTTGCCATTCGGTCAAACATATCAAGATAAATTTGGCTTCAATAGGTATCCAATAATATTGTTCCTATTATATATTATCAAGAAAACAGATTCTGACTGGATCAAGAAGAAGGTCAACGTTTTGTTCATGTTTACTGGTTAAAGTCAGACATATTATCTTATATAACTGACAGTTTATTTTGCATACCATTTATATATCCTGTCCACCATGTCTTACTGGATGGTTCTTGAAAGAGATGGCAACACTTTTCAATAGTTTTCTGCAACAGCTTGCTGTCAATCTTGTGCATTGATTCCGGCTTCAGTATAGCTGGCCGTCCCTCTGGAATTCCAGTTAGAATAGAAGTGGGCAGTAAAAGCCATGCTGCATTGTTCTGTCCTTTATAGCAGACTTCTACATCTTCGTCTCTGGCTTTTCGGAAGAGAAAGTGCAATGGTTTGCTGTGGTGTTGGATTTCATTTAAGTATGGCTCCACCCACTCTTTAAAATTGTATAGACCCCGGAGCTGCACAGCATTTGGAAACAAAGCCAACAATCTTGGTAGAGTTACTGCATCATTTGTTTTCAAGATCCCTGCCAGATGACTAAACTGTGCATCTATGTCCTCATGTGTGTGCCCCACATACAGAAATGATAAATGAACCTGAAAAGATGCAAACAATATGATACAATGAGCTAAAACCAAATGACTACCTTATTTATAGATGTCTATATATATATATATATATATATATATATATATATATATATATATATATATATATATATATGCATTCATTTTGACAAGATCTAGCTTGGGATTGTTACACGTCATTTTTCCCACATTTGTGCCAGAGTTATGGCCCTTGTACTACGCTAAAATTTTGTTTATGCTCAATATCTTGAGAACAAATTGACAGAATTTCACCAAATTTTATCTTTGCATTTATATTGACAAGTTCTAGCTTGGGATTGTAACACGACATTTTTCCTACATTTGTACCAGAGTTATAGCCCTTGATTTACGCCAAAATTTCGTTTCCCCTCAATATCTTGAGAACAAATAGGCAGAATTTTGCCAAATTTTATATATGCATTCACATTGACAAGATCTAGTATGGGATTGATACACATCATTTTTTCACATTTGAACCAGAGTTATGGCTCTTTATGTACACCAAAATTTCTTTTCCACTCAATATCTTGAGATTTAACTGACATATCTTCACCAAATTTCATATATGCATTGATATTGACAAGTTCTAGCTTGCCATCGTTACACGTCAATTTCTAAAATTTATACCAGAGTTATGGCCCTTGGTTTATGCCTAAATTTCATTTATGCTCAATATCTTGAACAAATTGAGTTTCACCAAATTTAGATATGCATTGAAATTGACAAGATCTAGCTTGGGATCGTTCTGCATCATTTTCCACAAATTCTTACCAGAGTTATGGCCCTTGATTTAATCCAACATTTTGTTTCGCTCAATATTTTGAGAACAAATTGACAGAATTTCACCAAATTTTGAATATGCATTCATATTCACAAGATCTAGTTTGTTACAGAGTTATGGCCCATTATTGGTGTCAGAATGTATACCTGATCAATATCTTTAGATTTTCCTGCGAAATATCTTTAGAACTTGGCCTTTTTACTGCCTGAAAAGCGCTGCAGTGGGGCTATAGTCAGAATCTCTGACAATTCTAGTTTCTTCTGTTCTACCCATTTCACTGTTTATGGTTTACAGATCATCAGGAACTATTCAAAATGGTAGGCATTACATAGTTACAACGTTACATTAACAACGTAACATCTATGGCGTAAATGTTATGCAGTTAAATATAATAAAATAAATGTAATTTGTAAAAATACGCTTAGTGTGTAGTTCAGTACATTTTCTGCACATCGCACAAATAAATATAGTATTTTAGAGTGTCAGATCTCCAGATAAAAGTGTGTACTTAATCCTATTTGTACTCACATGATATAGTACAGTATATTCACTGTGCGTCGCACTAGTAAGCATAGTGTTTGACCTCAAAATAATTGTGCATACTTAAATTATTTTTCTTCCATGTTTCTCAAATTAAACATTCCTTTTTGATACTCAAAAGAATCGCCTCAATGAGACAGTTCTTTTGAGTACCTAAACATGTTCCTACGGATGGTATAAGAAAATAATCACACATGTATGCACATAATGTAGTGCTGTACTTTTTTGTATGTCACTAATAATATAGTTAAGTACTACATTAGTTGTATGTCGCACTAGTAAATATAGTATATTAGATTTTCAGACCTCCAGATAAGAGTGTACACTTTTACATGAATATTCATATGTTTCAACTGAAAGATACATTTTGGGTATTCAAAAGAACTGTCTCAATGAGACGGTACTTTTGAGGACACAAAAACATGTTCTGGCGATCTATATTAGGAAAATCACATTTTTATATATATATGAACCAAGACCAATATAGGATATGTGTACTTCATTAGCCTAGAGGCGAAATATTTACAGCATATATTGGCTCTGTTGATTTACTATATCCGCCTGTATATATACATAAGTCTAAGACAAATTAGATTAAATCAACAGTTAACAAAATATAACTATATTCATGAATTTTGTGATGATTTAAGCCCTTGAAGGGCCCAGTAAATATTCATGTTTTTTCCTTAATTTACCTGCATAATATTTATGAATAAAACACAGCGCACGAAATTGGCAAGAAATATATATGCATCTTCTTATCTCTCGTGTATTTTATGTACTATAATGTACTCTTTTCTTCCTGACAGACAATTTTTAGTTAAAAGTTTTTTTTTAATAATTTTATTTTACCGTGCATGGTAGGTAGTTGCACATTAATTAAATCAAGCCCCACTGATTTCCAATTAGGGGTCCAAAGCCCTTACCTCAGCAAAGATTTTCATCCGTATCAACAGCTCACAGAAAGCTAGAACATACTTGTTTTTGTTCTCTCGAAAACAGTTGTCAGCTTGTATGTAAAATGTTCCTGGTAAGGTTCCCTTCTGAAATTCAAACAGAGATAGTTAACATTATGTACAGGTGGCAATGCTCTGTTTGTTCTAAGGATTGATTTTGCTATATATTTATTGTCAGATAGTTAATCATATGTTTGTGTGAAATTTCTTTTGTGATGTTTTATTTAGCATCTTTTAGCTTTTGCTATCATGACTAGCTGTCACAAATGCGACCAAATAGATGAGAAACTGCAACATGAGTTTTAGTTGGACTAGATTTCTCAAACGGTAAAATAACTGTTACCACATATGGATGAAATTTTAGAGCCATACCCGTAGCCAAACCTCAGTGGACCGTCTACAGGTACGGGGCCAATATTCCTACATTCATAATCTAAAGACATGGGACCTTATCTCCATACCTCTATACTTCGAATCTAGGGATATAGGCCCATACCTAGACTAGCCATTAGTCAGTTAAATAAGTCTGATTACTTCTGCAAGTGTTAGAAACTGTTTGGACCTTTTAAATAGCAAGTTAGTTGGTCATAAATGGAAATTTACTATCACGAACCATAAACTAAAGAAAATTAAAAGCAAAAGTGAACATGTTTTATGTTGAATACTGGCTATAGTATTTTTAGGGGATTATTTTATTAAAATTTATGCCAATAATTAAGTTGATTTTTTTATGATTAATGATGGACTTGTGGCACTTAAATTAATTTGAAGGTATTTAAGGTTTTCATTAACGACCTTGACCCCTAGCTTGGGAGGGGTACCAGTAAAAAAATCAACATATATACATGAAACAAGAAATAACAACACAATTTGATGAAAGCTTCAAATTTGACTAGGTTGAGTACTTTTGACAACACTCCGATGGTATTGCAATAGATTTGATGACTAAATCAGATTTCCAGATATTTCAGTGAATTTAGCATTTGCTAAAATAATGAAATAATAATCAAACCTCAGAAAATTACAGTGAGTTTAACACTAGCTAATTGCCAGTAATTTTTCTCTCAAAATCAGGGGAGAAGTTGCCACCACTTGTTATATTAAGCATGTGAAAACAAATCACAATCATATCACACAAACCAAGCAAAAATAAACAAGCTACACAGCAGATCTGTCATCAGCCAGCTTCAGAAGCCAGGCTGATCTGGATCCACACCCTCCACCGTGAAGCCTCAAGCGAAACAGAAATTTAGACCTCTGAGATACTCAATAGTTTGTTAAATCACTAATTGTATTCCATTGTCATTTCAGCAAATAAGCAAGCCAATCATTTTTGGAATTGAGAAAAGTAGTCACTTGCTATAATCAGCTACACACCCAAAAATCATTGTAAAATTGTCAACATTTCTTACCTATAATTTCTAGCATAGGTTTTGGACACCAAAATGAACCGTCTCAATGAGGCAGTTCCATTGAGTATCCACAACATGTGTATTGGCTGAGAAATAAGATTTTTTTTTCTGTTACACACTCTTAACTAAAAAGTCCCGTAGCGAGCCAATAAAATTTTTAAATCTAAAGCCTGCAAATCACGCAGTAAAACCACATATTCAAATATCAAAAGAAATATCTGAATTTATTTTTTTTGTAGTCATTTTGAGAATGGAAAATTAGAATTTTTCAATTTTTTTGTCTAATTTTGTTAATCACTAAAACCACATGGTTCTAAGAATTTTAACCATAAACAGTTGCACTTTTCATCTGTTGAATTTCTCATTTGTTTTAAGAAAAGTAACTCCTTTCCAATAATAGTAAAGAAAAACCATAAATTCTATTACAGGCCCGGGTGTCCAGTGTTGTGCCTAGAGCGCGGCATTGCGGGATTCCCGCAATTTTACCGTCGTTGTCCCTTAAAAATGCACCCAGTGCGGGCCTACGGGCACGCCCACGAAAATTCGCTATTTAAACCCCATTTCTGTATTTAGCGTAACCCAGTAAAAGGGAAGTAATTTAGACTGTGCACATGTGTTTTCTGATGATACTAGATTGGTTCCCCTCGTAGATAAAGCTCCACTTCCGCTACGCATATAACGACTGGTAACGACTATTTCATTACAAGTAATGAATCCTACTCATCCGACTGCGCATGCCCCAGAAAAGATTTTTCAACACAAACTTCAGCATTTTTTCAGTTGCTATAATTTGATAATTAAGTAAAAGAAAAAAATGTAAACTCTCAGAACAAAATATACTTGATAAAACGGCTTGTTTAAAAAATGCACTTTATGTCAAGGGTATTTTCCAATACCATGTCACTCATGACGTCAGCGTGTATGCTATACGTAGGCGCAATGGCCGCAGCGGGTAGTAGTTACCTGTCTTAATATGCTGACAAGCTATTAAAGGGAGAGAACCAGTCTATGATGATACATGTTGCATTGGATATTGATTTTTCAACCAGTCCAACGCATCAACAATGGCGGAAAAAGCAAATTTTATTCAGCTGAAGGCCAGAAAACTCTATTTTAATGTAGAAATAGAATATCTGCTGGGGAATTCAAAACTATGGCAATGTAGAAACTACTTCACTGTAATCTGCACCTCTTCTTGAGCCAAAACTATCGTCATAGAGCTCAAATGTAAATAAAAATGAACATAAATTTCCGGAAAACTGTTTTTAATTTTACAGGTAAAAATCAGATGGAATTAGGTGTGTCCCCCAGAATTTGCAAATGTCCCTCTGAAATTCAAGTAGGGGGACACTGGTGTCCCCCAGAATTCTTGACCTAGGCACAACACTGGGTGTCTATTAGAATCATAACTGGTCACAGAGATGTGGGTGGGCCCCTATTAGAGGCTACAAGTGCAAGAAAAGTCTATAGCTCCAATTTATCGGTAAGGGTTGCCATCTTGAGATGCTAGTATCACCAAGTCCGTAGGTAGAAGACTATTGACACGATAAACGGTTATTTCCATGCTAGGTTTCGATTAAACTTTAAATATGCACTGTACAGGGCATAGGGAGGGTAGGTATTTCCAGACAAAATGAAAGTAGGGTCAAAAACAATGTACCTTAGAGGGATATTCGTTGAAGGTGGACAACAAGAAATTCGCTGCTACCTTAACTAATTTGAGATATTTTTGCATAAGATAGGACCAATTTTCCCCCAAATATTCGTGGGTGGGCCTTTATTAGAGGCTCAATTTTTTTGGAAACTTTCTTGAAAAATCAGCATTTTTGGTGTCCAAACTGGAGAATGGGCCTCTATTAGAGCATGAGCCTATAATAGAATCTTTACGGTACTATATTTAATGATTCTCTTGTCTCTTTACAATTGAAAATTTCAGGAAAATACACCCTTGATTAGATTCTATCTTCAAAATTTATTCCGAAAAATGGACAAATTGCTTATTAAACCCATATTTGAAATTTTAATTTCTCTTTAAACTCAATGCAATAACAAGATTTGTCAAGTAAATAATCACATGAACTACTCAACACCTAAAACTATATAAAGAAATTTCAGTACTTGCCTTTCCAATGCTTTCCTTTAGAACTTTCAACACAGTATTGACAACAAGATTGGCATCATGACAGTACTCATTAATGTCGATAAATGGAAAAAATCGATTCTGGCCGTGATTTATGACACCTTGCACATGTGTTTTTAGAATATATGTTGCTTCTAAACTCTGAAATATAACCAATATGAACATAAAGTAAGATTTTTTGCAGCATATAATGAATGACATGACTGGTCTAGTATGACTTAAATTGCATGCTAGCATGCAGTGATTTTATTTTGCCTATTTTACAGCCGAATTCAGGCTGCTTCCCAATCCAAAAAAGGCCTGTATTTTCCCAATTTTGGAGAATTTTTTCCCAGCCTGAGGATTTTATTGGGATTTATTCCCAAATTCAAAAGACACAGGCTGTATCCCGAAAAAGGCAATAAAATCACTGGCATGGTACTTCAGACTCTATAACAGTTCTGACTTAAAGACTTATCTATAGATGGGATGGTTGGGGCCTAATGCTTTGGCTGTTGTTAGGACCATCAGGGTTTAACTGTTGGATTTCTTTTGCTCTGGTGTTCAGTTTTATGTACTGTTGAGTCTTAATCTTTGTTGATCTCCTTTTTGTATCTTGATTTATATGTTCTAGGAAATAATTAATTGATAAGCTAGGGATCTTTAATGCAATTCAAACATCTATGAGTCTTGATTTACATCAGAACTTAGGATGAGGTTGGTACCGTGAAACTAGTTTAAGGTCACTACAGATACCTGGGCAATTTTTTTTACCAAAAAAAAAATTTTCTTCACATTTTGAAATGTGAAAGCATTATAAGAGAAATAGACGAAAAGGTTAAACGGCCTATATTGTTTTTTTACGTTTCTTCTCTGTATCTTATTCAGATAAGAATAATTGATTGTTACTTAATTTTTAAAATGAAAATCTTAATTTCAAACATAAATGTGAGGTCATCAGTAAATAAGAAATATATAACAAGCCCATTTTTGCAGTTATACAAACACATATTCGAATATCTCACTTGCAAACCAGCAATTGTAGACAATTTTGCTTTCACTTTCAAATGTCACATATTGATAAAACACTAATTAAGCATGCTTCAAAAGATAGATTTTCTATATTTTTTTTCTCGTGAGTTATTATTTTGTGTTGCAAAATTTTAGCAATTTTTACAGTCTTTTTAGTAAGATAATATTAAATAATCACGCCTCCGCACGAACTGAAAAATAAATTAGAGCAGCAGTCGATGATACACCATCGCAAATACCCGCTTTTTTACCTATAGACTTTACCTTGGGGTCAAGGTCATACAAAATGTAGCTCAGTACCTTCTATCTAATGTGACCTATGCACCTGTGAAGTTTGAAGTTGCTATGTCCAATGATTAAGGAGGAGATGCATTTGCAAGAAAATACATTAAATGACCTTGACCTAGTGGTTAAGGCCACACAAAATGTTGTCCAGTACCCTCCAAATCATATGAACTATGCACCTGCGAAATTTGAAGTTGCTACGTCCAACAGTTTAAGAGAAGATGGATTTACAAAAAAAGTAAATTATGTGACCTTGACCTTGGGGCCAAGGTCAAACAAAATGTTGCTCAGTACCATCCACATCATGTGACCTATGCACCTGCGAACTTTGAAGTTGCTATGTCCAATGGTTCAGGAGGAGATGCAGTTTCAAGTAAATACATTATTTGACCGTGACCCCGGTCACATGAAGTGTTGTCTAGTACCCTCGACATCATGTGACCTATGCACAGGCAAAATTTGAAGTTGCTACTTCCAAAAGTTTATGAGGAGATGCGTTTACAAGAAAATACATTATTTGACCTTAACCTTGGGGTCAAGGTCTCATGAAGTGTTGCCTAGTACCCTGGACATCATGTGACCTATGCACAGGCAAAATTTGAAGTTTCTACTTCCAAAAGTTTATGAGGAGATGCATTTACAAGAAAATACAATATTTCACACGAAATGACACCCAGTACCCTCTTCATCATGTGATCTATGCATCTACAAAGTTTAAAGTTGCTTCATCCAACAGTTTGGGAGAAGATACAATTACAAGAAATGTGATGGACGACGGACCAACTTTGGTACGAAATTAATATACCCTTTTTTTCTAACGAAAAAGCGGGTATAAAAACTAAACAACACTTTCTTATTTCTTATGCTGTTAAAGCCATATGACCACAGGAATATTAAATTAAATTATACCTCTTTGATATTTCAAATAAAACTGTACATATTTGAAAGATTAGCACACATGCAGGTCCATACAGCAGGACTTTTCCTCAACCAAAACGATACCTAAATTTACCCCCACCCACGGTAAAAAGAAACTTATCTGCATTCTGTCTGAACAGCTAGTGGATATATTCTGACCAAATTTGCATTGATTCATCATTATGCACCAGTCATTTGTAAGCCCTGTGCATTGGGGCTTGGGATACTGGGGACATAGCTGGGCTTAAGTGCTGAGATTTGACCTACAATGTGTTATTGCAGTGCCATTGATGTGCTGGGGTTTTAATTTCCCACTTTAGCCTGATCAGGGGAAGATCAGCCTGTGCATCTACACCAGCTCTTTTTGTTGTTGCCTTGATAGTATATTTAATACTCTTACTTGCCAAATCTTAAACTTGAAGACTTAAACTGGTCTCTGTTGCCGAGTATGTCAGTTTGAATTGTTATGATTTCTAAACCTCAAAGACAGGTTTACTTATGGCTCATAATGTTGCATTTTCTGAACCACTTGGCCAGCTCAAGCCAACTTACATGTGGCATCACCATGGGATAAGGGAAAATTGGAAAGCTAGATCCTTTTTTGATATTCATAATTGTCATATATGCCTTCAGTTGGTTTAAGTATTTTTGCAAAATATACGAAGATAACTTACCTTTGCTTTTCGGCCAGTGAAATGGGGAAGATTTGTTTTAGCTGCAAAAGAAAAAAACAGCAATCAGTACCAATTAAGTGAGCATTTACAGGGTTGCCATGCGTCAGGGGAAAGTCAGGGAAACTTGAATTTTTTCAAGGTCAGAGAATTGTCAGGGAATTTTGAGAGCTGTTAGGGAAAGGATCATTGACAGTTTGGGCCTTATACCCCTATTTTTCTGATTCCCAGAACACTGTTTATGAGCTTCTGGTGTGATGCATGTAGTATCAGTGCAATAGGTGAATCTAATGGCAAGAGCCAGCTAGCAAAATATTTTCTAAATTTCTACGTACTCGAGAGATATGGTGGGAAGAAAGGGGAGGGAGTCTGAAATTTCATGACAATGAAAAGTGAATTAAAAAGTGATTTTTGCATTTACTTGGTAGGCATGGTAATATCTATTGAACAGATCATATGCAGAGTATTAACGAATCACGATAATTGATGAAATTGATTTAAAAAAAAAAGAAGGTTTTGTAATGAAATGATTTAGGGGAGATAAATTAGAAGTAACCTGTACATTTTTGACTAAATGTACCTAAATAATGCAAAACTGAAAGCTCAACAAAAGAAATAAATACTTTTGAAGGAAAGAAAGTGTCCCATTTAGTATTGGAAAGTAAAACTGATTCGAACTAGATCCTTTGTATAGTACTTTTGCTTTTATTAAAGGGCATTGCCTGTCGAAATGTGAAGTGTCTGAATATTTATGGTATACATGTATATCCAAGTTGAAAGCTATCTCTGTAAGATAATACATTTACCTGCTATAACTCTTTGCATGCCAGTGGAGAATTTTGTCATCTGCCAATAGCCTTTTGCAAACAGTTTGAACCCAGGATAAGACCAACAGAAAGTCGGTTTGATCTGGATCCAAACTGTTTGACACTCTCAAAGTGGTCCTGGGTTGTTTATTGGTAAAAAACTTAATTTTAAAGAAAATCAGCAGACGAAAATAAAAACATGAGCAATTCCCTAGCATGCAAATAGATAAAAGTACAGGACGTTTGCAAAAGAAATTGTCATTAAATAGCTGATTTTTTTTTCTCATGAAAAAATGCATAAACTTTGCTAGTGGTACTCTTAATCTTTATGTACTTAATATTAAACTAGCACAGAATGCATTTAGCAATTTAGGCGTTTGGTTCTAGAGAACTTCGTTGCTGTCATTCAGTTCTAATATGGTAGAAAAAGCATTTTATGGGCTTAGGCCCTGGGTTTTTGGGCAGCTGAACGTCTTTTACCCCCTTGTACTAGCAAGCCACTTCCATACGTAAAATATGTATAAATATGGTAACACATATACAAGCAAAAGCTTTTGCTGGTACACAGGGGGTGGGGTTGATATTTTAAAAAATGTTTTCTAATTTCTATATATTTTAATGTAAAACTGATTGTTCTACCCAAAGTTTTACATCTTTGAACCATTTAATATCGAAAATGGATTTCACTGCCATGAAGCACTAAGGTCAGGGTAGCTTCATGGTGAAGAAAGGGACGATTGACAAACTTTTATTTTTATTGAAAACCATAGGCATTTACCCATAGCAAGTGTCAATGATCCTTTGAAAAAAATGCAAATGTCAGGGAATTAGGGAAAAGATTTTTTTTGTGCTGCTACTTATTCTTACTTAAAATGATGCCCTACTTTTTCATTTTGAATAAAGTTTAAGTAAAAAAGTTTTTTTCTAGCTCGCTCTGATTTCAAGAACTGATTCCCACATTTCTGTCAGTGAGCAGATGGCAGGGTACCTGAATTTAACCAATGTTAATGCTTACCATGTTTTCAACTATTTAGGAAGCCTTCAGATTTAATACCTGTAAATAAAATTACTTCTTCCAGGATGAAAAAGCATCTCATTCTATTAGTCCTTTTCAAACAAAAAAATGTTTAGGGTGCATTAATATGAGGGTCTGGATGGGGGGTGGGGGGATCTGGTATTCACTATTCATTAAAAATTTAGCCCATTATTCATCTCATTAAAATTTTGGGTTATTCATTAAAATATGACCAATTGTTCATTAAAAGTAAGAAAAGTGGCAAAGAAATTACTCACTATTCATTACTTTTTTCTTCAATTCATTAAAAAAATAAGATTGTTCATTATTTTTTAAGTCCTCATTTATAATTCACTATTTATTATTTTTTGGGCTCATTATTCAATTATCATGTCATTTTCTTCAGTTCAAGTGACATACATTTAGTTTTGGAGATTAAACATTGATCTCTGAACTACCTCCATTCGAGCCATGGAAGTTCTACTGTATATAGAATGCAGGGTAAGGGCCGAATCTAAGGTTGTGAGAACTTGTGACCCAACCCCATTGCAGTAAATATTTTGGCAATAAAATATGTTTAAACTAGAGAAGCTTAAAAATGGTATAAATTACATACAACTACATAATTGAGCCGTGACATGGGATTTCCAACAATGTGGTATGTGCGACCAGCAAAGCCTCAGATCAGCCTGCACATACGTGCAGTCTGATCAGACCCTTTGCTAGTCGCTTGAATATTCTGTGACTGTTAAGTTACTGACTGAACATCATTTGGAGTTTCTAAGCTTAAGAGAAGGCTGCTTTGGCTCGTGTGAGTCTACACTTGTCAAAATACCACATTGTTGGAAATCTTATGTCATGGCTCATATATATACTTACACTGGTCCATTCCATCAATTATAATGCTCAAGTAGTCATCAGGAAATTGCTTTGACTGTTCTCTTTTATTGTAATAGTATTGTCTTTCTTCCCTTCAAAAGAAATTAATCTTTCATTAGGTTAGCACTATATTCATAACCTTTTGGTATATTTTTGTTTGTTTTGATGACTTTGACGTCCAAGTAAACATCTATGCATGGTCATGCAGGTCCAAATGGTCTGAGTTCACCTTACCGGTAAGTTTGACTAAGGCTAAAAAAATAAACAAGTGTTTCTCAGGCTAGGTCAGTGGTAGAGTGTTTGGCTCAAGATGGAGGGACCGCGGGTTCGAGCCTCACCGGCGTCACTGCATTGTGTCCTTGAGCAAGAACATTGACCCTAGCTTAGTACTGGTTTAACCCAGGAAGACTCCTCCCTTTATAACTGAAAGATTGTTGATGGGACATAAAGAATCAAATCAATTAAAACAAAACAAAAGTTTCTCAGGTGACTTTTTTGAAAAACAGCTATATGAGATAGGCAGAATTTCATTTTTATTTTTTTTTTACCTGTAGTAGTATGTGCCCATTTCAGAGTTGGTTATACAATTTTTACTGAAATGTTCCTCATAATGCCTGCTATCATAATTGCCAAACTATTCTGCTCCCGTGAACAAAATGGCACAGGAGCAGATGGAGCTTAGATGACTCAGGTGAGCGATCTGGGACCTAGAACACTCTTGTTTTCTAAAGTCAGTCCATGAATTTGTAGCTGGCACAAAAATGGGAGTGATACAATAATAAACATCTCAACAAGAATAGCATACTTGGCTTCATTCCTGAAGAATAGCATACTTGGCTTCATTCCTTATCTTTGCCTTCTTTAACTTTGTCTTGTTCGCCAAAATTTATGCAAAATATTCCCAACGCCCATATATGGTAAAACAATTTAAAAATCTTCTCAAGAACCAGAAGGCCTGTGATATTGGGACTTGGTATGTAGCATTGGGGATGTTAGGCCTACCAAGTTTGTTCAAATTATGATCCTAAGTTAACCTTGACCTACTTAACGTCAAGGTCAAATTTGCTTCCTTATGCATTTAAATGGGAAACTTTTTGAAAAGTTGATTTTTTTAATACTGTTGGAACCGAAGTAATTCTTCTCACTTGATATGTTAAACCTAATGCGACAATGACTATAAATTAGTTCCAAAGGTCAAGGTTGACCTTTCAGCTAAGGTCACTCATATTGGAGTCCCATCAACATATTAAAACAGAGTTTTCTCAGGAACCACTAGGCCAATTGAACTAAAATTTCATTTGAAAACTCCTTATGATAGGCTAGCCAAACTTGATCTGGTCACATGACCAAGATGGCCACAACACCCATATATGGTAGAAACCCTTTAAATATCTTATTCTCTGGAACCAAAAGGCCAATGGCCTTGTTTTTCATTGATTTAGTTGCTGAAAAGATCTTCAAAATAAAGAAAAAGAAAAAATGTCTAAAATTAGAATTAGAATTTAAAAAGAAATCCTCAACGGCCATAAAATAGTTTTGGAAGATGGTATATTTGAGTGAGTCAGTGTGTGATAGCAAACAAAGAATATTTTTAAGGATGGCCTCATACTTCTTATTTGCACTGCATTGATACTATGAAAACTAAGATTCTGACTTACATCTGTCTGTTATTATGAGCATCAATGAGCTCTCTTATACTAGCCCTTTCTTTCGAATCACGGGTACCTTCCAGCTGCCTTTCTAGAGCTGTACATTTATCACATTTCGAAAAAGCGTTTGTCTGAAATGAAAAAACAAACATACATGTATATACATTTCAGATAATATTTTGGTTTTAGTTTAAACAATTATTCAATTTCATTAACATCCATTTGAATATTGTAGCCTCCACAGATAATAACATTTGTAGGTAAGTTTTCTTTCAAATGTAGAGCTGTTTTAATGCGCAAATGACATACTTTTCTGTAAGCTACACTGATTTAAATTCAAAGTGTAAAAAGCAAAAAATCATGCGGTCTGTGCAAGACTGCGCAGTCAAACTTAACCGTTTGTACAAATTTCTTTAAACTTTTTCTTTTCTCTCATAAAATATATTGATGGACATGGGTGGGATTAGTTGGTTAGATTTCAGTGACCTTGACAGAATTTTCAAGGTCACCATCCTATGAAGACAAAATCAGCCAGTTTTCCACACACAACCTTTTGAACTGGTTGTTCAATTTTAACCAAACTTGCTTTAAATTTATTGTTAAGAGAGGAATAACAGTTGATTAAAATTTGGTGACCTTGTCTTACAGGGCTAACCCTGGCTGATAATTTGTTGTATAGCCAACACTTTAGCCAAATGGAAAAAGTTGGAGCCCAATTATGAATTGACTTTAGCCTAGGTTTTAGCCAGGAAGTAGTATCAAGAAGTTGTTCTGCATTTAACTCTTTGTCCGCTAGCAGCTACTTTTCTCATCTGCTGATAAGCTTTGCAAACAGTTTGGACCCAGATCAGGCCCGACAAAATGTCGGACCTAATCTGGATCCAAACTGTTTGACACCCTGATGGTATTGAAAAAATCCAGCATTCAAAGAGTTAAATATAGCACAATAATAAAGTGTGAGCATTGTTGGAAAATCCAAAAGCTGATCAAAATACACTTTTTCGCAGATATGTAAGAGTGTACTTTTAGCCAATGACTTATATTTGTAGCCACTCTTTATTTTTAGTAGCAAATGGCTACAGTGGCTAATGGCAGGGTGAGTTCTGTCATATTTTTAAGGTCACACCAGCACTCTGAGTCTGATATGCCAATGTTTGACCAAAATAGGGTTTTGTAGTTATCTCTTGGGTTTCTAGCTAAACTTTATTGCGATCTTTCATATAGTTGGCTGAGGATGAAAGAAAGCTTTTGTATCACTACTGTAGATTGTTTGTCAGTGACAATAAAGTTCCCTTGTTCAAACACAAACAAGATACAGCAATATCAGATGTTAGATATTAGCCCATGACCAGCCCACTTCCTTTTGTTTTCAGCCAATCAGTTGCATTAGAAACGGGCCATATTTGGTGTGGTATATTTTCTATACCTCACACTTTTTTGAGATCATTCCCAAAACCTGATGAGAGGAAATTGCAGTCTGAAATGGTAATTTCACCAATTTCTTTTTATTTTTTGAACCCTAAAGAAAACGGTGATAAGAATTCTGACATAAAATGATATAAATTCCAAATTTTAGCTGTTTCACAGAAAAGCGGTGACTGAAGAAAACACTTAACCAGGCAGCACTTGTACATTGAAGCCTTATTCCCCACAATGCTTTAAAAAGTTCTAAGCTATTCCAGTGTCAATGTGTGGTAGCCAGCTGGGGAATCTATGATAATCATATGCATCCATAAATGAGTGTTTGACTCCTTACCTTTTTGATTTTGAGCCAGCGAAAGTCCTTTTTCCACATTCTCATGAAAGATGAAAGGGCCACTGGTTGTTTCATTTTTTGAGTCTTTTCGTAGGAATATTTTTCATAAACTGCCCTTTTTCGAAATTTATAGGGTAAGAAGATTTCATCTCTGTCAGGCATTTTGTCTCCGAAACAGGTACTGTAATGATTCAACCATGAATGTGCCTCGATCTGTGGCTCTGATCTTCTTCTTTGTTTTTTGATACCACTGGATGTTCTTCCTGATTGCATTTTATTTTGATTTTTATAGTAAACTGTTTTGCTTATATTGTACAGCAAACAAAAGCACTTCATGCATGCAGATTTTCCATGAAAGATACTGAAAAATTTCTTGCCATTGATTTTGGCTGATTCTTCTATCTTATCCATCATCCATTCAGTTCTCTCTTTTGGACTTTTGGTCCAATATTTCAACCTTGCAGCTTTCACTTCACTCAAGCCCAAGGTTTCCAAACACTTGTCCAAACACTCCTTTGTACTCATTTTCTTTGCATCTGCAGCTGTTGCTATTGCCTTTTTCAGTCTTGTGTTCTTCACTGAAAGATAAAAAAACATTACGTTAGATTGAAATCAAGTCATCAGGATTCAAACTAACTAGGCCAGATGTATAGCCTGCTATGTATCAACATTTTATCCAGTATGCTAGAATACATAGAATTTGGATCAAAGATACCAGAGGTGTCTCTGAACATAAAACCACTAAACAAATAATTATTGTATGCCTAACATTCATACTGGAGTAAGGTAAAGACTGATAAAGTAATGTATATCATGGCCAATGAGGTCTCTGTTTTAAATCCCTCAGAATTGAGTGTTCCTGCAATTTATAAATGGTCTCACGCTAGAGAACCGCTGTACTCGAAAGGTGCAGCTCGAAAGGTGCAGTCATCACGTGTTTGATGCAGTCGACGAGTGCACAAAAAAGTGTGCCTAGCTGTTTAAAAGGGTAATAATATTATTTTGGTCAATATTTTACTTCTGAAAATAATCATCCTGAATTATATTCACTTATAAATCCAGCTATGCGTCTGCTTAACATTTGTTTTGTGGGTTGAGTGATAGTTGCTTCAGCACAAGAGTTATGCCAAAAAATGTGATTTTAACCTGAAAAAGAGGACGAAAGAAATTTTTGCTCATGTTCTGGAATTTATGCTTACTTAAGTTAAAATGAAAGATAACAGTACTTTAATGTGAAAAAAGTTCAAAATCTGAACTTCCAAAAAGGATTGGTATTTTTCTATGATAGGTTAAGTAAATATAAATTCCAGAACATAAGCAAAATTTCTTTCATCCTCTTTTCTGGATAAAAAAAACACATTTTTGGCATAACTCTGGCGCTGAAGTGACTATAATAATTTGTGATGAATATTTTCAGAAGTAAAAAATTGACCAAAATATTACCTTTTATTACCAGCTTGAAACACTATTTTGTGCACTCATCGACTGCAACCATCACACGATGACTAGGCTGTTTGAGTACAGTGGTTCTCTAGCGTGTAACCTTCTCTTTGAAATAACTGGCATGATCACTTGTTATTGTTTGTATAGCATCTGATGTCAAAGTAAGCATAAGCAAACAGTTAGGGCCCAGATAAGGATCATGTGTTTGATATTGAATCAATCCACTTCAAACTCTAACGGTACTGTTGAATTTTTTAATAAGTTTTTTTTATATATAATGAGTCAACTAAAAACGCCTCACTCATTATCACTGATTTCTTAGCGATGATATATAAAAATGAACATCCACTTACTGCTTCTTTATGTAGAGGTTGGGCGATGTTGGAGAATGACTTTAATTTGATATGCAGGTGACACGTTATTCTGGTGACTCCATGCAGGCTCAAAGTACACATGGCGGCATTGTGCATAGATCGCTTATGATTTCAATTTGATTTTGCACCCAGTTTGTGCCGTTAATGACGCTAAACAATGAACAAATTTTGGATCATTTTTTCAAACAGTTGTGCTTGCGAGTAATAACTTTATGAAATTATGACGTCATATTAAAGACAAAATGTAAAGTCTGTTTACGAAACTTGCCAACATTCTCGTTTTGCTTTAAGTAATAGAAAAAATGATAAGTGGGTACATTAGGTAATGTACACAGAATATGCTTACATAAAATTACGTTATTTAAGATGAGCTGTAACGCCCAGTCTACATTAACGTTATCCAAAACGGCCGTATGGAACACATGCCAGACTGCGTTTGCTCAGCAAGACTAAAGACTGTGCAAAGGATTTGTAAAAATATTTTCACCCTCTTTGCAGAGTCATGACATTTAAGTTTTACTGAAATGCATGGCGAAAAGGTGGGTGGGGTAAGTTGTTTTGTTCAGAAGACGCATAAAAACATTATAAACGCATTTTTGGTAAAATAGAGACTGTTTTACAATGGTAGAACACGTTTTTCCTGTAAACAGATTGTGTCTGGAAACAAGCAAATGTAGCTACAATCTTATGCCGCAGGAAATGGTGACCCCTGTCTCAAACTGAGGTCGTTTTCTCAGCCTCAAATATTCTTTTAGCAATTTTGTTTTCATGAGATACGCTTGACTGAGAAGATGTTATAATGCACTAAAATTCATAACTTAAATCTGAATTCACGTTTATTTTTAGATGAGGCGTTTTTTCTTGACATCAATATAAAAAACTGCAGACAACAAAATATGCAAAATTACCCAACAGTTTTAGCATGAATACATGCATGTCGACAACTTGAGTCTAGGCTGGAGCATTTTGAAAGTTATTCAAGCTTTTCATACTGTACGCATAGTTCTGTATATCAGGTGTTCTGGCCCAGTGGTGGGGTCGTTGACTGATTCATATTGATTTTATTAGACACTCGATTACTGGGCCAGAACTCTATGCCTACAGTATGAAAAGTTTGAATAACGCTGGGATCTTTACACATCATTTTTCGCACATTTCTACCCGAGTTATGGCCCTTGATCTACGTCAAAATTTCATTTCCACTCATTATCTTGAGAACAAATAGACAGAATTTCACTAAATTTTATGTATGCCTTCATATTGACAAGATCTAGCTTAGGATTGTTACACAATATTTTATACACATTTGTACCAGAGTTATGGCCCTTGATTTACATCAAAGTTTCGTTTTTGTTCAATATCTTCACTCTTGAGCACAAATGAACAGAATTTCACCAAATTTTATATGTGCTTTCATATTGACAAGATCTACGTCGGGATTGTTACACTACATTTTTTGCTCATTTGTACCAGAGTTATGGCCCTTGATTTACTCCAAAATTTCGTTTCCGCTCAATATCTTAAGAACAAATGGAAAATTTTTGACCAAACTTTATATAACTTTTTATGCTGACAAGATCTACGTTTGGATTGTTAGCTGTAATTTTTCACAAATTTGTAAGAGAGATATGGCCCTTGATTGATGTCAGAATTGTGTTACCACTCATTATCCTGAGAAACTCTGGCCTTACTGCATGCAAAGCACTGCAGTGGGGCTATAGTCAGGTTCTCTGACAATTCTAGTTCCTGTAGAATAATCCATCGGCAATCTGCTAAAAACCGTGTTAAAAGCGACCTTATTATACCCCCCCCCCCAAATTTGTTTGTGTAGGTATACTGTTTTCACGTTTCCACTTTGAAGAATCCAGGACAATTTAACCTTTAGAAGTAGTCTGTAATAGTCCTGATTATGACGCAGTGATTTTCATTCAAATCTGTACAGTGGATAACATTTCATCTCAAAGTTAGCCTTACTTATGAGTTATTTAATTACCTCCAGAGTTTTCCTTTACCTTTATAAACAGTCATTTTCAGGTGAGCAACCCAGCGCCCTATTGTTTTCAAAATTTACATTTTCACAACATTCATTCAAAAACACAATCAGAGTGTAAAACAGTTTGGAATCTGATCAGGACTGACATTGTATTGGTCCTAATCGGAATCCAGACTGTTTGCAAAGGCTATCAGCATATAGTAAAAGTTGATGATGGTAAGGCTTCTTTGGTGAAGTAGGGTAGATCTGATCAGAATATTAACTGCGATCTTACAGGTAGCCTTTGGTGCAAGGAGTCCATGATAAGAAACTTACTGATTTTGGCCTCTGTTTTCTCTGCTTTCCCTGAATCGTCTGTAGAAGCCAAGCTGCATGTTGCTTCATCTGTACCAGAATTTTGATTACTTGATTCACTTGTAGTGTCCTAGAAGAGAGCAATTCAGATTTCATGAAAAGTTATGTTTTTAAAAAATGTATTTAACAGTGCTCCAAATAATTTTGACTACCATCAGTACGGTAATGGTCCAAATACCAGCAGTTTTCAATCTAAGCAAAGCCAGATTTTTTATGAAAGCTTATACTTGTATTTAAAACAGCTTAAGTTGTTGCTGTCTTCATGTACAGTTTGATCATCCATCAATCATAATGGCAATGTCCCTATATTATATATGCACGTAGGCAAGAATATTGGGATGATTGTTTTATTGCCTTCTGTAAACATGCTGCGCTTTTAAAGCCGAGAAATTCCTACTTTCACTTTCTACATTGACCAGGTTAACATGAAATTATAAGGACCAAACTGATAGCAAACTCTGGAGAGTGGTCTCTGCGCGCATATTATTTTGAAACACATGTTCTTCAAGGAAGACATGGTAAGGGGAGATAACTGAACACGGGAGTTTATACTGAGGCAAAAATAAAACATCGGTAAGCAGTCCAGCAAGTCGATTCTGGATTCTGAACGCATAAATTTTGACAAATCAGTTCAAATATCAAGCGTCTTTTGATTCAAAATGGGTGAAAACTACAGGTTAATTGGTAAAAACATACCATATAGGGGAAAACACACCCGTATTCGGTACATACTAATTTTCAACACTATCCGTATTTGGGGAAAATGGACCCAAAATTTAAGTCTGTATGGCTGCTATCTGGAGCACTGTAATATATGGGTTAAGGGTAAGACTTTTTGGTTATGATGACTTCCTTTTTTAAAAACTGAAAGCTGGCTAGTTTGATTCTTGGCGTTGGGGGAGTTACTGTGTTATGTTTTATATTAATACACTTAACTGCTGATTAGTAATGGTTTAACCTAACAGGAAGACCCATCCCCACATGGCTGAAAACACATGTTGACTCCTAGCCTGGGTTCCAGTCTGATCATTTTATCTTCTTTTTTATTTTTCTGTTTCTTGGTCAAAAATGACAGCCTGGGGAACTTTGATTTCATTTGACAGTGCCTTCTTGATTACCCCTCAAATTTTGAGGCGTTGGCCAAGAACGATAGCGCTATCGGGTAACTCTATTGTGCTATAAATAGTAACAGGAATCCCAGTAAAAAGATAGATAGAAAGGCAAACATTACCACAGATATTCCTTCCTCTGCCCTATTAGGTCACTGTCGAGACACGCCCCTAACTGTTAGCTAGAGATACAAGAGACCATCAGGCATGATTTTGCAGACCATATGGTGATACATTGACAGTTGAATGCCTCATTTCCCCCAAAATGATAATGTGACACAGTTGTAGGAAGCTAGGATGCAGTTAGAGAGGCTGATATAGTTCTACATTTAATTTTCAACATTTAAAAACAGAGGTTCTTTAAAACTACTTTATATTAAGTCAAAATGAGAATCAAATCTAAATCATGATTCTAGTTAATTTTTAAAAGTAGAAATCTAATAATTTCTCTAATTTTGTAAGTGTCATTTCTCTTACCTACTTATTGGTGCATCAACTAATCAATGACAATGACTTATACTCTATCATATGAGGATAACACACTGATATTGTCCTAGAAGTGTCAAAATCAGAACGCTTAAAATACAATGTTGCTTGAAGTACAATGTCCGCATGTACTTTCACTACCATATTTACCAATACAATAATTGTGCCATAAAGGGGTAGGAAATGATGTGTATGTATTTATATTCACAGGGTTCATGGATTTAAACCCTGAATATGCACCTTTCATGGTAAGGGTAAGGTATCAGACTCTCAGGATGGCTGCAAAATATCTTTTTTCAAAAACTTTAATCTTCTACTGGTTTAGGCTTCTGTTGGTTCTAAGTCGGTAGTTCTGTTGTTGTTGGTTCATTGTTGATTGTTACTGCCATTGTGGGATTCTGTAATTGTTCTATGGTTTGTTGTGCCTAAATTTATGTCCATCATCTCGATGGGGAAGAGAGAGCTGGTTGCTTTGTTTACCTTGTCTTCCTGGTTTCTGGTGTTTGTTGTGGGGCTCTTCCTCCCAGTGCCATGGGTTTGTCTGCTTGATTGTGGTAAATTCCTGATCATACTCACTATTTTTGATATTTTACTTTACTCAGCCCATCAAGGTATCAAAAGTCTACACTTAAAGTTCAATAATCATCTTTTTTATTTTCTCAAATAACTTACCTTAAACGGTGATGGTAGTTCATGCATATATAAATTGCCTTCATTAGGTCTATCCTTGGGGTCTTTTGTTTTCTTAAGTGGTGTAGATGTTACAATATATAAGTTCTCCTCAAAGTCTGAATCTGACTGCTGGGAAAAGAAAACATTAAAAATAAAAGTTAAATGTTAGTGCAACCATAGCTTGCTATATGCATATTCCGTGAACACACTTACAGTTCAGCCTCATGCCCCTGCTAAAATTTAAAGAATAGTTCAAGAATAGTTCTTTCATTATTCAAGAAGAAGGTTCAAGAACTGGACATAAACTGCTCTAAAAGTGTTCAAGAAAAGTTCTAGTACATTTTATAGTTTTTAAGAACAGTTGTTCTTAAAAACTGTTCTTGAAAAGTTCAAGAAAGTACTGTTCTTGCAAAAGTTCAGAAATGTACTGTTCTTGAAAACGTAAAATTGGACAAAATATCAATAACAACTGTTCTTAAAAACTTTCCTTATAGTTCAAGAACACAATACTTCTCATGTTTCCATGGAAACACAAAAACTTGGAACTGAAATCTTGCTAAACATCAGATTAACAAATTCTGTATAAAGAAAAAGCAAAAAAATGTACATATATCAGATCCATGACCCATTTGCCTGACACCCATCCAGCTACTAACTTATATATGATCTTGTTGCTTAACTTAACAGATTGTCCATCAGCTTGATCCACTTCTACTTAAATGGAAGAGAAATAAGATCTTGCTATATTTCTTTCCCTTATTATTACCATAAATTTGTAAACAAGAGCCTAATTCACAGAGTGAATGATGTCCATAGATGACAACTTAGCTGCAATAAATTAAGTTAGACACATTATGATCAAGAAAAGCCTATGAAATAAACAAGAACAAATTTAAGAACAGTTCAAGAACACATTATGTTCAAGAAAAGTCTTTGAAATAATGAAGAACAAGTTTAAGGACAGTTCAAGAACACATAATATTCAAGAAAAGTATATGAAGTAATCAAGAACAAATGAAAGAACAGTAAAAGAACACATCATGTTCAAGAAGTCTTTGGATGAGTCAAGAACAAATTTAAGAACAGTTCAACAACACATTATGATCCAGAAAAGTCTTTGAAATAATTAAGAACAAATTTAAGGACAGTTCAAGAACACATAATATTCAAGAAAAGTATTTGAAATAATCAAGAACAAATGAAAGAACAGTTAAAGAACACATCATAATCAAGAGTTCTTTGAAATAGTCAAGAACAAATTTAAGAAGAGTTCAAGAACACATTATGTTCAAGAAAAGTCTTTGAAATATTTAAGAACAAATTTAAGGACAGTTCAAGAACTGAAATAATCAAGAACACTAGAGTCAATACTCAATATTCAAGAAAAGTCATTAAAATATTCAAGAACAGTTTATGAAAATTCAAGAGCATCACAGATTCCTAACAAGTTCTTGAATTATTCCTAAGTTATGTTCTTGAACAGTTCAAGTGCAATTGTTATTGAACTGTTCAAGAGTTCTTTATAAATTTCAGAACTGTTCTTGAACAGCTCTTGAGTTAAAAACTCTATTTTGCAGGGGCGCAGGCATCTGTCTCTGGAGAAGAGACAAGCTTGTTCACTTCATATAACTTTGACTTACTTTTAGATATTCTTAGCTCACCTGAGCCGAAGGCTCCGAGGTGAGCTATTAGTATACCAATGACTCCGGCGTCCGTCATCCGTCCGTCAACATTTTCAAACACCTTCTCCTCTGAAACCTCTGGACCAGTTGAACTCAAATTTTATATGGAGAGTCCGAGACTCCTTGGGATGGGGGCACAAAAGTATGTTCAAATGGTCCTGGTCACATTACCAAGATGGCCGCCAAGCCCATATATGGTAAAACCCCTAAAAAATCTTCTCCTCCAAAACCAGAAGGCTGATGACCTTGGGACTTAGTATGCAGCTTTGGGGATGTGGGGCCTAAAAAGTTTGTTCAAATGATGGTCCTACTTAACCTTGACCTACTTAAAGTCAAGGTCAAATTTGCTTCCAAATGCATTTAAAATCGTATATTTTTTAAAAGATGATTTTTTGAAAACTGTTAAAGCCAAAGTCATTATAATCAATAGATATGTTCATGACCAAAGATAAGTTCCAAAGGTGATAGTTGCCCTTCGACCTTTCGGCCAAGGTCGGTCATTTTGGAGTCTCATCAAATATTAAAACATAGTTTACTCAGAAACCATAATGCCAATTGAACTCAAATTTCATATGAAGACTCCTTACAATAAGTTAGCCAAAATTTCAGCAAATTATTTTGGTCACATGACCAAGATGGCCGACAAGCCCATATATGGTAAAAACCCTTTAAAAATCTTCTCCAGAACCAGAACGCTGATGACCTTGGGATTTGGTATGTAACGTTTTGGATGTGGGGCCTACAAAGTTTGTTCAAAGATGATCCTAGGTTGACCTTGACCTGCTTAACATCAAGGTCAAATTTGCTTCCTAATGCATTTAAATTGGAAAAAAAATGAAAAGTTTATTTTATGAATACCATTGAAGCCAAAGTCATTATTCTCACTTCATATGTTAAACCTGATGAGACAATGGCTATAAATAAGTTCCAGAGGTCAAAGTTGACCTTGGACCTTTCAGCTTGACCAAAGTGGCCACCATGCCCATATATGGTAAAACAAAATATGTTTAAATAATAAGCCTTAATAGACTGTGACAGGCCTTTAGTTTAGAGTGTGTACCGAAAAATTAATTTTCTTATTTCTCAACCAAAACATATGTTGTGGGTACTCAAAAAAAACGTCTAAATGAGACGGTTCTTTTGAGCACCCAAAACATATGTTAAAACTGATTGGTAAGGAAATATTTACCATTTTACGCTGAAAATGTTGTTTATCTAAACCTGTGCTGTGACTTAATTAAACATTATTAAGGAGATCAGGTGAGCACTTCAGGTCCTCTAGTATTTATATCTGCTGGTAGGCATGATCAATAAGTAACAGGCGACAACCAGGGCCTCTCTTCGAATCGAACTAAAGTTCCTACTAAAGTTATTACATAATAGATGTGCGCGCACGTTTACACCTGAAAGACTACAGTTGCAACCTTTAGTTGGTTGGCAAGTAAAAAAAGTGAATAGCCCTGTATGCCTACTTAAATTTTTCATCGTAGACGAAAAGGATGTTTATAAACTGCACAGCCTACTCTAATTAATAATTATGAATATGTGGGAACACAAAATGATGCACAACTAGGATTTATTTTGTAAAAACAAGTCTTTTGAGACTACTGACAGATTTTGAACCAATCTTGCTAGATAGGTTTAGAGGAGGGAACTAGACAATCTACTAGAGTAACGGTGCTCTAACCCACAGTTGATCTCTAGTACATGTAGGCTCCTGACGTCACTATAGTATCAACTATCAGTGTTCCAATCAAACTTTAGTTACTATCGTACGAAATATAGTTTGATTCAAAGTGGGCGCAGGTCAATACTATGATGTTTGCTCTCATAATATTATATGCTTCACCTTTGAGTTACCTCCCTTGAATGACATAAGTATGGGAAAACTTGTGCACTCCATAGGTTATATTTAATGCACTTTGAGTATTTTGTAATTCTGGGTAGGCATATATATTAGGTCAGAGTAGTGTGCTACATGCAAGAATTGTTGCTCTCCCTTGCTTCCTGTGAATGAATTTTTAATAGGAGAATGAAGCCTTGTGTTTGCTCTGTAACTTCCATCCTCTGGGTTATTCCAGTTATGTAAGGACATTGCATTGAACTAGTATATAGAGGAATAATTGGTTTCTTGCTCAAGGACTCAACACAGTGCCTTTATAGTAAGGCATAAATAAGTAAACCCAGACTTAGTTCAAAGGCACTTTTAACCACTACCATAAGCATTTACACACCTAGACATGAAGATCAAGTAAATGAAACTAGATCATTACTACTTACAAAGTCATATACATCCGCATCCCTGGTATGATCATGGCTCTTGTTTTCTACATCTTGAAGGGAAGTGCCGAGCATGTCACTCTCCTCTAAGGAAGTTCCCAGAATATGAGACTGAAGGCAAGAAGTCCCTTGTTGGCAATTGCTATTATATGTATCATCTTTTGCATCAACTGATAAGCCAAGAGGATCCTGCTCATCTGAAGTATCTAAATCTGGGAATATTGTGTCCAAATTATCTGCCATCTAAATGTAAAGAAAAAAAAAGATTTGTATTAGTTGCTGGTTTTCTTTTTAAAATCTAAGTAAAAATGAAAACCATTAACCCTTTAGCTCAGCATAGTCCTGCATGCAATAAGTCTAACATACAGTTGATCAATAACAGTTCATTGGATCTGCAGGGGTAACAGACTAATCTTATTTCGCCAGGAGCAAGCTGGGCCCCTAAAACTAAATGATTTAGGGCCCAGCAGAAATTTAAGGGGCCCAGGATTCGGTGGGAAAATTAAACTCATTTCAACACCATTGCCAAGCATTTGCTGCTTTACTCATAATTGAAGTCAGAGATCCTCAAAATCTGTATTCCTCTAATTATTTACCATATAATCAGATGAATGAAGATTAATGTCTGATCTGGATCATCACTGTAAGTGAATTTCCCAAAATAAGGGCTGGTTTACCCAGCCTATCTGTTAGCAATTAAGTAAACTTTGTTTTTGTTATAAAAAGCATCTTAACACTTTCATAATTCTACTTTGTAAGGGATTCAAGGTTTTCTGAATTACCGAGATCCCCACCCCCTTCTACTCCTCTCCCAGTATGAGTTGGGTGTTCAAAGGAATCAATATGCAAAACCAACAGGCTCTGATAAGATGTCACATTCCCGGGGTTATTTTATGTTGAAAACGTATCTCGAGACAACAGCATTGTTGTGTCCGAGTGTGTGGACCATGACATGTAGAAAAATGTGTAATGTGTACAGCTATTCTCAAATGCGCTATATATTCTCTTAAATGTTTTTAAGCATGAAAGGCACCGAATTATGAGGTGTCGAAGTTATGTGCCTATTAAATGTAAAGTTTGCTTTCGGCCAAAATGTCTCGGACTCTTTTTCAAATCGCATTGTTGGTTTTATTTGAGGAGAAACCTGTGCCCAGGGTCGTTCTACACACCTGTGTGAAAAGGCTGGTCGATATACCAACTTTTCAACTGCGTTTAGGCGGCTAGCAGTAAAAGTTTAGCGCAATATCAGACTCATTTTTTTCTATTTTAGCCATTGTACATTCGAGCATTATCAAATCAGGTCTCAACATCTACGAGGATGAGAACTCCCCCAAGTAACAAGCCCTCGAATATGAAACATATTTACAGGAATTTGTGCACTCTGATGAGAGTTTATTATTACGAAACAATATATGGGGAAATAAAGTAAAAACATAGCACAGACGACATATTGATGGTGTAACAAACTGCTCCTTGAACAACTGTTATTGGTTTAAAAAGCCAATACTTGTTATCGGGTTTATACGTTAATCTCTGATCAGCAGAAAGTAGTCCCATAAATATTATATTTCACACGGAGCCGTTTTCGCAATGACTTAGTTAGTTCTCATGACCATGCCTTTATCTTAACTGCTGTATTTTATTGCAATGAAAACATTTATGAGATTTGGTGTTGACTGCGCCATTTTATCTGGGTTTGCACTGATTATCCCCACTCTTTCTTACAAAAGCAAAGGGGATATTGTTATCATATCAGTCCATCTGAATGTCCATTTAAGCTATCTCCGCCTAAACTATTCGACAAAATCCAGCCAAATTTGTAGTTAACATGAATGGGGCATGCACCAGTACACTTTTTATGCCCCTCCCCCCTGAGGCCCTGGGCAGGTATCATTAATTTCAATAAATGCAAAAATCAAACAGAAAGTGGCTGACTAAATGACTCAATTTAAATTTGATAGAATAGAGATTATTTGACACATGCGACGAAAATGTAAAATATTTAATGAAATTTTTTCAGACATTGGCAAGGATCATGCAGCTGCTGCAGAAGAGTCAAATCAGGGTCTGAGCTGTTTGCCAAAACTTTTCCCCCAATAGCTGTCTTCAACTGTTAATTTTTGTGATATTAGTTTTGACCAAGATCAGATCAGGCCCTGACATAGTATTGGGCTTAATCTGATTTCAAAATGTTTGACACTCACATTAATATGGTATTTGCTGAAAGATTTTTTGAAAATAGTTGATTTTGAAAAAATCAACATACAACGAAAAGTATTCAAAGTTACCTAGTAGGCAGAGTTTTTCAACCTGCTTTTGAGGTTTGCTGAAAGAATCAGTAGCTTTTTAGACAATTAGTGTGGACCAAGATCACACTGTTCATATAGGAGCAGTCTGATCTGGGTCCACACTATTTTCCCCTATACCTAGTATTACCTACACAAATTAAAAAGTTTTAGCCCAAAATATGCAGCATTTGAATGTCTTTTGAACATTCACAGATTCTATTAGCCAAAGAATCCAGTTCATCTCAGGCATCCCCTTAAGAATCGAAACCTAGGTCAGGTTAGCGCTTTGCCATGGACCAGACCACAGAGCAACAAGAGGACGGCCACCCCACTCAGACTTCACAGCCACTTTCCTATTGAATCTGTTAAAGAAATCAAGGAAAATGCCTGTATAATTTCGATTAATACCCCTCTCAGATAGCAGAAATACCTTTACAATACAAATTGTTCCATGACACTGTCTAAAGTTCGTGGTCTTATTGTATCCCTGGGTCTTGTCCCACAATCCCACAAAAGTCTGTAGTATTGTGCTTGTATAATAGAATAGAATAGAAGCACAATTCTCGGGACCGCTGTGACGTCACAGCCTTAGCAACACAGCTGGTAAACAAATGTACCGAGATGAAGTGACTGGTGAATTTTAACATTACGGGTAACGAGAAAATGATGAAAAATGGGCCGTATTTATTCAAATTCGGTTCGGTTTCAGTGCATATATGAAATGGCCCTTATAAGAAAATCTGACTTTTCAGTTTAGGTTGAATTTAAAAATGGCATACATGCTCAATTACACAGGCTAGCAATTTAAGGGGGTTGAATATTTCGGATAGAGAGACTAGAGGGATCATAAATTGGCTGGTACAGCCTTACCATACTCAACTTAATACACATATATCAATCGCAAAAATTATACCCTCTTTAGAAAAAAAAGGGGATATGGGGCAGACCATGAAGCCATCTGATCTGGATCTTAATTGTTTTTCATACTCTGGATAAATCTTTGTTATTTATGATTGACTACTAACCAGAAATTCATATTTTGTAAAACAACCCTCAATTAAAGCATTTGTTGTGTGCTTATAATTATGAACCTATGTGCAATTTGAAAATCATCTTTATTAAGGATATGATAAAATGATGACAATCAAGATGAATTTAGTTAGATTCAAGAAGGGTGCAAAAATGGCCTATATTTTATTAGGTCTTTATAAAAAAAAGTTGAGCATCTATTGTGAAAGGTTTCAATAAGTATTGTTTGGGCATTTTTAAAACTCTCTGACATATTTGTTTCAGCATAGCATGATATATAATATAAATCCTTAATGTGCCATATCATGACTGCAACAGATGACAAATTTTGCAACATCTTTCCTAATTCAGATAACGTATATTTCATGAGAATTGTCATTCTCATTAAATATTATGCCTTATTTGTTATTTTTGAAGAATTGCTGCTGGAATTTATAGGTGGTGCTTTACTGATTAACTTAGTTTTGCATGACAAAGTTTGGTAACAATTAAGTACAGTTTGGATCCAGATCTGGCACTAACATTTAGTCTGACCTGATATATTGCGTATGGCAATATAGCTTTTTGCATAAGTTATATAGAGTCGTGTGACAAGTAGCTAGTTTGGACCCAGATCAGGCCTGACATGTATTCAGAGGTGATATTTTGCTTTAGTTAGCTCAGATTGTCTTTTTGATCTTGTTGCTGGGATATTAAATATATAAGAATTAATAGCTTGAATCCAGCTCTGAACAGGACCTAGATAAGGCCTGGAATTTAGTCTCATGTATACAGATTATAAACAGTATAAGGATTGAAGTAAGTCTTGAAGTAAGTAAGGAGTAATTGTTAAAAAATCTAGAAATTTATTAAGATGTACATACCTCTCAACTTCATTTGATCCAGACCCAAAAGTCCAATTCTGTCTAACACTCAGAAAGTCCAATCCTGTCCTACACTCAGAAAGGCCAATCCTGTCTAACACTCAGAAGATGTGTAAGTGCTCCTGATATAGTTTTCATAAGATCAGTAGTCATAATTTTTAGAGCTACATTATGAAGTTTATAAGAACAATTTTCATAAAAACAAATGATGTTGTGTTGGAAAAAGACTGCATATACTGAAAAATGGCACTAATAAAGGAACCTGCCAATTATAAAACTGAAAGGTGGAGCTTGATAAGAATTTGAAGTGAGCTGGCTGTCAATCAAAAACCTGATAGCTATGCTTCCCACCAACTTTGTTCTCAACACAGTGGTCATCTGCTCCCTCTTCTGCTCATGTTTTATAGTGGCCTTTTAAAATAATGTAATTCTCAGCATTCCATCTCCCCAGGATTTTATAAAATCTGATAGAGGTGATTTTAATTGTGACAGAATGAAGTGAAATGAACACAGATCCAATTATTTTTATCATAGTCCCCCACACGAACCTTGCAAAACCTGTCCCTAGCACTTTTTATTGAAATCCAAGTCATGCTAAAAGTACATTTCAAGTATGAAAATGATCTAAACAAGCACACAGTTCACACAACATTCTCCAGTTGATCCTTCAACCAGAAAGCATTTTCAGATGACATAACTCCCTCTCCTAGAAGCATTAATCTGACTGACAGTTTTATTTATTTAACAGCAATTTAACCCCAAAGCATCAAGGAATTCGTTTAGTTTAAAGGGCTTCCCCAGAAATGGTTTAGTGGTTTAGTTGAAGTGTAAGAATAAATTTTCTCAGAAAATGAATATTACTATAAAAAATATTCATCGGCAAAGATATTGTATTCACTCAGGGTCTTCACTGTTCCCTATGCGATTAATGAAATGTGTCAAAATTTTATACAATGTATGATAAAAACATTTGTGGGAAAGAAATAGTAATACTGGGTACTCTGTCAAACAGTAAAGACTCTGATGAAATGCTGCATAATGTGGCATTTATAATTAAGGTCTTCATGGTTAGCAAAGACAAAATTTCCCTCACAGAAAGATATACATGAACAAGCTTACAAGAAAATGATAACATGTGACCCCCCTCATTACATGCAATGGACAGTCCCAAGTATACTTTTTCAAACCAGAAGGAAGGATCCATTTGGTACACACTGCACTGTTTGAAAAGAAAGCTGTGTATTTGCTTTGTATGAAGGTGTATGTGATCAGTGTACTACTGTACATTTTATACAGATTTTAGAGAGATAATAGAACAGAACAGAACAGATTATTTATTTGATGTAATCTATATAGTTTCTAGTCAATCAAATACAATTAAAAATTTACATATCAAGGTCACAAATACTATTAAAATACTTAAATCAAGTTGTAGTGCTTATCTAGACGATCTTGTCTTAACTCATATATGCCAATAAAACTGCGGCATTCATGAGTTTAGGTGTATGTTATGACTTATTCAAATGTTAGAATTTTTGATAATTTCAAATCAAATCAGTTCCATCATGCATTTCAATAACTGGAGGCTGAGCCCAATTCCATCACCCAGTCAGCTAGCTCCCACCAACACAAAAAGTGCCTGTGGCGTCCCTTATGTGCAGATATGGTGCTGACTCAGTTCTGTATGGTAGCTCAGCAGGACCTACAGATTGGTATATCAAAAAGCAAAAAACTATTATATAAAGCTGACAGTTATATAGG